>JZKD02S0081220.1:485851-506970 GCA_000966675.3 Picea glauca
TTACAAATGAAAGAATCGACTCCATAGTAAAGTAGTTAAGATGCTATGTTAGGATGGTGTCTATGATTTAATTGTTGAATTGCTCATTACAATACATTAAAATGTGTAGCCGAGGTCTATGTTAATTTCAACCTCCATTAAGTGATTTTAATCCTTCCTTGTTAAAAATGTTAGTATTCGTAGACATCTCATAAAATCATGTGGTAGTCTAGATTGATTATGTGGATTTTATATGTTTTTTCTCCCAACATTAGTATGAATGGTTTGTAGTTGTAAAAATGACTTAGGTTCTTTTCCCTTGAGAATATTTTCCACGATGCTTCTGTGTAAGAAGGGCGATATCAGAACTTACCCAGCCTCTTGCACTATGTCCCTCGTCTCCATTTTCCGGACCAGGATAACATTAGGGAGCGATTTTGGATTTATTAACCTTTAAACACATTGGAGATGTGTCTGATCGAATCCAGTGGACAAATAATCGTTGGAAAGAATTGTTTTCATGCATGTTGTCGACCTCCTTCTTCTATAACTATGATCTATGGTAGTATTGAAGTTTAATTCATTATTACATTTGTAGGAAATGTGTAGTTCAACAAAAATGGTCCTAAGGAGAGTTGAGATCTTCATGGATGGTTGAGAGATATTCTCAAACCAATCCCTTGAGATATGCCACAATCCTAATTTAGGGGATCTTGAGATATATTATCTCCATGAAAATCTTGATGTGGTTGAGATGGAGATGTTATATAAACTCAACAAAAATGAGTATTACACTTTGCAGAACTTAGTTGAACCTAACCGTGTATATTGGAGATTGTGTGATGATTGATTTAGATGATCCATCAATAATTTATAATTTTATATTGGATATTATGTGATGATTGATTTAGATGATCTGTCAATCATTTATGAATTTATATTGGAGATTTGTGTGATGATTTATTTAGATGATCCGTCAATCATTTATGATTTGATATTGGAGATTTGTGTGATGATTTGTCCTTGTTCTGTTTTTAAATATTTCATATATATATAATTGCAATACTATTTTTGTTTCTAAGCATTTCATTCACAATTTAAATATTATGGTACTAATATATGTAAATAGTAATCATAATGGCCACCTTGTGTTATCTTCTAAATGTAGTCTTCCTTGACTCAGTTGTCAGAGACTTAATGTTTGCATATTTTAGAGATAGATGTGATGGGTTGCATGTCCTTATAACTAATCATATGTAGGATGACTTGGAGTTTCTTTTGTTTCATTGCATATATAATATATATGTATTCATGATCTCTCTCTCTATATATATCATTTAACATTTAATTTTCATAATGAATTTGAAAGAGACATGAATTAATAAGGCGATTCTTATATTAATGATTTTATGGGTTAATGATTCTTAATAATTAGCCCATTATTTAATATACAAATCTGATTCAGAAAGTGCCTCGTAACATCTACATCCACCCCTCCTTGACAATAACTACCTGCAAAACCCATACTTAACCTGAATAATGGAAGGCCAAGTCAACTAGTGCAAGTTATTGGACTTGCAACCTACCCTACTTACTCCTTCTCTTCCCTATACTATAATGGAATTCACCTAATATCCAGGAATAATTTAACAATGGACCAACCTTGCATTAAAATTGAAGATCTAAATGAGGAAGTCCCAAATGAAGAATCGAGACAAAAAAAATCTTAGGAACCATCAAAAGATGAAAATGCTCACCCCGCACTTCATGACCCACCCTATACTGAATGGATAAATTAATAAAAACATTTTACATGACCCAAGTTTGATTTCTTAAGAGAACTCAAAAACCTATGTGTAGAAATACGGTTATTTCAAGCAATCAAGGATGTACCTATTTATTCAAAGGTGCTACAAGAAATTTGTTTGAGGAATCCTAGTAGGAAATGAAAGGACCCTCAAACCATTCATATCATGGGAAAAATATCATACCTATGATGGGGGAATTTCTTGCGAATAAATAATCCAACCCTGGAAGTCCAATCTATAATGTGCAAATTAACAATACACTTATTACTAACACATTAATCGACCTTGGGGATTCGATCAATGTTATGACACACTCATACATGAAATCCTTTGATATTATAGGCCTTATGGGAACCCATAATATCCTTCAACTTACTTATATATCAACCATTAAACCAAAGGGAATTCTAGAACATGTAGCAATCTACGTGGATTCATGGGAATATCCCACTGATTTTAGGTCCTACAACCTAAAACCTATATGGGACGGTATCATATGATCTTGGAACGGTCATGGATCACCACATATGATTCTTACATGGGTTTTCCATCAGGAACCACGACCATTTCCAACGAGACATCCACCAAATAATTAACCCTCGACCATTGATCTCAATTATTTTCAGTATGAAATGAGAGCGGAGATATAATAAGGAAATGTATAGATATATCTCATATATCCAATAATATAACAAAAATGTATCATAGATGCAACCATAAACAATAATATACAATAATACACAATTTATATTAATGAGCGAAGTGTACAAAGATTGTAAAAGCACAGAGTGAAAGACTCGCTAGAATGGTTGCATCTTATCTCTAAGAAGAGATGTGAGGGTTACTCGCATTCACAAGAAGACGATTTTTACAATTAGGTTCTCAAGGCCTTTTTAACATAAGGAAAATCTAAAACCCTAAACCTGGAAGATGAAAAGCCAAAATGTTTGTGGGCTCGAATGGGGGTAGTTGATACGTCAACTTCCTGGGGCATAACTTTTGCAAACGATCTTCGTTGGGGGTGCTCGATACACCATTAGAAAGGTCTAACTGAGAAGAACAATTTTCAATTGGACCAAGCCAGTTCCACCAATATTCAGTTGGACCCCAAATGCACAAAAAACATCGTTTAGGGCCTCAAAACGACCTGAGATGTGTGGAACCCAAAAAACTATCGAAACACTACCAAGGTGGAAACTATTTTTCGATCCAGTGAAATAGGTGGGTGGCCACTGATATACACCTCGATAAACCATCCTTCCAAACCCAGCATAGATTTATAAAGTATGCAAAGATCTTATATTAAGTCAAAGTATATGAAACATAAGTATTAAGAGGGACAGATTGGACCATCCCATTCCAAACTTCCACAAATGCATCAAACATTGTTTTCGAAGCCATCTTTAAACAAATAAAAGGAAAATACCCATATGCAATTCACTATGTCAGTAAGAATATCTCACCTACAGAATTGACGTATATGGTAATAGAATAAGAGTTTCTTGGTGTTATTCATTCAACAAATAAGTTTAGACACTACATTACTGGGTATCCTATCATTTTACACACTCATCATGCTACTACCAAATATTTAATGGAAAAACCAATCACAAATTGTAGGGTCACTAGATGATTTCTTTTATTACAAGAATTTGATATTAAAATTTTAGACAAACTAGTAAAAGATAATGTAGTTGTTGACTTCCTTTCTAGAATAACATCTAATGATAACAAACCTCTAGTAGAAGACTATTTTCCATATGAACATGTCTTTGTAGTGTCTACTAACTCACCTTGGTTTGTAGATATTGCTAATTTTTTGGCTACAAGTAAACTTTCGCATCATCTGACTCCTTAAGAATGATAGAGTGTAGTTAGGAAAAGTGAAAGGATATCATGGATTGATGGTTACCTCTTATACAATGGGCCTGATTCGATTATTAGAAGGTGTGCATAAGAGGAAAATTTCCATGAAATACTAAAATCCTATCATGATTGACCATGTGGGGGCCACTTTGCAGATAAAAGGACCAGGTACAAGATACTCCACCAAGGGTATTATTGTCCCACACTTTTCATAGATATGAAAGAATATGTGAAGAGGTGTGACAATTGTAAACTCATGGGTAGACCCGTACAAGCAGATGAAATTCCAATACAACCTTAAATGGTGTTAGAACCTTTTAACAAATGGGCCATTGATTTTGTGATACCAATAAATCCCCCTTCCCATCGACACTACTACATCCTCATCTGTACAATCTATGTTACAAAGTGGATGGAGGAAAAAGCACTCCCATCGACAACTGAACAGGAAGTAGTGGAGTTTCTCCATGAGGAATTTTTTGTAACATTCGAGATACCACGAGAGATAGTGACTCATGGAGGAGCTCATTTCACATCATGGATTGTCATAGATATGATGTACAACTAAAAAATCAAGCATCGAGTAACAACACCATATTATCCATAAGAAAAGAGACAGGTAGAGGGGACTAATAAGACCTTTGAGGACATTATTACCAAAACCAACAGATTACACCTCAAGGATTGGGATGATAGACTCCCCGAAGCATTATGGGACTACATAACTACATGGAGGACTCCAAAGTGATACAACATGAAAGGGACAAATGGCATGATTAGTTTATCAAGAAAAATAAATTCAAATCGAGAGACTGGTCATTTTTATTTAATTATAGTTTAAAGGACTTCAAAGGAAAATTTTTCACTAGACGTCTTGGCCCATATGAGATTGATACAATATATGATAATGGGGCCATTAAACTATGAACCATAGATGAAGACAAAATTATAGTAATGTCCAAAGGACATAGAATTCGATTATACCATCGTCCCCTATCAAAGGAATAATTATTGAGAAAATTGGCAAATGGATGGACCAACATTGATCTAGAACTCGTTTAGGATGAACGAGTCCTCAACAGATAGTTTTTGTTCCTACTTTCAAAAAAAAAAATTGAAAACCATCTTAGCTAGTGCCCCCCAAAAAAGAATAACAATAAGGTAACTCCATGGTTTTGTGATGGTTACGTCGCAATCCTTCTCAATAAAATTTAGTAAATATTTATTTTTCTAATAATCTTTTCTTTTTTAGGATATACGGGGGAGAACAATTTTGTTGCAATTCCTATTGCTATAATTCTTGTTGCTGAAACTCTTATTATTGAAATTCTTATTTCCATGAGTCCCCTTACTCCAAATCCTATTGTTGCAACTTATATTGTTGCAATTCCCATTTATGTGACTCCCCTCATTGCAACTCCCCTTGCAACAACTATTCCCTTTGTCGTGAGTTCCCTTGCTGCAACTCTTTTGTTTAAACTCACATTCTTTCAATTCCCTTGATATATTCCCCATTCATTCCCTTGTATGCGAACCCACTCCCATCTCTCCCGTATCCCCCTTACCTCGTTATATTTTCTGCAAATCCACTTGTGTCCCTCTAAATTTTCAAATGAAACAATAAAATAATCCACATGGATACAAAATATATCTTCTCACAAATTTGTTAAAGGAAAGGCACCTTATTAATCCTAGAGTGGCATGAATCTGGAAGTCACACACTTCCACATACTTGGATCTCATGCATGGGCCCACATACCTTCATAAAAGAGAAAGCCTTTGGAGCCTAAAAGAAAATAATGCATATTTTTGGGTTATCCTTAAGGTGTAAATGGATATAGATTGATGTGTCCTTCAACACAAAAGATGATAATTGAAAGGAATGTGTGGTTTGAATAAATTCCCCTGCATACATCTTAGGAACAACATGTAGGAACTTATGTGCTTCCTGTTATTGTAAGGATCCCCTTCGTTAGGACTACAAAAAACACAATATAATAGGAATTTTTTTTTTCTTTTTAAGAATTAAGAAGTTAGCGTCAACACATAATTCAGGAAATGCATAATCAAATGAAATCATAATTAAATAATTACAAGCAACTCATCATCATGATCAAATGACGTCACAACCAACACATCAACATAGTTAGTAACAACCAATAATCAACACACCATAACATTTATATAACAAGCATCATAAATGGTGATGCAAGAACAACTCATCACGATCAACTGGAATCATCAATACTTTTAATCGCTCAACTCATCTCATAAAGATAACATAAGATAGCTTAAGGATAACATAAGGATACAATACTAATAATATAAAGATGACATAAGGATGACATAAAGATACTACCTGTCCAACCTACCCCCCAAGGTTAGGACCTCCAAGACACATAAGAAACGCTCAAGCCCATGATTCATCTGATTGATTTTGACCATTTAAGGTTTCAAGGATGGCAATTATTCTGAGTAACAAGGAGGTGTCTACATCCCACTAACACACTCAAGTACAAAACCAACTAGCTAAATCAACAACATCAATGATAATTAATTTTATCAGTCAATCAATCCTAATCATCAATTAAACATGGCACAATAGTAATCAATCACATAACTCATCATATACCAGAATTAATTTAAGATGTAAGATTAAGCAAATTCACAGTCGATCATACATCAATGTTTAATTTCAAGACGCAAGATTATCTAATTACTAAATCATTTTTATGTTGAAATTATTGAAAGGTGCATTAAATCCAATTACTTAATCATTTACACATCAACAATAAATGACACAAGATTAAATAAAATTTAAAAAATCATACGACAACATAATAAATGGTGGAAGAGTATTCTCAAGCTTATTTTCATGGTGCAAGGATGTCTAACTACTTAACTAGTCATACATGAATATTAAATTCATGGCGCAAGTAAACTAATAAATTAACCATTCATCAGTCATTAAATATTCATTGAGCAAGAGTAAACTATCGATTCATTTCATGGCGAAACAAAATCTATCTACTCAATCAATCATACATCAATTTAATGGACACAAGAGTTCAAATTATTACACATCTCGTCATACATCAGCATTATTCATGGCACACTAATGGTCTAATTACTTAAGTGGTCACACTTAAATATTAACTGAGGCATGCAAGTAAATTTAATTACTTAGTTTATCACGCTTCAACATTATTTCAAGCGGCAAAAGAAATCTATAGTTTTGTTTCTTGAATTTATTCAGGAGGACCTAAGGTTTTTTTTTTTTTAAATGAAAGGTGAGACATAATAAAAATATTTGGCCTATATATCATATATTAAACATTTAATAAAACACACACACACACACACACACACACACACACACACACATATATATATATCAAAAGCTAATTATATGGCATAAAAAGGGGGAGGATTGAAAGCTTGTCACAATAAAAATGGATCACTTCAAAGATAAAATCAACGCATCATGAATATTGGTAGACTTAAAAACATGATGATTTTAAGGGCGTCTTAGCATGAATGTGAGGATTAAGTAACAAATGTCGATATGGAAGGCGATGCTTACCCAACTTGGAAAGCGTAGTCCTCATTTTTTTGGAAAAATGCAAAGACAATTTAGGGGGAAAATGCAACTACAGTTAAGGAAAACGTAGTCCCTCTTTAAGTAAAATCGCATAGAATATGAATTAAAATAAACACATTGATAATTTAGTTGGAACACAAGGTAAAAAATGCCAGGAGGGTCATGAATTTCTGGGCGAAATCCTAGGGGAAAAAAGAAGAGAGGAAACTGATGTATGAAATCTCTAGCAAGAGGAAGGCGTAGAGCTCAAGCTCGTCTCAAAAATGCAGAGTAAAAATAAGTTATGAGTTCGATGAGAAAGGGAAAGGAACGGAGCTCAGGATCGTACCGAACGTAGAGTAAAAAGAAGTCATGAAATCAATGAACAAGGAAAGGGCACATAGCTCAGGCTCATCCCCAACGCAGAGTAAAAGGAAGTCATGAAATCACTAAGAAAGGAGGTCGATTTAGAGCATGGGATCTCATTAAAACACATGGAATATAAGAATAAAAATGTTGAGCAATGGAGCTCGACTCATAGCTTGGGCTCTCATGCAAATGCAGGGAATATAATAAAAAAAACCGTTGATCAAATTATCCACTCAGAATGATTCAGATACAAGAAGAAAAACACAGAGACAATTTAAAATCGCAGTGTATAACATAAAACACAATGTTGAAATCAAAGTGTTATAACATGTAGAAAATCTTTGGGAAAGAGGGAGGCTCAAAAATCCAACTCTTCCTAAAAAACACAGAGTAAAATATATAAATTCGATGAGTAAGAAGGGAGGCTCAGAGTTGAGGCTCTTCATAAACGTAGTGTAAAACATGTAGAAGATTGTTGGGCAAGAGGGATAAGAAATTTGTAGATATCTTATGAAATTAGCAGAGGATTTAAATCCATTAAACAATTGTAGAGGTTACGTTCAATTCGCATAGGGAAAAAGAAACTCACCAAGATCTTATGAACTTAGCATAACCATTTTTCTCTAAATACATCTTACAAAAAATGCATGGACCGTCTATATTCTAATGAAATCTTACAGAAAGAAAAACAATGCTGGAACCAATGTCCATTCAATGAAGTTAAAGCTTGTACAACTTGAATTTAAATACAATACATTTCTCAATAAAAGACCGTAGCCGACGACGAGAAGTTGAAAATTTTATTTCACGCTTGCACTCTGTCTAGCTCCCATCTTGCTAGCCATGAATACCTCACCAACACCTCCCATCCAACACTAGGGGTACTCTTCTTCCCCCTTATCCCTCTGAGCCACAAAGAGGCACGCACAAACACAACCATAATCCTTTAGCTTCGAGCTCGCCTTGCAAGGTAAAACCACCACTCTCTCTCTCTCGAGTTGGGTATCCCAACTCTCATAAGTAAAACCAATCAAAATTTTTGCAGCATAACCTTACTCATAACCCATGTGATCCATTCCTCCTCTCAGGCATTTGTTTTAGAGAATCTTATTAGTGACAACTTGCCATTTACAGATTTAATTCATGTTTTTTTTTAATTTAATTAGGAATTATTCCCCGCATACATTTGTGACTCGTTCCCTTAGTTGCACCAATAAATCCACAATTTAATTTAATTAAAAGTCCATTTACTTCACCCATCATAAAAGCGCTCCTAAATTCACTCCTACTAGTCCCTTTATTTGCTTTATTTCCCATTTATGACTGACACCTTTCTAAAACAGAGTTGAGTTAAAGTAGGAATGATCTCTAGTTAGACTAGACTCTAGATACCTTTCTATGATTACACATTCTTGTATGCTTTATTCCTTTATTATTTTAATTTCTAAATTGGTATTTACTTGCATGATGTTTATTAAATCACTCTTTAGATTTGTTTTAATTTTTATTGATTTCTTTAATTGATTTACTTCACCCCTCATTATTTAATTTATAAATTAGTTTTTAGTCTTCTCACTAATCTTAGACTTAGGATTAGTTACATTTTTATTTTCACGAGCTCAGACCCTTACAGATTATGATTAAAAAATTCATTCTTTTGTTAATTAATTAATCAATTAATTAATTCGGGAGGTGCTCAAGATTTCATAAGGTTTAACATTCTCTCAAAGTTTTCTAGGCCACCTAGATTCATTGACTCATTTTTTTTTTAAATATTGTGACGTGCCTTTCAAGATTCACTTTGTGATCAAAGGGTGCCACTCTCCTTTGATTTAAATTTTAATTACGTGAAGCTCCTTTCAAAACACACTACGTGCTCCAAGGGTGCCACTTTCCTTTGACAGGTTTTGGTAGCTTTCCAACCCTTGGAGTCAATAATCCGTTCAGGCGACCTTGTGAGAGACTAAAGGCCTCTAAGGAATAAGGACCCTCCCTTATTGCACACCCTTTAGAATCTTCATGAGCGACTATATTAGTCTTCCCTCATGACATCGTGGATCTATAAAACTAGGTAATTGTTAACCTACAATTTGAGCCACTGTGAGAGTTCTAGTAGGATGTGACAAGGGTGTTGCCACACCTCTCCCTCAATATCTGGTTGTTGTGCATGGCCCCTTTACTCCTTATGTGAGTTAGATTAGCAATAAATTGTCAACCTGTATCCATCAATGAAACCCTATCAATGATCCATAATCAACATCATAATATACCTGATCATATGTCACATATGCATAAAGGAAATGCTCAAACCAATACAATCCACTACCTGACTTGATCCAGAGTCTAAGGAGGTCCATTGATTTCATCGACATCCTCAATCTATCAAGTGTCATGCACATTCAAGGGAAGCTCGCCAATAACATTTGTCAATACATAGATATCCAATAACATAACATCATAATCCATCAACACCATCATAATAATCCATAAGCGAAATACACAACATATACTAAAACTGGATCACTTGCACGCAAGTGTCCTCAAAGAATAAGTCAATAACATGTTCTCAAATGAGTGGGATGTTACATTCACTCCCTCTTATTTTAAACTTCATCCCGAAGTTTTAAAGTATATAAATGCACTAAATAAAGCATCTGACAAGATATAGAAGTATAACTATCAAATAAATATGGAAACTGTTGGTGCATATCATATGCATCCTCCCAGGTAGATGAGTGTATACTATAATTGTCCCACGGGACCTTGACCTGATCGAAAGTTCGAAGCTGTAGTTGTCGAATGCAATGGTTCAGAATGCAGATTATCTCTGCCATGACTGCACCCTCATCTGACACCTTCAAGTAAATCATGTCAATCACATGTGTAGGATCACTAACATAATGTCTCAAAACATATAAAAACATCATGCATACGCCTCAAAGAATCAGGCAAGGCTAGTCGATAGGCGACGGGCACTTTCTTTTCCACAACTATGAAAGGTCCCACAAACCTAGGAGATATTTTAGCACCATTTCCAAATTTGATCAAACTCTTGTGTGGTTTCACCCGTAAAAATACTCGATCACTGACTTCATAACTACGGTTAACGCGATGCGCATCGACATAACTCTTCTATCCATCTTGCGCTTCTTTAATCATTTGTCTTATTGTTTGCAATTTTTCTTCCATTTCTTGGATCACTTCTAGTCCTACCATTACCCTATCCTCAAGTCGATCCCAACATAAATGCACCTGACATGATTTCCTGTAAAGAAACTCAAATGGCATTATCCTAATGGTGCTTTGATAGTTCTTGTTGTACGCAAACTCTACTAGTGGAAAAAACTCTTCCCAACGCTTTTGTTGGTCCATCTCGTACATATGCAACATATCTTCCAAGATTTGGTTCATTCTTTATGTCTTCCTGTTTGTATCTAGGTGATACGCGGTACTAAAGTTAAGTTGGGTCCCCAAGGCCTCTTGGAAACTAGTCCAAAATCATCCTATAAACACCGATCCTTGATCAGATATGATCCTTTTAGGCATGCCACACAATCTCACAATCTCGTTGATAAAAACTCTAGCTATGTCTAGCGCCTGATACATCATACAAATAGGGATAAAATGTGAACTCTTCATCAGAGTGTCAACTACCACGAAAATTGAGTCGTTCCACCTTGCCGTCAATGACAATACAACAATAAAGTCCATTAAAATGACCTCCCATTTCGATTTTGGAACAACATGTGGCTATAGTAATCCTGTCGAAATTTTATGTTCAACCTTCACTTGCTGACATTCCAGACATCTCGCCACGTAGTTAACTATGTCCACCTTCATTCCTTTAAAGAAGAATAAGAGCTTAAGGTCTGCCCTCATTTTCGTGACTCCATGATGAGCCATGTACATTGTTCTATGAGATTCATTTAAGATCAAAATCCTCAATTCATAGCTAGGTGGTACGCAAATCTGGTTGTTATACCTCATCAATACATCATTTTCCAAAGTATATCCTTCAAACCTAGTAACCAACATGGTGTCTCATCTGATATTTTTCTTAACCTCTTTATACAAGTCATCATTGAATTGTATAGTTAGAATATTTTCTCGAAGATTCATCTGAAGAGGTATTACTAAACATATGTGTGGTCTCCGACTCAATGCATTTGCCACTCTTTTCACTGTTCTTTTTGTGTAGGTAATGTCAAAATCGTACTCGCTAAACAGTTATGACCAATGCCTTTGTCGCGCGTTCAAGTCACTTTGCGTAAAAATCTGTTGCAGACCATAGTGGTCTGTTTTTAGTTAAAATTTTCATCTAACAGGTCATACACAATGGCCATTAACTCCAAATCACGTGTCGTGTAGTTCTCCTCATGATTTCTTAATTTCCTCGAGATGTAAGCGATCACTCAACCGTATTGCATCAAGAATTTGCCTAAGCCTTCCTTGGATGCGTCCATGCATACCAAGAAGTCCTCATCCATGTCATGGAATTTTAGTATTGGTGTTGTTTTTAATAGCTCCTTGAGCCTTCAAAATTCTTCTACGCATTTCTCGATCCATCCAAACTTCTTTTTTTTTCTTCTGCAATTTCGTAATCGGATTTGCTTTCTTCGAAAACTCTTCGATGAAACGTCGATAATATCCTGATAAACCCATGAAGCTACATACTTCTAGTACATTCTTCGGTGTGGGACATTCCATAATAGCCTCAACCTTAATTGGATCCACATCAATGCCTTCACCGGAGATAACATGCTGAAAATAATGAATCCTTGATTGATAAAAAGAGGATTTCGACAGTTTCCCATATAATTTGTTCTCTCATAAACACTGTAGTACCAAGCACAAATGTTTGTCATGTTCTTTTGTCATTCGAGAATATATCAATATGTCATCAATGAATACTTGAAAAAAAGTGTCCAAGCATTTGCGAAACACCCCATTCATCAATATCATGATTACCCCTGGGCTGTTTGTCAATCCAAATGGTAAAATGGTAAACTCGTAATGCCCGAACCTCTTCTTGAATGCGGTCTTAGGAATTTTTTCCTCCTTGATCTGTAACTGGTGATATCTTGATCTCAAATCGATCTTTGAAAACATCATCGTGCCTTTCATTTGGTCAAACAAATCATTTATTCTTGGCAATGGATATTGATTCTTGATTGTTTCCTTGTTCAATTGATGGTAGTCAATACAAAGTCTCCATGACCCATCCTTCTTCCATATGATAATAACAGGCGCACCCCAAGGTGACAAACTTGGACATATAAGTCCTAGGTCCAACAACTCCTTCAGTTGGATTTTTAACTCTTGTAACTCAGGGGTCGACATCCGATAAGATGTTCTTTCTATCGGTTCAGTTCTAGGTTTTAAGTTAATGGTAAATTCTAGCTCTCTTTCGGGCGGAAAACCTGGTAACTCTTCTGGGAACATGTTCACAAACTCTCGTACTACCAAAAGGTTTTCTAATCCTTCTGCCATGCCCTTGTCATTCAGTGCTAGGATTGCATATAGCTTGCATCCCTTGTGCATGATATTCCATAGATGTAGGGAACAAATGAACCTTAACGAAACTCCCTTGTTTCT
Source organism: Picea glauca (assembly GCA_000966675.3). Lineage (NCBI taxonomy): Eukaryota > Viridiplantae > Streptophyta > Pinopsida > Pinales > Pinaceae > Picea > Picea glauca. The sequence goes on from JZKD02S0081220.1 coordinate 499,049, forward strand.
TCCTACAATCACTTGTCTTTGTCCCTCATCATCGGTCAAAATCAACCATTTCATCTTACAGTTGAGTATCACATCATGTGATTCCAACCAGTCCATATTGATCATGACGCCATAAGATCCTAATATCATGACGTAAAGTTTGGCCATCATTACAAAATATCCTAGGTTGAGGCTACAATTTGTAACCTTTCCTCCAATCTTCTTCTTGGCACCTGAAGCCATTTCCACGTAGCTAAACTCGTCCTGTTTGACCTCATTTACCTTAATTATTTTTAGAGATTCCCCAAAAATAAACCTCTCTGTAGCATTGGGATCTATCAAAATACTAAATTTCTAGTCAATGATGGTACCTGATGTCTCAAGCACAGTAGATTGGTGATCGACCTAATATTTTTGACCGCTACATGAATCCGGTGGGCCTTGCCCAAATCTCCAACTGTAGTGTGTGCAGCTGACCCAGATGCTCTGACGCTTTCAACTGGACAGTTTCATTGGTAATGTGGCTCTCCACATGTCCAACATCCCATATTTGGTCTAGTACGTCAGGTCCCTGAAGTAGAATATGTCGGCCCACGAGCTTGAAACCATGGTTTGTTCTGCTGAGTAGGACTAAACTGTTTCTTTTGTAGATGACACTACTGCTGGTGTTGTGGTACTCTATAGGGAGTCTGTTGTTGAGGATCCGATCATCGTGGTGTCGTTAACATGGATCCTCTTGGAGTACCTCGAAACCATGATGAATGCCTAGCTGTTGTCTGATTTTTCTGCGCACCAAATGTCCCATGTCCCATCAGTATTGTAGGAATTCTTCTCTGACCCTCGTTGATAAACTCTTCCTTCACTATGAGGGACTTCTGGACTGCATAATGCAATGTATAATGCATTCATATCCTCACTTTCGCATGAATGCTAACATTGAGGCCAAACACAAACTTGTTGACCTTGAGATTCTCGATGTTCACATGTGGAGCATACCTAAACAACTCCATGAATTGAGCCTGATACTCGGGCACCATATGACCTCCCTGTTGTAAGGTTTTGAGCTCAATGAATTCCTCTCAAAAATACCTCTCCCATAACCTCTCCTTGAACAGTTCCCATGACATGTCTTCGACGACCATGTTCAGTTGTGGCAGGACCGTCTTCCACCATAGAAGAGTGCTCCCCTTCAGCTGAAAGACTACGATGCAGACTGTCATGTTGGAGGTGTAGTCACAAAGTGTGAAGCATGTTGCCATGTTCTCCAACCATGCCTCGGCGGCTGAGACATACGTGGCATCCATGAACTCAGGAAACTTGACCTTCTCGATTTCTCTGTGAATGCTATTAGTACCGAATAGGGCACATAGTGGAACCTTCGGAGGTAGAGGCACCCTGGCCTCATCTCTATCTAGTTGGTTAATCAAGGCCTCTTACATCCTTTAAAAGGACATCATCAACCCAACCACACCCACCACAATAATTTTCTCTTGTCCAATGAATTTTTCTTCTCATTGGGCGTTAGACCCCTTTGGTGTGGATGTTACTGGAGGCGTCACACCTACTCCCCTAGCACCACGTCGTCTGCTTTTGCGGCGTCCTCTAACCATGATTACCTCTAGGCACACAATTCAACTTAGTTAGTGATAAGTTATTAATCAAGGTTTTGATATAGTTGAAGGCATAATGATTCAAAGTCATGGGGTTGAGCCCACTCTCATACGATATGTAACGATCCCCTCCATTACAACTAGTAAAAGCGCAACACAATATATAATTTTTTTTTTCTTTTTAAGCATTAAGAAGTTAGCGTCGACACATAATTCAAGCAACACATAATCACATGACATCATAATTAAAGAATTACAAGTGAATCATTGTCCTGATCAAATGACGTCGCAACCAACACATAAACATAATTAGTAACGACTCATAATCAACACATCATCACATTTAGATAACAAGCATCATCAATGGCGACACAAGAAAAACTCATCACGATCAACTGGAATCATAAATAATTTTAATCGGTCAACTCATCACATGAATATAACATAACATAACATAAGTCTAGCATAAGGATAACATATCGATAACATAAACATGACATAAGGATTCCATAAAGACACTACCTGCCCAACCTACCCTACAAGCTTAGGACCTCCATGACACATAAGCAATGCTCAAGCCAAGGATTCATTTGATTGATTTTGACCATTTAAGGTCTTAAGGATGGCAACTTTTCTGAGGAACAAGGAGGTGTCTACATCACACTAACACACTCAAGTCCAAAACCAACTAGCTAAATTGACAAGATCAACTATAATCAATTGTGTCAATCAATCAATCCTAATCATGAATTAAACATGGCACAAGAGTAATCAATCGTATAACTCATCATATACCAGCATTAATTCAAGGTGCAAGATTAAGTAATTTCACTAATATATTTTTTTAATTTAAATTTCACTAGTTTGGTTATCTCTCAAATTTGTCATTAAAATTTCTTCATTTATGAATGGTTGAGGTTATTTGGAATACTTACATAGGAACACATATAGAGAGAGTCTTGGAGGGTTCCAAAACATGTTTTTTTACATGTGTATAGGGATATGTTACTAAGGGTCTTCCAGAAAAGATGATTATGAAATTGGATGAAACTAGATGGACTGAGATTTTGAATGATGGGAATGCAATATTATAGTGTGGAATCTCTCAATAAACTTGATATTTAAAAAACTGTGAAAATTTCCTTAATGAAGGTTAACAGATTGAAGAATTACAATGTTTATTATATTCAATAAACAAATGTGTACTTATTTTATAAAATAAGAGGGAGGATAATTTATCTTTATGGATTAATCTTAAAAAATAAGATGATAAATATTAAATAGAAAATAAGTGACGATGAGTAATATAAATTTCAAATTTATTAAAAATAAAATCCATGAATGTAAAAAACATTAGTTAGATTTCTTAAAAACTTTCTTCATATAAATACTAACACATTTAAATACATATAATATAAGAAAATATGTACAAAATAACACTCATAAAAAGAATGATATATCAAACTAAAATATCAATATCATAAAATTAAAAGACAAATATTTTAACCACTAAAGCATATAATAGATAAAAAGAGTTTAGATGAAACATATTATACAAATTAAATTAAAGTTATATAAATGACATCATATACCTCTTATATAAGAAGGGTTTATATAAAATATCTATACAAATTAAAGTTATATAAATGACATTATACAGAAGAGTTTATATAAAATATCTTATATCAACTAAAGGTATATAAATAATATCATATTCAAATTTTTAAGGTGAAAATTAATAAAGTTATCATAGTAAAATATGATGAGAACTTTGGATAATTTAGTAAGAAAAAAGTATTTGAAGAACATCAAATAAATAATTTACTTTACAAATATAAACAATAAATTTTAAAATAAATAATTTATTTTACAAATTTAAACAATAAGTTTTATCATGATAAATGAGGTAAATTTCAATAAATTACCATAAATATTTAATTGAAAAATCTTTCAAAATCACAAATTAAACATGAAATCATCAATAATAATAAAAACACAAAAAATATAATTAAAAAAAAAAGACATAATATAGTAAAAGAATGAAGAACAATCTTATGAATAAAATAGTAAATAAAAGAACACAACTACTATGAGTATTGTCACATTTACTATAAAATAAAATGTGAAAAAAATGAAAGAAATTGATTATACTTTTTATAATAATAATCTATTTTTAAGGTCACTATTTGACTGGTAAAGTCTACGAAGGTATACATACCCTACCCTCTTCTAGATTTGAACCTGTGACCTTTTAAGAGGAAACACGTGTTCTTAACCATTAGGCATATACTTTTTATTCAAACAAATTTATATAGTTATGTACCAAAAAAAAGTTGAACATCTTAAATTTCAAAAATGATATTGAAAACTAGAGAATTAAATTGATAAATCTATAAAATTAAATTTTAGTTATTATTGTGTTGTATACCAAATAAGATATACAAATTAACTTGGACAAAATTAAATATACCCAAATAAGTAAGTAATTAAACAACTTCAAATTATAAGAAAAACAATAAAAATAGAAGGAAAAAGTGATAAAAAATAAAAGGCATAATCATTATAAACCTCGTTTTATTCCTTATAGAACCAAATATACAAACTACTTCATAGACATTAAAGACATTAATAATTTAAGGAGAAAAATAATCATTCAAAAACAATACAGGACTAAAATAATTACTACAACACTTATTAGCATAATCACATTTAGTGGAAATATATGTTTACAACTTTTAACCTATATCTATAGCTTTTTCCACAATTTACCAAGTCTAATAAGTCCACTTGCCACTAGTAGGCAAGACGCCTATGTATTTCTTTAATCCTCCTCGGCTGGTTTTCGAAGTATGATCTCCAACACTAATAACAGCCTCTGTCTTACGGGCTTGCTGTTGGGCTTTTGTACTAATAAACCGGCCAACACCACCATGTTCTTCAATGTTTTTGGGTTCAATAGAAGAACCTCCATCATTATCACTGCACTGCAAATCTCCACCAGCAAAATTGGAATGGCCAAATCGCTGTGCTAGTTATTCCAGCAACGTTCAGCCTATAAAACCTGCGAGACTGAAGAGAAACTCCTCGAAAAGAGACAACAGGGTATCGGAAGACGAAGTGCAAGATTTACAAGAAGATTTTCAAGATTGTGCAACATTTTCAAGATTTATAAGAAGATTTACAAGAACATCTTTGCAAGATAAAGATATTCAAGATTTATCGTTTGCAAGATTTACAAGAAGTGGAAGATTTATCGCTTCCCTGCTAAACAGAACGGTTGATTGGAGAGTTTTGAAAAGAAAGAATAGAGGTTGTCCCACATGTGGTTATATATAAAAAGGTTATCTACCTAATTGCTCCGTAGCCGTTTCGCATGATGTTATTTTGGATTTTTGGTAAAAGATCCATATAAAATAAAATGGAGGGCTTTGAGAACAAGGATTTTAAGTATTTGAGAACTCTCGATGCTCAAGGTAGGCATGGATGGTTAAATTTTTTTGGAGTGTTAATTTTTTTTTTAGAGTGTTAAATTTCGTTTAGGAGGGCATTGTAAACCAGGATTTTGAATACGTTATTAGAGTTAAACTCTCAATTTTATTTTGTAAAATAAATATTAAGTTATTTCTATTTTTTTTCATGGTTAGTGGAGAGATTTTGAATTATAATTATTGTTAATGTTGGTATAGAGCTTCATTAGTATTTGTTTATATATTTCATAGTTCTTTATATATATTAATTTTGTGATAAGAATTATTAAATTTAATAAATATGGACTTTCAAGGATGGATCTAAGTCTTTAAAAAATATAAGTTTAAAAGTGGAGAGAATTAGTAAAGCTTTTCTTCAAATTCTATATGATTTTAGCTTATTTTAAAAAAGCTTAGATCATCAAAATTTCAAAATATAAATACGTCAAAACATAACTTTGTTTAGTTAAAAAAAAACATAACTTTGAAAAAAGTTAAAGTTGTCCATTTTTAATTTAATTTTAATTTTTTTCTTTCTAAATTAATAAATAAATTTTAATCAAATTATAATTATTATAAATGTTTATAGTGAATTTGTATAAATATCTACACATTTTAAGTTCATTTTTTCATAATGAATAGAAAGAGATTAATAAATAAAGATGAATCAATAAACTTATTCATCTAGGAAGAAATCGGTGACCACCCACCTATTTTACAGGTTCATGGCTCAAAACATGGTTTTCTACCTTGGTAGTTTTTCTACAGGTTTTCAAGTCCTCAACATCCCGAATGACATTTTTGGGCATGACGATGCCCACACGATAGTCAAGGGCATGGTATACCCACACGATAGTCAAGGGCATGGTATATGTACTCCTTGACTAGACCTTTTTGATGGGGTATAGAGCAATGCAATATGTGTACTCCTCGACTAGACCTTTCCGATGGGGTATAGAGCACCCCAAATTGAGATCGTATGCAAAATTTATGCCCTTGGGAAATTGTACCAACTACTCTCATTAGGGCTCGCAAACCTTTTGGCGTTTCATCTTCCTGGGTTAGAGTTTTGGATTTTATTTATGTTAAAAAGGCCTATAGAGCTTTATTGTAAACATCATCATATTCTTGTGAATGAATGCAACCATCACATCTCTTCTCATAGATAAGTTCTCAACATTCTAGAGAGTCATTCACTCTGTAATTTTACAATTTGTGTACATTCTCTCATGAATAAATAAAAGTTGAGTTAATAAACTTTTTATAAATATATATTAGAATAATAAAATTAATATATAACAAATTATTATTATTATTACTTATTTTGATAAATAAGTGATTAAAAGTGTCTAACAAGATTATTCAAAGGGTCCCTTTGCAATGCCGAATAGAAAAGTTCTTAAAGGAATTCATTTAGAACAACCTAAATTGAAAAAATGTTAAAGTAATTTTAACTTTTACAATAAGGTACACCATAATTGATGAATACTTCAAAGGTGAAGGATTCAAAAGGATTTTGAGTGAGCCAACATTGTATACAAAGGTAAATCAGGAAGGTAAACTCTTGATTGTATGCTTCCATGTTGATGATTTGATTTTCATCGGAAATATTTCGGCAGATGATTTTAAGAAAGCCATGAAAACTGAGTTTGAAATGACTAATTTAGAAATGATGAAGTATTTTCTAGGAATTAAGGTAAATCAATCCGAAGATGGTATTTTTATTTTTCAAGCTAAGTATGCAAAGGACATATTGAAAAGGTTTAGGATGGTGAATTGTAAACCAGTTGTGCAACTAATTGCAACTAGAAAAAAACTCAGTAAGAATGATGAGGGGTCATGTGTTGATCCAAATCTGTATAAAAGAATGGTTGGAAGTCTTATGTATTTGAAAGAAAAAAGACCTGATATTATGTTTTATGTAAGTTTGATTTCTAGATTCATGGAGTCTCCGAAGAGCACCCATTGGAAAGAAGGAAAAAAGATCATGAGATATGTTGTTGGAACAACTAATCATGGTGTCATGTACACATCAGATTCATATTTCCAGTTGTCTTTATATACTGATAGCGATTTTGAAGGTAGTGTAGATGATAGGAAGATCACATCAGGATATGTTTTTAGCTTTGGATCAATAGTTGTAGCATGGGATTAAGAGAGGCATCCCATTGTGACTTTATCATCTTCTGAGGCTGAGTATGTTCCAACAACAATAGTTGCATGTTAGACTATGTGGATCTGAGGGATTATGACCAATTTGTTACATGAACAACAAGAACCAACTCAAAATTTCTGTGACAATAAATCAAACATTTATCTGTCATGTAATCATTTTTTCCACAAGAAAACTAAGCATATTGGTACAAAATATCATTTTATTCGAGAGTTGATAAACAATGATGAAATTTATGTAGATTTTTGTAGATCTAAGATCCGTTTGTAGACATGTTTACAAAGCCCTTAGAAAAGGAATTATTTGAAATTCATAGTTCATGAACATTGGGGTTTTTGAACTTTAATTATATTGCAGAGTTTTGTCTTTGGGTGAAATGATTAAGGGCTAAAATGTCATAAGATTCTCCACTGCCCAAAAGATGAATTATCTTAACTGATAAAATTTTGAAGAGTTACCACAGCCCAAAAATTAATTTTCACCATCTCAACCACTGGAATGTTAAAAGGGTATCACCACCACACGTTTTCATTTTTGACTGATCAAATTTGAAAAGGGCAATGAACCATTAATGCTTTGAAAATCAAAATTCAACTTAGGCACAACTAAGGGACAAGTTAACTGATTAATGTTATATATATATATATATATATATATATAATTTTGATTTGTAACATATATAGAGAGAAAATT
>JZKD02S0081220.1:516140-530009 GCA_000966675.3 Picea glauca
GCGGCTCGGGGGGCTAAGGGGGAAGCAGAGTACCCCTAGCGTTTGGCTGGGAGGTACCGGTGAGTCCTATACGATCGGTGAGCGGGAGAAGCATGGAGAGCGGGATGCAGCACGAAGTGCGGGATGTCAATCCAAAGGGGGCGAAGGGGCACAGGTATGCTTTTCATATTTTTATGGTAGAATGTGTTAGGGTTTATGTGGGACTGCTTATTAATGGAAGGGTAGAATGACTTGTTTTATCATTGTATTCAGGCCATAGGATAACTTAATGGGTTCTTGTCTGAGTTTGTTATCTTGGTATTCTGGCAAATGTAAAATTGCTTGTAAATCGTTCTGGCAAATGTAAAATCATTTTAGGTGATTTGGCAAATGTAAAATCGTTTTTGTCAATCGTTCTGGCAATGTACAATCGTTTTATGTATTCTGGCACATGTAAATTTGAATGGTGTCTCCGCAAATTGAATATTTCTCTGTGTTTTATCTCTGTTGGTGTATTTACCTTCTGCCAAGGGCGTTTTTATTTCTGGGGTGTATTTACTTTCTGCCGAGGGCGTTTTTCTTTGCCTGTGGGCGTTTGATTTTTTATGTGGGTGGTTGAATCCACGGTGGGCATTTTAGATCTACCGGTTGATCCCTTACCCTAGTTCCTTTCCTGGCACTCTGCCGAATGATGCTTGATGTGGTTGCTGGGTCACCGACTGATTGGTGGGACTGTGGTTTTTAATGAGTCTTACTACACGCATTCTGGGAAATAAAAAAGAAATTTATGCGTGGCTTGATATCTGCGCGCCTTACCTGGGTGGAACTATGTCCTGTTTTTGACCAACTTCCAGGTGGGTATCGAGGTGCCCTAATTATGTATACACAAAGAAACCTACCGAATAGCTTTTAGTAAAATTACCAGGACAATTGCACTTCTCGTACCCACCTTATACCATTGTTGGTACGAAAACTCCCCTAGTTTCTCCTTATCACTTGGTATAGTATAACCGCCCTTTTCATTAGTGGAAGCTCCAACAAAAGGTAATGCGAACATCCGAGTTGGCTGCACTGCTCGAGGATTATGCGATGTGCATTTACAAGACCCAAAGGATATCAGGCAATGGAGGCCAAATATGTTTAATTTGCAGCCTGTATATTAAACGTATTAAGTGAAAAAAAAAAATCATTTGGTCTTTGCTTAACTATATCCCTCTATCATCTTTTATTCCAAGAGCAGGCCTTGGAAAAACTCTTGGTCGAGGCGAAAAAAAAAAAATATAATAACTCAGGTACTCTCTAAATGGGCAAGCTTTCTGTTAATGGAATAATCTAAAGTAGCATGTGCTACTGATGTTGGGAGAATGGCATGTTCCTGGGTTTCACATCAGTACTTTTGTCTCTTTTGGAGATCATTTCCTAAGCTGGGAGGTTCTTCTCTTCAGGTACTTGGCAGGAAAAAGTCAACCACTGCGTGTCATTCACCTCTACGTGTTCAGGGGGCATATAAAGATAAGAAGAATTATATTGGCTATAGCCAACTCGAGGACTGACAATACAACTAGGCTTCTAGGGGATAAACAAAGATCGGGATAGTGGGTAGCACATCAGTGTCACCATAAAGTTTCATGGAAAACTCCAACGGTAACTCGAGGCTGAATACACTTGTAGAAATTCAAGGAAAACTGAGATGAATGAATTGGATTAATTGGAATAAGTGACAAACTAAATATAATCATCAGGGATAATTAAGGCTAATTAGATTGAAAATGTGGGCATTTAAGTGGTTTTATAAAGATAACACGGATTATAATAGCTATATAGCAGTATTTCTCAGCTAGTGTCAACCGCAAGGAAATCTTGAACAACCAAAAATCAGGAAACTCTAGAAAGTTGTGAACCAACTAGTGATGGGAATCCACAGGAGGTCATTTACTTGTCAAATCAAACACGACTGAGGATATTCCATACACATTGGATAAAAATTTAAATAGTTCAGGCTTAAATATGGCAATGGTAGGCTGATTCTAATGGTTGGGACAGCTGTAACACTCATGATTTTCAGGTAGATGGATGGCAGCCCCTTAATAATTTAATCGCCCTCAGAACTGTTAAAAAGTTGTTGATTTATAGCAGTTTAGTTTTTGTGAATTGTCGTGAAGTTTAATTGTTATTGATGAATTATGACAGCGCACTATCTTCGTGTGTGGGAGGCAAGTTTTTCTACTTTTATTTATCCAAGTGACCACAGTAACTGAAATCTCCTGATGTTGGTTTACTTATCGTTGTAATGGTGGAATGCTAACCCATTTACTAGTCTTTGGGTCTTAGATAAACTTGGCACTAACTTAGCATTGTAACGAGTGTCATGATTATATTCTGGAAATCTTGATTTAACCAGCCACTAATCCCCACACTGACAAGTATGTGGTTCTGTTTCCAAGGAAATCCACGCCTTAGATTTCGAAATGAGAGGTTACTGTTAGAGGAATATTTTATTTATTCATGTGAGTTCTAGAAGTGTGCTGTTAGAAATTTTGAAGGTAGCCCGTCCCTTTTTATTTTTAAAAAGGAAATTTGATAGAAGGAAAACTTCTTGTTAACTAGTTTCCTTTTTATAAAATCTTTAAGTTGGATAATTTGACTATTGTATTCTAGTAGTAATGCAAGGTAAATGCAATAAAATAAATTACTGCAATGTAAAGAAATATCATTTAATAAAATTGGATGTTAAGGCTCGGCACTGGTTAGATTTTTAGTTTAATTGTGGTTATACAAAGCTATATGGTTCCCTGCTGATTAAAAAGTTAACTTCTCCATTTATAACTACTATATCATTTAGATCAATTAATTATTGTTAATACTAATGTTACTTTATACATTTATGCATTTAGATCATTATACATTAGATCGTTGTACATTCAAATGTTAATGTTACTTCATCGATTATACCTTTAGATTATTTAGTAACGTTAATGTTACTTATGTTCTTGCAATGAAGAGATTTTGAATTTTGCATTAAGTATGGAATTATAATCCTCGCGTTGTGGAGACAATTATTGGCTCATAATTCTTGTCTAACCGAATTATAAGTTTAGATCCTGGAATGAATGCTAATGTAAATTTTACGAGGATTGCGTTTAATGATTTAGAATTTTTCGTTGATTATAAATTAAATGTTATTTATTGCGCCAATGATAATTATAGCGATTTCATTATTTTTATGATTTTAACAAATGAATAATTATGTTGTTAAATGTTAAACCAATCGAAGTTCAGACTTAAACATTAAGTCCCCTTGAATGTTGATTCAGAGGATACCTTGTTGATGAATTATGATCTAAGGTTGCGCTTTGGAATGACCTTGGGAATCTTATAGATTGTAGTCCCTTGATTCACTAGTGTCGTACTGGGTTGTAATTTTCGAGTGCTTGGTCTACTTGTGCTGGGCGGGAAGTAGACACCTCCATATTCCTCAGAACAGTCGCCAGCCTTGAGACCTTAAATGGTTAAAATCGATGGGAACCTGGGCTTGAGCGTTGCTTATGTGTCTTGGAGGTCCTAACAATTGCAGGGTAGGACGGGCAGGTAGTCAGTTCTACTTATCGTCGTGTGATCGTCGTTTATGCATGCAGTTACTTGTCGTGTGTCCTTGTCGTCTTTTTATGTTCATCTTGGTTGCGTCTTAATCGTCGTCGGGTGGAGACGCAAAGTCGAACGCGTTGAGTGTTCCCTTGTACATGCACGCACACACTCTTTAAACACACACACCTTAAAAAAAAAATTGCACTGGTTACTAGAGTTGGGTCATCGTAACGAGGGGGCCATTACAATCATCATCATCCATGGGTTTTCCTCGTTCTTCAATGTTTTTGGTTTCAATAGAAGAACCTCCATCATTATTACTACACGGCATATCTCCACCACCAAAGTTCGAATCGTTGTGCCGCATATCTCCACTAGCAATGGTCAAATAGTTGTGCTAGTTATTCCAGCAACGTACAACATATAAAACCTGTGAAACTGAAGAGAAACACCTAGAAAAGAGACAACAAGGTAGTTGAAGACGAAGTGGAAGATAGGGATTTAATTAAGCTATGATAGTTGTCCATAGTATTATACCTTAACATTATAAGAGTGATCCATGAAATAGAGTGATCCATGAAATTGTTACACGAGGGAAAAGAGGACAATTAGCTGCATAGTATATTTAAATCCATGGTTCTTTTCCTGGTCCAGAAATGGCTTTGTCTCATTTATTCTCTTGGGTGTATTCATTCCTGCATGCAATATCTCCTCTTTGCTTGATTCGTTGTGCCCATTTATGTTAGTCTACCATCATCTACGGTTCATAGGAGTTTCACTTTCCCACAAATACCATTCGCTCTTTTCTCTCTAATAGGTTCCATCTCCCACCTCTTTTCTTCCTTCACCCACACACTGCCTTCATAGCTCCCTTCTCATGCGTTCACATTTCTAGTGTGCAAAAAAAAAAAGCCTATAATCTTAAAACCCTAATCTACAACGGAAGATGATGAACTCGTCTTCCACACCTGCCTTGTGGATAATTTACACTAAATTGGAGGAGATGTTTTCATTCATTTCAACCCCTCTCCGATCAAATATCGGGCTGAAAAATAATTCATATATTTGTGCAAAAATCGTTTTAGTTTCCAATTGATTGTTTTCAAGTTATCTTCTAACGATGATGGGATTAAGTCTATCCTTCTTCTGACATCATAATCATGAGAATCGCGTGAGAAGGGTGGTGTGTCTATCGAGCTTGAAGCAATGAATTCGAAAGAGAATGTATTAATTATATACATTTTGGCGTACCTCTACAACTGATCATTTCTAAAGGATGAAAGGGAGTGCTTCAGAAAAACTATAAACAATTACTACATGATTTTCAGCTATGTGTAACAATACCTGAAAGTTACATCTAGGTGTTTGGACAACTATTTTAGCAAGTGTTTCAACAAACAATAAGATCTATTGCAACAAAAACTTAAATAAATCACTCATGCATCATATGTTAAGATCAATACTATGTTCTACAACAACCTTTCCAACAAGCAACAAAAACTTAAATAAATCACTCATGCATCATATGCTAAGATCAATACTCTGTTCTACAACAACCTTTCCAACAAGTGTTTCCCAGTAAATCAAAAATCATTTTACAACAACAAAATAACTTCAATGAATCATTCTCTTCAACAATAAATTAACCCAGTACTTATGTACTAAGAGCTACAACAAAATATTTCACAGCAGATGAATTTAAATGAAGCTTTCAAACATAAAATAGAGTATGCATGCTACATCAAAATAGATACTTTGTAATAAATGTGATCATTAACATGAGTTTACAAACTCAGATTTAATCAAGAACAAAGTATAAAATCCCATGTTAACACTCTCAAAATTTATTATCAATTCTATCTCTATATATGTTACAAATCAAAATTATATATATATATATATATATATATATATATATATATATATATATATATATATATATATATATATATAACATTAGTCAGTTAACTTGTCCCTTAGTTGTGCCTAAGTTGAATTTTGATTTTCAAAGCATTAATGGTTCATTTCCCTTTTCAAATTTGATCAGTCAAAAATGAAAAGGTGTGGCGGTGATACCCTTTTAACATTCAAGTGGTTGAGACGATGAAAATTAATTTTTGGGTTGTGGTAACTCTTCAAAATTTTATCGGTTAAGATAATTTGTCTTTTGGGTAGTGGATAATCTTATGACATTTTAGCCCTTAATCATTTCACCCAAAAACAAAACTCTGCAATATAATTAAAGTTCACAAACCCCAATGTTCCTTCTATAAATTTCAAATAATTCCTTTTCTAAGGGCTTTGTAAACATGTCTGCAAACGGATCTTCAGATCTACAAAACTCTACATAAATTTCATCATTGTTTATCAACTCTCGAATAAAATGATATTTTGTACCAATATGCTTAGTTTTCTTGTGGAAAAAATGATTACATGACAGATAGATGTTTGATTTATTGTCACAAAAAATTTGAGTTGGTTCTTGTTGTTCATGTAACAAATTGGTCATAATCCTTCTGATCCACATAGTCTAACATGCAACTATTGTTGTTGGAACATACTCAGCCTCAGAAGATGATAAAGTCACAATGAGATGCCTCTCTTAATCCCATGCTACAACTATTGATCCAAAGCTGAAAACATATCCTGGTGTGATCTTCCTATCATCTACACTACCTTCAAAATCTCTATCAGTATATAAAGACAAGTGGAAATATGAATCTGATGTGTACAGGACACCATGATTAGTTGTTCCAACAACATATCTCATGATCTTTTTTCCTTCTTTCCAATGGGTGCTCTTCAGAGACTCCATGAATTTGGAAATCAAACTTACATAAAACATAATATCAGGTCTTTTTTCTTTCAAATACATAAGACTTCCAACCATTCTTTTATACAAAGTTGGATCAACACATGACCCCTCATCATTCTTACTGAGTTTTTTTCTAGTTGAAATCGATTGCAAAACTGGTTTACAATTCACCATCCTAAAACTTTTCAATATGTCCTTTGCATACTTAGCTTGAAAAATAAAAATACCATCTTCAGATTGATTTACCTCAATTCCTAGAAAATACTTCATCATTTCTAAATTAGTCATTTCAAACTCAGTTTTCATGGCTTTCTTAAAATCATCTGCTGAAATATTTCCGGTGAAAATCAAATCATCAACATGGAAGCATGCAATCAAGAGTTTACCTTCCTGATTTACCTTTGTATACAATGTTGTCTCACTCAAAATCCTTTTGAATCCTTCACCTTTGAAGTATTCATCAATAATGGTGTACCATACTCTGGGTGATTGTTTCAATCCATACAATGCATTCTTTAACCTCTAGACCTTACCTTATTGTCCATCAATCTTATATACTAGAGTTTGTTTCACATAAACCTCTTCTTCCATAAAACAATTTAAAAATGAAGACTTAACATCCATCTCGTACATACACCATTTATTATAATCAACAATGGCTAACACCATTCTTACTATATCAAGCCTGGCTATAGGAAAAAGTTTCGTTATAATAAATACCGGGTTGTTGACTGAACCCCTAAGCTACAAGCCTTTCCTTGTGCTTCTCAACTTTACCTTTAGCATTTACCTTGGTCTTGTAAATCCATTTAACACCTATACAATTTTTATCTTCAATTAAATCTATAAGTTACCAAGTTTTATTCCTTTCTATCACATCAATTTCCTCATTCATAGCTTCTACCCAAACTTCTTTCTTAATAACATCATCCAAATTTATAGGATCATATTCAATTAATGCAGAATTTGAAACTTGATCTACTTCATCATTTTTCTTATACAATTCCCTTAAACTTCTAATCTTCTGACCTCTAATTTTGTTTCTTGATGAAGCTAAAGTAGTATTTGATTCATCACTTACCTCTGATCCTATTTTCATGCCACCATGACCTGATGGATCACCACGCTCATATGTTATGGGAGCTCTTACTTCTGATAGGCTGACTCAAGGTGATTGTCTTACAGGAGTTCTTGCTATAGGTGTATGTGATTTTGGAATCAAATTTTCACCTTGTACATCCTTCTCATATCCATCATTATCTCCATTGGATATTTCATCTCCCCCAGAAACAATTTTATCAATGCTACCATCCCAAGCCTCTTCTTCCTTGAACTCAACATCTTTGTTTATAACATACTGCTTGGTGACGAGATTATAGAATCTATATTCCTTAGACTCCTCACTGTATCCAAAAAAGACACATTTCTCACTTCTTTCATCCAACTTTTTCCTCATCTCTTTAGGTAAATGTGCATAATTTACACACCCGAAAATCCTCAAATCGGATATGTTTCTATTCTTACCACTCCAAGCTTTATTCACACTCTTAGTTGGACTCCTGTTTAGAATATATACTGAACAAATCACTGCATCACCCCAATATTCATTTGAAAGATGTTTCTCCTTCAACATAATTTGAGCCATATTCATAATGGTATGATTCTTCCTTTCAACTACTCCATTTTTCTATGAAGAATAATGAGTAGTAAACTATCTCTTGATTCCATGAGAGTGGAAAATATCCATGAAATCAATTAGCATATACTCATCTTCTGTGTCTGATCTCAAGAATTTAATATATTTTCCACTCTCTTTTTCAACCATAATTTTAAACCTCTTAAATATATCAAAATCTTCAGACTTCTGCTTCAACAAATAAACTCAAAATTTTCAACTAAAATCATCAATAAAAGTCATAAAATAGACATTACCAGTCAATAAAGGAGTTTTCATTGGTCCACATAATTATGTGTGAGAATTTTCCAATGGAGCATTAGCTCTATATGAAACTCCAGAAATAAATTTATCCCTGTGATTCTCTGCAAATATGAAACTCTCACACGAGCTTGTTGGTCGCTAAATACTAGGCAACCCCTTCACCATTTTCTTCTTCTGCAACAAATATAGACCTCCAAAATGTAAATGGCCATATCTCAAATGCCATAACCATGACTCATCTAATCTTTTATATGTATAAGCATTCAAAGAGTGAGTCATATCATTTCTCATAATAAGCGGGAACATTCTATTCTTTTTCATATCTACTGTAGAAATCAACTTCTTACTTGGATACTTATCATAAATTGTACATACCTTGTTGTAGTGTCCCCAAGGTCGACCCCTGTCGTAAATCATGTTCTAAAAGGAATTGTAATTATGTTTTATATGTTGCTGAGCCAAGTTTTTATAAGCTGGTGGCTTATGTGTTTGTTCGGCCAGGGAGCCTAAGTGTTGAAGGCCAGAAGCCTGCTGTTGTATATGTAATAATGCAGAACAATTAATAAAAATTTGTAAACACCACCAGGTGCAGACCGACCATGATGAATGAGTGAAGGGGGAATGATCTTCCACAGAGAAGGTAAGGGATTAGGGGCTGGAAGGTGGGAAAAGGGGCTAAGTGTTAAGCCTAGGGGGCTTCAGCCTTGAGAATAATATTTTAATAGTATTCCAAAATGCATGAGCATTTTATGTTTTATCCTAAGTTCATAAACATGAGGAAGGTGATGCGTGTTGGGTAAACGCATGCAGTTTCCAGGACGACAAGTGTCATCCCCAACCCATGCAAATAAAATGGTGAAGATGAGACATGATAGGGGTTCTCCTCCATTCCACCCGAAGGCCTAAGTGTGTAAGGCCTCTGAGCGGTACGACGGACCCAACCTCTACAGAAAAACCTCATACATATTATGAACTAAAAAACCTGTGTTCATCTGGAGAATCCATGTGTATCCTCTATTTGAGATCGAGCCTGTGCGTGGGGTCTCTATCCCAAAGTCGTGTCCGTGAGCCATTCGACCATTATTGAGTCTGTAGGAAAGCCACGTCAATTTTCCCTGTTGATTGTTGTGGCCACGTAATGATGGAATGTGTGTGGCTTGTTTTCCAGTGGAGCAACACTCTCTCCAAGAGAGAGAGTGTACAGTGGAAGGAGAGAACTCGTGGAAGGAACCTTGTAACTACCACAGAGCCCAGAGACTTCCAGTCCAGCCTATTCCTGTAACCCAAGGCAAGGGATTTTAGCAACCGAAGGACTGTCCAGGTGACAGAGAAGGTGTATACTCCTAGGGTGGAATAGGCATGTGGGGAATGAGGGTCTGTGGTTAGTGAGTGTGAGAGGTTCCTGGGAGAGAATTTCATCCTTGTGGTTGTGTGTTGTTTCCCTGTAACCTCAGCCTAGCCTAGGATTCCTTGTCTCGGTGTGGAGCTTAGTCCCAGTTTGGGGGTGACCCACTGTTGAGTTGATGAGCAATGCAGTCTAAGGCTGGGAGGTTCGTGGAAGGCCTGCACTTGGTTGGTGGAATATACCCCTATTCAAAGATAAGTACCAGATGATGCTTTAATTATGTTTATGTATCACTGTGTATTATAATCATCATGTATTCCATTGTGTATATGAATTGATGTTAAATAGTATTGATTGTTGATTATGGCAGTAAATCGTATGATTACTCTGTGTTGAATGTGTTTAACTTGTTTTGAATGCATGTGATTAATTGTGAGTGAGAATGTTGTTATTCTGCGTAGTAACACCTACACAGTAGTGAGTGAAAAGTGGTGCTACAACTTGGTATCAGAGACAAGGTTTTGACACTGAGCCTAGATGGGCTAGTTGAGTGGTCTTTGGACTGAGGGTGTGAGGAGAAATTGTGTCCGGAGGACCAATTTCAGACCCTGGTAAGCTCAAGAGGTATAACGGTGTGCGAAACCGTAGCCAGTGTGGTCTATGGCCAAAGGGAGAGAGGACTCCACACCAACAGTGATGGAGCCTTAGGATCTTTTCGAGAGGGAAGGTGAACCCTCGTGACCATCGAATCTGGAAAATGTGCGCAGGGATTAAAATCCATTTTGAAATGCACAGGAGTGTGGGAATCGTGATACGCGAAATCCTGAAAAACCAAAAAACTGTGGAGATCTACGTGGTAGATCTAGGAGGAAGGCTCGACCGTTAGATCCGGCGGAGTCGCGCTCGAGTTAGTTGCGAAACCTTTTGGATTTCACAAAGTCGGGAGATGGGAAGTGAGGGAGGTGAACATCTCCAAAAACTCAAAACCCAAAATCTCGAAACGATCTACACCGTAGACTGTAAGAAGGGAGTTGACCGTTCAATTCAGTGGAGGAGTAAACCGTATTTTTTTTCGAGATTTCGGCAGATGGAAGTTCGATATGTGGGGTGCATGAACTCCTGATGCCCAAAAACCCCGAAACGCCAAAAAGATCTACGTTGTAGATCTGAGAGGGGACCTAACCATTGTATTTTTCTTGGAATGGATGTGGGCGCATGAATGTGTACCACGTGCCAGTGAGTCGAGAATAAAAGCAAGAGTGGTGGGACCTGAAGACATCACCGAAGGTGACATGGACCCTCCTAAATGTACCACGTGCCACTATAGTGAAGGGTGACAATTGTGTTGTGGGCCCAGAGAATAAATTAATTCACGATTTTGGAATTCACAAAGGAGGAGCACGAAGGCTCAACACTCCAATTCGTGAAGTCGTGAGTTGGCGAAGAAGTGCTAGCACTTATCCCTAGTCTACGGTCATGTGTAGCAAGCACTAGCGAGGAGGGAGCCATACCCGTATCACATCTTGGGTATCGGTGTTTGGAGGAAATGAGTCGAGGGTCTTTGACTCACGAACTCGCGAGATCGCGAGTTGCGAAAGGGTGAATTTGGTTATGAATATTTAACTGTTGGATCTTCATGGACCGAGATTCTAAAGTTCTGAAGTCCCGAAATTTGCAGAGCCAAATAGAGCTCAGAAAACTCTATGAAGTCAAAACGCTTTTCTTGTTCACGTTGGCTTATGAACGTTGTAAGTTTTCTTGAAGGTTTAAGGGCCTGACAAACTTCGGTTGACTACACGTTGTTTGTGCGGAGTTCAATGAGTGTCAGGAGAGCCAAAAACTGATGCCAAGTATGGAATTGGAAGAGGTGCAGATTGCCTCCGAAACAGAAGATGAAAGAGAAGGAAAGGATGTCAACTTGGGAGTCGAAGGAACAAACTCTATTGGGCACGGAAAAGAGATAGATAAAGAGGGACACATGATGAAACTCATTGAAAAATTGCAGAAAGATGCCCAGGCTCGCCTAGCTGATAGCCGAAAGCTCATGAAAATCAGGGATCGGTAGGGTGAATTCAACTTAAAAATTTTGAAGAGCCTGGAAAGAATAGAAAAGAAATTGGAAAAAGAGAGTGACTCAAGCAGATCAAGAAGTGTCAAAACCCCTTAGAGGAGAAGAATATCGAGGAGTGGTAGTAGACATTACCGTCTCTCCCTGAAGCATTCTGGCAAGGAGACACACAGTAGTTCAAGCCCGTCCCCTACCAAAAAACACCAAAAATCTGGAAGGGATGAATTGAAAAGGGAAATCAACAAGATTAAACCACCTACATTTGATGGTGAACATAAGATGGAAGAAGATGTTGAAACATGGTTGTTGGATATGAAGAAATACTTCCAACTGCAGAATTATTCTTCCCATGCAGAAGGAAGAATTGCAATGTACCATCTAAAAGGAAAAGCATCCATGTAGTGGGATCAATTGGTGCAGGTACAACACATCAGAGAGAAAGAGGTCACATGGAAGGAGTTTAAGAGGTATTTCAAGAAGAAATACCTAACCAAAAGATACTATGACAGAAAGATGAAGGAGTTCTTCAAACTCAAGTTGGGCAGCATGACCATTGATGAGTATGAACGAAGTTTTCTGGAACTACTAAAGTATGTTCCGTTCATAAAAAATGAGGCTGCCAAAATTTAGAGGTATCTGAGTGGACTGCCACCTTCCATTTGTGACAACATTCAATATGACGATCCTAAGACCATGGAAGAAACCATAAGAAGGGAGAAATTATTATACGAATAGAAAAGAGAAAATCCTACCTTTCGGAAGGCTTGGGATGACCAGAAGAGGTTTAAGAAAGAACAAAGGCAGAAGGGAAACATTCCTCCCTTTTACAGGAACAGTCCTTGGGGACAGTCATCTTTTAGAGAGCCCAAGAAAGTTGAATGGAGTGAGCAGATGCCAAGACCGCCACCTATGGAGTGTTGGGGCTGTAAAGGGAATCATAGGTACAGAGACTGCCCCCACAGAAAAGATAAAGAAAGAATTGTCCATACTGTTCAGCAAGATGAAAAAGTGGAGGATATGGGTAGCAAAATGTCGAGGATCTATGTAGCCCTAGACAACAAGCAAGAAGAATTTCAATCGCACATGAATGAAGTGGAAGGTACGATCAACAACCGACCACTTGTTATTTTAATTGATTCAAGGGCTAGCCATAGTTATATAGATCCTAGAGTGGTGGAAAGTTTTCATTTAACAAGAAGAAAACATGAAAAGTCTTGGCTAGTGAAGTTTTCCACAGGAACCAAAAGGAAGGTCACTAAATTGGTTAAGTCATGTTCAGTAGACATGAAAGGAATGAGCACTAAGGTTGAATTGAACATTCTACCTTTAGGCTCATACAATTGCTTAATTAGGATGGACTGGTTGGACCAACACCATGCCCTTCTGGACTGTCATAACAAGAGGTTCACATGCCTGAACGAAGAGGGAAATCAAGTAACAATCCAAGGAATTCCCAGAGCCATCGCTGTTAGGGAAATCTTAGCCATGCAACCAAAGAAATGTTACCAGAAAGGTTGTCAATTATTTGCAGCTCGGGTTGAAGAAGCATCCTGAGATGTAGTCTCGAATCTAGAATACCACAAGGTACTCAAAGAGTTCAAGGACGTATTTCAGGAGGTACCTAGACTACCTCTAAAGAGGGACATCGATTTTTCTATAAATTTGATGTCTAGAGAAGCTCCAGTTTTGAAGGCTCCTTATAGAATGAGTACGCCAGAGCTGAAAGATTTGCAATTGCATCTCGAAGAGCTACTAAAGAAGGGATACATTCGCCCCAGCGTGTCACTGTGGGGTGCCCCAATCCTATTCGTGAAGAAGAAATATGGTACGTTGAGGCTGTGCATTGATTTCCGGCAGTTGAATAAGGTAATTGTCAAGAACAAGTATCCTCTGCCAAGGATCGATGATCTTTTTGATCAATTGAAGGATGCAAAAATATTTTCAAAAATAGATCTCTGAACAGGATATCAGCAAATGAGAATAAATGATGAGGATATCAGCAAGACGACCTTTAGAATAAGGGACGGTCATTATGAGTTCACGGTGGTGCCGTTTGGGCTGTCCAACGCGCCTGTTGTTTTCATGTGCTTAATGAATGGAGTGTTCAGAGATTATTTGGACAAGTTTGTCATAGTCTT
>JZKD02S0081220.1:531167-548913 GCA_000966675.3 Picea glauca
TGATGGATAAACCATCAAGGTGGGAAGACTACCTGCATTTGGTAGAATTCGCCTACAATAATGGGTATCATGCATCATTGAAGATGAGCCCATTCGAAGCACTTTATGGAAGAAACTGCAACACTCTAGTGAGATGAGATAATCCAGCTGACAGAGCAGTAGTTGGGCATGAGCTGCTCAAAGAGATGGAAGACCAAATGATAAGAATTAAACAGAATCTAAAGCTGCCCAGGACAGGTAGAAAAGTTATGCTAATAGTAACATAACCCACAGAGAATTCAAAGTAGGTGACCATGTTATCCTGAAAGTGAAAACTAACAGGAGTTCCCTGAAGCTGGGAAGTTGCGCCAAGTTGGTAGCAAGATTTTGTGGGCCATTTGAGATCCTGGAAAGGATTGGGCCAGTTGCATACATGCTTGCATTACCTGCATCTATGATTGTACATAATGTGCTTCATGTTTCACTTTTTAAGAAATATGTACCTGATGCTAATCAAGTTATCAATTGGAATGTGATTCAGGTGGAACCAGAAGGTGTCCTGCAAGTGCATCATGTGCATATATTGGACAGGAAAAGAAAACAGCTCCAGAATCAAGCTATAGAGATTGTAAAGGTCCAGTGGACCTGGTACGGTCCTGAGGATGTGACATGGGAGCATGCAGATGCTATGTGGGCAGCCGCATCTTTTTGAAAATTTTGAAAGGCATGCAAAGACAATGTAAGTTGTACTGAGGGTAGTGCAGAAATAAGGGGAGCGGGATTGTAGTTTCCCCAAGGGCGAGCCCTGTCGTAAATCATGTTCTGAAAGGAATTGTAATTATGTTTTATAGGCTCGTGAGCCAAGTTTTTATAAGTTTGTGGCATATGTGTTTGTTAGGCCAGGGAGCCTAAGTGTTGAAAGCCAAGAGCCTGTTGTTGTATATGTAATCATGCAGAACAATTAATAAAAATTTGTAAACATCGTTAAGTGCAGACCAACCATGATGAATGAGTGAAGGGGGAATGAGTTTCCACAGAGAAGGCAAGGGATTAGGGGCTAGAAGGTGGGAAAAGGGGCTAAGTGTTAAGCCTAGGGGGATTCATCCTTGGGAATAATATTTTAATATTATTCCAAAAGGCATGAGAATTTCATGTTTTATCCTAAGCTCCTAACCATGAGGAAGGTGATGCGTGTTGGGTAAACGCATGCAGTTTCCAGGGCGACAAGTGTAAGCCCCGACCCATGCAAATAAAATGGCGAAGATGAGACATGATCGAGGTTCTCCTCCATTCCACCCGATGGCCTGAGTGCGTACATCCTCTGAGCGGTACGACGGACCTAACCTCTGCAAAAAAACCTAGTACATATTCTGAACTAAAAAACCTGTGTTCGTCTGGAGAATCCATGTGTATCCTCTATCTGAGATCAGGCCTGTGTGTGGGGTCTCTATCTCAAAGTCGTGATCGTGAGCCATTCAGCCATTGTTGATCCTGTAGGAAAGCCATGTCAGTTTTCCCTGTTGATTGTTGTGGCCACGTAGTTTTGGACTGCGTGTGGCTTGTTGGCTAGTGTAGCAACACTCTCTCCAGGAGAGAGAGTGTACAGAGGAAGGAGAGAACTCCTGGAAGGAACCTTGTAGCTGCCACAGAGCCCGGAGACTTCCGGTTCGGCCTGTTGTTGTAACCCAAGGCAAGGGAGGTTAGCAGCCGAAGGACTGTCTAGGTGAAAGAGAAGGTGTATACTCCTGGAGTGGAACAGGCATGTGGGGAATGAGGGTCTGTGGGCAGTGAGCATGAGAGATTCCTGGGAGAGAATTCCATGCTTGTGGATGTGTGTTTCTTCCCTGTAACCTCAGCCTAGCCTAGGATTCCTTGTCTTGGGGTGGAGCTTAGTCCCAGCTCGGGGGTGACCCACTATTGAGCTAATTAGCTGTGCGATCTAAGGATGGGAGGTTTGTGGAAGGCCTACACTTGGTTGGTGGAATCTACCACTGTTCAAAGATAAGTACCAGATGATGCTTTAATTATGTTTCTGTATCACTATGTATTATAATCATCATGTAATTTCGTTGTGTTTATGAATTCATGTTAAATAGTATTGATTGTTGATTATGGCAGTAAATCGTATGATTACTCTGTATTGAATGTGTTTAACTTGTTTTGAATTCGTGTGATTAATTGTGAGTGAGAATGTCGTTATTCCACGTAGTAACACCTACACGGTAGTGAGTGAAAAGTGGTGCTACACTTGTTCTTGAAGAACACTCTATACTTTTTCTCTATCATTTTTCCAACACTTATCATATTATATTTCATACTAGGTACATAATAAACATAATCTATTTTTCTTCTTTCATCATTCTTAATATAAACCAGAATCACACATTTACCATTAACTCTTACCTTACTGTCATTAACCAACTTTAAAGCTAAACAAATTTCATTATAAACTCCATGTGTATGGTAAAGAGCTCGTCACAAGTGCCAGACCGTTTTAGTAGGGGAAAATTAATTGTTGAAGTTTCCACAACCTTTAAATATTATTAACTTAAACAATTAGAAAACAATTTTGGAAAACGGGACCATGTAACTATCCAAGAAAAAAAAATGGTTGGGGGAGGTCAAAGTTATGAGCATTTCATCTTCCAACAAAGTTCAAGATAAAGGTGGAGAGAAAAAAGTGCAAAAGAGCTCAATATGGTTGTAATAAATTTATGTTCAGATTAATGGAGACTTTTTATATTATATCCACAAGTTTTATTTATGATATTATTTTCCTATTGTAGTAAATTCCTTGTGGCATTTGTTAATGACTAATTTCTATTTTAAATTAGTATTCTATTTTTTTTCACTATGTGGGAAGATGCCTAGTTTTTGTGGGATTGATTGCATAAACTATGATGACTACAATATGGCCATTAGCCATCACCAAAGCATGCCCCCCTTACTCATCATCGTGTCCTAGAATCCCAGAAAGTCGTTGGTGCTCACTAGATATCACCATAACAAGTCCCCCTTACTCCTCATCATTGTGTCCTGGTTGTATTGAGAAAATTAATATATATCTACGAAGGTATGTATCAATACCCTTTTAAAAAATGCTAAATTGCTAGAAACATGCCTGAAAAGGTATTTAAAATATGAGCATATGGAAAGTTGTAAATTATTCCTCAATTCTAATAGTCGATGGTAGGTCCTCAATAGTGAACCTTTTTTTAAATCTTGTGCAGAACCCATCGGACTTGCGATGTCATTTTCCATTATTTTTCTACAAATGTGATTTGATATATTGACCAATGTAGGTCCCTCTTTCAACCAACATAGATGATATTTCGACATAAGTTTTTCATTCTTGTGACATAGGAATCAATGTATAAGGACACATACATCGATCTTTAGACAAATATTAGTCAATCATTAGACAATTTTTTGTTTCTTTTTATATTCCATTTTGATAAACATACGTTAACAGATCAACACACAAGATGTCAAAATATTTAAAAATAAACACAATCTTCTGACCAATGTTAGTGGATCATTAAAAAAAAAAAATTCACTCTTTACACACTCTTTCAAAAAACATACGTTGCAAGCTCAAAAAAAATACGTCGAATGATCAACCAATGTACATCTCTGTTTTGACAAGTTTTTTGGATCAACCAATGTACAGCCCTTGTCATGAAGCACAAAAATTGATATCAAGTTCTCGGTCATCCATGGTACATACAACACATTTGTAAATATGAAAGTATTGCTTGACTCCCTCTGAAAGGTAACAATCCCACGTCCCACTAGAGTACATTTAGAAGTGTTCCTCATATGTATATCAAAGTTGATCTCCTCCTCTCTAAAACTGGAGAAGTATTTTTTAACTCTTGCCATATGATATGATAGACCACTATAAATGTACCAAACCCATGTGTCCTATGTTCTTGAGAAAGATAGGCAAGCGATGAGTGAGAAATCCTCATCAAATCTAGAGAAAATTCATCAATTTCCACATAAGTTGTTACCTATGACTTCTTATTATCCTAATTATTATTAGGACATTGACTGGAATAATTTCCTATTCTGTCACAAGAAAAGCATTTGAATTTTCTCATTTCATGTTTATTCTCACCCTTGGAGGCCAAACCAGTACCTAAGTCTTTCTTTAATTTTTCTTTTCTATTTTCTGCAATAGAAATGTTCTCTTATTCCTCACACTTTTGATCGATTCTGCTACAACTGAGAGATTATAACCTCAAATCCTCTTACATTAATTCTTGCCACAATGCCTCTCACAAAGGCATCCCATGACTTGGAGAATTAATTGAAGGCTATCCTCACAAGTTTAGTGCCATCCACATTTTCTCCGATATATGTAAATTCATATTTCACTTTTCTAATTCTGGTGAGGTAGGAGGAAACACTTTCCCCTTTACCCATCTTGGTATTTGTGAGTTTTTCCTTCAAAACCATTGTTGTATTTAGATTTAAATTCTGGTATAGTTTAACGATGGCTTCTCACATCTTCCTAGTTGTATCTGACCATAAAAGGCGAGGGACCATATGGTCCTTGACCCCATCCACAATGATACGCCTTGCCTTGACATCATTCTTTTTGTGAGATTTTTCTTGTTGTGCATTAGCTGGAACAACAATAGTTTTCTCTACAAATTTCTTCAACCCATACTCTTCTAATGACATCAATATATGCTCCTTCGAAATGCCAAGGTTATATGCTTCATATAACCTGTCCTCAAATATGATACTTGAAATATAATTTTTTTTATAACACTTTGGTCACATCCTCCTATATCAGAAAATAAAGCTAGCTGAAAAATATATGTAAACCCTTGGTTTCCTTCTTACAGGAAAATCGCTAATACCATGTTATTTTTCTTTAAAACTCAACATACTAAATTTTTGTTCTTCAATATATTTTATTACCCAAATCAAGAACAACAACAAATTCTAAATCTAATCTATAAATAGAAATAATATTGATTTAATAAGTTTGCAAATGCACAACACAATAAATCAAAAATCAATCGCATAGAAAATAATAACACCGAACATATCGTGGAAACCCCAACTCCATGGAAAACCAACAAAAAAAAAATTATTATCATCTCATCAAGATCGAATAATGACTACAAAATCAGTGTCAAACCTAGCACACTTCACCATTGAAAAATCTGCGTGGAGTTTTGAGTCATGACTTATCTTCCTTGTCATTTACAACCCTCCTCGCAGTGAGTACGGATATTGTATAGTACTCGTATGACAACCGGGGGACCCTATTTCCCTCCCATGGATTGGGCATGAGTTAAGGAAATATGGATGGTGTATTCCAGCCTCTGTCTCCTCCTCTTATTGTTGTAACTCAACCCCTAAACTCACCCCCTTGATCTCCCACAAATCCCTCAATCTGCAAACCTGAAACTTGACCTATAACCCTCTGTTTTCCACAGATATGCAAGGTGATGAAGGATGAGAGACCTTCAATCTCCTTCTCTACTCCTATACTTAAGCAAGAAACCCTCTTCAACTCTCATATGTAGCCAAAACCCTCTTTGTGTCACTCACGAACTCAATGATTTCCTCGAGTCACCTCACTTGCTTATAAATCTCCAGTTGAATGGTTAACATAACAAGTAGTTAACTTCTAGAAAGTGGTCAACTTAAGAAGTGGTTAAGTTCACAAGAAGTTAACTCCAAACAAGTAGTTAACCTAACAAGTAGTTAATTTCTCGATGACTTGGAGATAAATTAAATCATGTGTCTTTTCCTTGCATGGCACCTTGCCTAAGCTAAGACACTTGTCCTCGTTACAATATTTCAACGTGTATGGTCTAGTCAACATGCCATAACTTTCTCATACGATGTCTGTTTGAACCCATTCAAGTTCCGTTGGAAATTTGTCGTTGATTTCTTCGACATAGAGACATTTTCATTGTTATTTGAGAACATCAATTTTTATTGGAAACACGATAAATTTAGATCACTAAGAGATGAGGTTTCCAACAAAGATAACCATATTTTTAAAAATATTTAAACTCTCATCCATTATCACATAGTAAAACGAGATATTAGTGTAGTCATTAAATAATGATATTCTTAGTAAAAATATAGTTGAAGATTATATGAATCAAAGAAGTTTATAATTTTAAGTTAAAAAACATATTAGTTCAGTCATTAAATGATGATATTCTTAGAAAAAGTATGGCTGATTATATGAGTCAAACCACCTTATAATTTTAGGTTGCTTTACTATTTTTTGAATTTACCTTATTGTAAAAGTTAAAATTACTATAACATTTTTTCAAGTTAGGTTGTTCTAAATGAATTGCTTTAAGAACTTTTCTATTAGGCATTGCAAAGGGACCCTTTGAATAATCTTGTTAGACAATTTTAATCACTTATTTATCAAAATAAGTAATAATAATAATTTGTTATATATTAATTTTATTATTTTAATATATATATATAAAACATTTATTAACTCATCTTTTATTTATTCATGAGAGAATGTACACAAATTGTAAAATTACAGAGTGAATGACTTCTTAGAATGCTCAGAACTTATCTTTGAGAAGAGATGTGATGGCTACATTCATTCACAAGAATATGATGATGTTTACAATGAGGCTCTATAGGCCTTTTTAACATAAAGGAAATCCAAAACCCTTACCCAGGAAGATGAAACGCCAAAAGGTTTGTGGGCCCTAATGAGAGTAGTTGGTACGCCAATTTCCCAAGGGCAT
This sequence comes from Picea glauca, assembly GCA_000966675.3. Lineage (NCBI taxonomy): Eukaryota > Viridiplantae > Streptophyta > Pinopsida > Pinales > Pinaceae > Picea > Picea glauca. The sequence continues at coordinate 537,896 of JZKD02S0081220.1, forward strand.
AAATTTTGCATACGATCTCAATTTTGGGTGCTCTATACCCCATCGGAAAGGTCTAGTCGAGGAGTACACATATTGCATTGCTCTATACCCTATCAAAAAGGTCTAGTCAAGGAGTACATATACCATGCCCTTGACTATCGTGTGGGCATCGCCATGCCCAAAAACACCGTTCCGGAAGTTGAGGACTTGAAAACCTATAGAAAAACTACCAAGATAGAAAACCATGTTTTGAGTCATGAGCGAGTAGAATAGGTGGGTGGTCACCGATTTCTTCCTAGATGAATAAGTTTATTGATTCATCTTAATTTATTAATCTCTTTCTATTCATTATGAAAAAATAACTTAAAATGTATAGATATTTATACAAGTTCACTATAAACATTTATAATAATTAAAATTTATTTATTTATTTAGAAAAAAAAATTGAAATAAAATTAAAAATGGACAACTTTAAAAAAATTATGTTTTTTTTTAACTAAACAAAGTTTTAGCCTTTTCAAAGTTATATTTTTTTTTAACTAAACAAAATTATGTTTTGATGTATTCATATTTTGAAATTTTGATGATCTAAGTTTTTTTAAAATAGGCTAAAATCATATAGAATTTGAAGAAAAGCTTTAGTAAAACAATGTTTGATTCTCTCCACTTTTAAACTTATCCGTTTTTAAAAGACTTAGATCCATCCTTGAAAGTCCATATGGATGTTTTACCAAAAATCCAAGATAACATCATGCGAAACGGCTACGGAGCAATTAGGTAGATAACCTTTTTATATATAACCACATGTGGGACAACCTCTATTCTTTCTTTTCAAGACTCTCCAATCTTCCACTTGTAAATCTTGCAAACGATAAATCTTGAGTATCTTTATCTTGCAAAGATGTTCTTGTAAATCTTGAAAATCTTGCACAATCTTGAAAATCTTCTTGTAAATCTTGCACTTCGTCTTCAGATTCCCTGTTGTCTCTTTTCGAGGAGTTTCTCTTCAGTCTCGCAGGTTTTATAGGCTGTACGTTGCTGGAATAACTAGCACAGCGATTTGGCCATTCCAACTTTGCTGGTGGAGATTTGCAGTGCAGTGATAATGATGGAGGTTCTTCTATTGAACCCAAAAACATTGAAGAACATGGTGGTGGTGGCCGGTTTATTAGTAGAAAAGCCCAACAGCAAGCACGTAAGACAGAGGCTGGTATTAGTGTTGGAGATCATAACTCGAAAACCAGCGGAGGAGGATTAAAGAAATACAATTTATTGTTTATATTTGTAAAGTAAATTATTTATTTTAAAATTTATTGTTTATATTTATAAAGTGAATTATTTATTTGATACTCTTGAAATGCTTTTTTCTTACTAAATTATTCAAAGTTCTAATCATATTTTACTATTTTAACTTTATTAATTTTCACCTTAAAAATTTGAATATGATGTTATTTATATAACTTTAGTTGATATGAGATATTTTATATAAACTCTTCTTATATAAGAGAGATGTATAATGTCATTTATATAACTTTAAATATACAATATTTTATATAAACTCTTCTTATATAAGAGATGTATAATGTCATTTATATATTTAATTTGTATAGATATTTTATATAAACCCTTCTTATATAAGAGATGTATGATGTCATTTATATAACTTTAATTTATATAGGATGTTTCATCTAAACTTTTTTTTATCTATTATATGCTTTAGTGGTTATAATATTTATCTTTCAATTTTATGATATTGGTATTTTAGTTTTATCATATTATTGATATGTACATTCATTTTTATGAGTGTTATTTTGTACATATTTTCTTATATTATATGTGTTTAAATGTGTTAGTAATTATATGAAGAGGGTTTTTAAGAAATCTAACTAATGTTTTTTACATTCATGGATTTCATTTTTAATAAATTTGAAATTTGTATTACTCATCTTCACTTATTTTTTATTTAATACTTATCATCTTGTTTTTTAAGATTAATCCATAAAGATAAATTATTCTCCCTCTTATTTTATAAAATAAGTACACACTTGTTTATTGAATATAATAAACATTGTAATTCTTCAATCTATTAATCTTCATTAAGGAAATTTTCACAGTTTTTAAATAGCATGTTTGTTGAGAGATTCCACACTATAATATTGCATTCCCATCATCCAAAATCTGAGTCCATCTAATTTTATCCAATTTCATAATCATCTTTTTTGGAAGACCCTTAGTAACATATCCCTATACACATGTAAAAAAACATGTTTTGGAACTTTCCAAGACTCTCTCTATATGTGTTCCTATGTAAGTATTCCAAATAACCTCAACCATTCATAAATGAAGAAAATTTAATGACAAATTTGAGAGAAGCAAAGTAGTGAAATTTAAATTAAAACATATATTAGTGAAATTACGTAATCTTGCGCCCTGAATTAATGTTGGTATATGATGAGTTATGCGATTGATTACTATTGCGCCATGTTTAATTCATGATTAGGATTGATTGATTGGCACAATTGATTATAGTTGATCTTGTCAATTTAGCTAGTTGGTTTTGGACTTGAGTGTGTTAGTGTGATGTAGACACCTCCTTGTTCCTCAGAAAAGCCACCATCCCTAAGACCTTAAATGGTCAAAATCAATCGAATAAATCCTCGGCTTGAGCACTGCTTATGTGTCATGGAGGTCCTAAGCTTGCAGGGTAGATTGGGTGGGTAGTGTCTTTATGGAATCCTTATGTCATCTTTATGTTATCAATATGTTATCCTTATGCTAGCCTTATGTTATGTTATGTTATATTCATGTGATGAGTTGACTGATTAAAATTATTTATGATTCTAGTTTATCGTGATGAGTTTTTCTTTTGTCGCCATTGATGATGCTTGTTATCTAAATGTGATGATGTGTTGATTGTGAGTCATTGCTAATTATGTTTATGTGTTGGTTGCGACGTCATTTGATCAGGATGATGAGTCACTTGTAATTCTTTAATTATGATGTCATTTGCTTCCTGAATTATGTGTCGATGCTAACTTCTTAATTCTTAAAAAGAAAAAAAAAAATACATATTATGCTTCTCTTTTCCTAGTGGTAATGGAGGGGATCGTTACATATGGTATGAGAGTGGGTTCAACCCCATGACTTTGAATCATTATTCCTTCAACTATATCAAACCCTTTATTAATAACTTATCACTAACTAAGTTGAAATGTGTGCCTGGAGGTAATCATGGTTAGAGGACGTCACAGAAGCAGACGACGTGGTGCTAGGGGAGAAAGTGCGACGCCTCCAATAACATCCATGCCAGAGGGGTCTAACGCCCAAGGAGAAGAAAAAATCATTGGACAAGAGAAAATTATTGTGGGGGATGTGGTTGGGTTGATGATGTCCTTTTAGAGGATGTAAGAGGCCTTGATTAACCGACTAGATAGAGATGAGGCCAGGGTGCCTCTACCCTTGAAGGTTCCATTGTGCACCCTAGTCGGTACTAATAGCATTCACAGAGAACTCGAGAAGGTCAAGTTTCTCGAGTTCATGGATGCCATGTATGTCTCAGCCACCGAGGCATGGTTGGAGAACATGGTGACGTGCTTCACACTTCGCGACTACACCTCCAACATGAAATTATGCATCGTGGTTTTTCAGCTGAAGGGGAGCACTCTTCTATGGTGGAAGACAGTCCTGCCACAACTGAACATGGACGTGGAGGACTTGTCATGGGAATTGTTCGAGGAGAGATTCTGGGAGAAGTATTTGTGAGAGGAATTCATTGAGCCACAACTCAATGAGTTCAAAACCTTATGACAGGGAGGTCCTACGGTGCCCGAGTATCAGGCTCGATTCATGGAGCTACTTAGGTATGCTCCACATGTGAACACCAAGAATCTCAAGGTCAACAAGTTTTTGTTCTGCCTTAACGTTAGCATTCATGCGAAAGAAAGGATATGAATGCGTTATACATTGCATTATGAAGTCTAGAAGGCCCTCATAGCGAAGGAAGAGTTTATTAGCGGGGGTCAGAGAAGAATTCCTACGATACCGACAGGACATGGGACATTTGGTGAGCAGCAAAATCAGACAACAGCTAGGCATTCATCATGGTTTTGAGGTACTCCGAGAGGATCCATATTAATGACACCACAACGATCGCATCCTCAACAACAGACTCCCTACAGAGGACCACAACACCAGCAGCAGTGTCGTCCACAGAAGAAACAGTTTAGTCCTACTTAGTAGAACAAACCATGGTTTCAATCTCGTGGGCCGACATCTTCTACTTCAGGGACCCGACGTACTGGACCAAATATGGGATGTTCGACATGTGGAGAGCCACATTACTAATGAAACTCTCCAATTGAGAGGGCCAGAGCATCCGGGTTAACCGCACACACTATAGTTGGAGATTTGGGCAAGGCCCACCAGATTCATCCAGCAGTGAAAACCGCCAATCCAAGCACCAGTCTATTATGTTCAAGACATCAAGTACCATCGTTGACCAGACCTTTAGTATTTTGATAGATCACGATGCTACAAACAGGTTTATTTCTGGGGCATCTCTAAAAATAATTAAGGTAAATGAGGTCGAACAGGACGAGTTTAGCTACATGGAAATGGCTTCGGGTGCCAAGAAGAAGATTGGAGGAAAGGTTACAGATTGTAGCCTCAACCTAGGATATTTTGTAATGAAGGCCAACCTTTACGTCATGATATTAGGATCTTATGATGTCATGATAAATATGGATTGGTTGGAATCGCATGATGTGATACTCAACTATATGATGAAATGGTTGAGTTTGACCGATGATGAGGGACAAAGATGAGTGATTGTAGGAAGAAACGAGGGAGTTTCATTAAGGTTCATTTCTTCCCTACATCTACGGAAGATCATGCACAAGGGATATGCAATCCTAGCACTGAATGACAAGGGTGTGGTAGAAGGATTAGAAAACCTTTTGGTAGTACGAGAGTTTGCGGACATGTTCCCAGAAGAGTTACCAGGTTTTCTGCCCGAAAGAGAGCTGGAATTTACCATCGACTTAAAAACTAGAACCGAACCGATAGCAATAACGTCTTATTGGATGTTGACCCATGAGTTACAGGAGTTGAAAATCCAACTAAAGGAGTTGTTGGACCTAGGACTTATATGTCCAAGTTTGTCACCTTGGGGTGCACCTATTATTTTCATATGGAAGAAGGATGGGTCGTGGAGACTTTGTATTAACGACCGTCGATTGAACAAGGAAGCGATCAAGAACCAATATCCATTACCAAGAATAAATGATTTGTTTGACCAAATGAAAGGCATGATGATGTTTTCAAAGATCGATTTGAGATCAAGATATCACTAGTTACAGATCAAGGAGAAAAAAATTCCTAAGACCGCATTCAAGACGAGGTTCGGGCATTACGAGTTTACCATTTTACTATTTTGATTGAAAAACGCTCCAGGGGTAATAATGATTTTGATGAATGGGGTGTTTCACAAATACTTGGACACATTTTTTCAAGTATTCATTGATGACATATTGATATATTCTCGGATGACAGAAGAACATGACAAACATTTGCGCTTGGTACTGTAGTGTTTACGAGAGAATAAATTATATGGGAAACTGTCGAAATCATCTTTTATCAATCAAGGATTCATTATTTTCGGCATGTTATCTCTGGTGAAGGAATCAATGTGGATACAATGAAGGTTGAGGCTATTATGGAATGTCTTGCACGGACGAATGTACCAAAAGTACGTAGCTTCATGGGTTTAGTAGGATATTATCGACGGTTCATCAAAGAGTTTTTGAAGAAAGCAAATCCGATTACGAAATTGCAAAAGAAAAAAAAAGAAGTTTGGATGGATCAAGAAATGCGCAAAAGAATTTTGAAGTCTCAAGGAGCTATTAAAAACAACACCAATACTAAAATTCCATGACATGGATGAGGACTTCTTGGTATGCATGGACGCATCCAAGGAAGGCTTAGGCAAAGTCTTGATGAAATATGATCGAGTGATCGCTTACATATCGAGGAAATTAAGAAATCATGAGGAGAACTACATGACACATGATTTGGAGTTACTAGCCATTGTGTATGCCCTGAGAGTGTGGAGACACTACCTAATTGGATGAAAAGTTTAACTCAAAATAGACCACTATGGTCTACAACACATTTTTACGCAAAGTGACTTGAACGCACGACAAAGGCATTGGTCATAACTATTTAGCGAGTATGATTTTGACATTACCTATACAAAAGGAACAATGAACAGAGTGGCAGATGCATTGAGTCATAGACCATGCATATGTTCAGTAATACCTCTTCAAATGAATCTTCGAGAAAATATTCTAACTATACAATGCAACGATGACTGGTATAAAGAGGTTAAGGAAAATATCATACGAGACACCATGTTGGTTACTAGGTTTGAAGGATATACTTTTGAAAATGATGTATTGATGAGGTATAACAACCAGATTTACGTACCACCTAGCTACGAATTGAGGATTTTGATCTTAAATGAATCTCATAGAGCAATGTACATGGCTCATCGTGGAGTCACGAAGATGAGGGAAGACCTTAATCTCTTATTATTCTAGAAAGGAATGAAGGCAGACATAGTTAACTACGTGGCGAGATGTTTGGAATGTGAGGAAGTGAAGGTTTAACATAGACTTTTGAAAGGATTACTATAGCCACACGTTGTTCCAAAATCGAAATGGGAGGTCATTTTGATGGAATTTATTGTTGTATTGTCATTTACGGGAAGGAGACACGACTCAATTTTCGTGGTAGTTGACACTCTGATGAAGAGTGCACATTTTATCCATGTGTGTAGGACGTGTCATGTGCCGAACATAGCTAGATTTTTTATCAAGGAGATTATGAGATTGCATGGAATGCCTAAAAGGATCATATCTAATCAAGGGTCAGTGTTTACAGGATGATTTTGGACTAGTTTCCAAGAGGCCTTGGGGACCCAACTTAACTTTTGTACCGCATATCACCTAGATATAAATGGGAAGAAAGAAAGAACGAAACAAATATTGGAATATATGTTGTGTATGTACGTGATGGACCAACATAAGTGTTGGGAAGAGTTTTTTCCACTAGTAGAGTTTGCGTACAAGAAAAAATATATAAGCACCATTAGGATAGTTCCATTTGAGTTTCTTTACGGGAAATCATGTCAGATGCCTTTGAGTTAAGATCGACTTGAGGATAGGGTAATGGTAGGACTAGAAGCGATCCAATAAATGGAAGAAAAATTGCAAACAATAAGACAAATTATTAAAGAAGCGCAATATTGACAGAAGAGTTATGTCGATCCACATCGCGTTCACCGCAGTTATGAAGTCGGTGATCGAGTCTTTTTGCGGGTGAAACCACAGAAGATTTTGATCAAGTTTGGAAATGGTGCTAAAATATCTCCTAGGTTTGTGGGGCCTTTCACAGTTGTGGAAAAGAAAGGGCCTATGGCCTATCGACTAGCCTTGCCTGATTCTTTGAGGCATATGCATGATGTTTTTCATGTATATGTTTTCAGACATTATGTTAGTGATCCTACACATGTGATTGACATGAGTTACTTGAAGGGGTCAGACGAGGGTACACTCATGGCAGAGACAATCTGCATTCTCGACCATTGCATTCGACAACTGTAGCGTTGAACAATCGATCAGGTCAAGGTCCCGTGGGAAAATTATAGTCCACACTCATCTACCTGGGAGGATGCATATGATATGCACCAATAGTTTCCATATTTATTTCATAGTTATACTTCTATATTTTGTCAGATGCTTTATTTAGTTCATTTATATACTTTAAAACTTTGAGACGAAGTTTAAAATAAGAGAGGGTGTATGTAACATCCCACTCTTTTGAGCACATGTTATTGACCTATTCTTTGAGGACACGTGCGTGCAAGTGATCAAGTTTTAGTATATGTTGTTTATTTCTCTTATGGATTATTATGATGATGTTGATGGATTATGATGTTATGTTATTGGATATCTATGTATTGACAAATGATATTGACGAGCTTCCCTTGAGTGTGCAGGACACTTGAGAGATTGAGGATGTTGATGCAATCAATGGACCTCCTTAGACTCCAGATCAATTCAGGTAGTGGATTATATTGGTTTGAGCATTTCCTTTATGAATATGTGACATATGATCGGGTATATTATGATGTTGATTATGGATCATTGGCAAGGTTTCATTGATGGATACAGGTTGACAATTTCTTGCTAATCTGAATCACATAAGGAGTAAAGGGGCCATGCAAAACAACCAGATATTGAGGGAGAGGAGTGGCAACACCCTTGTCACATCCTACTAGCACTCTCACAGTGGCTCGAATTGTAGGTTAACAATTACCTAGTTTGATAAATCCAACGATGTCATGAGGGAATACTGAGACAGTTTCTCACGAAGATTCTAATGGGTGCATAATAAGGGAGGCTATTTATTCCTTAGAGGCCTTTAGTCTCTCACGAGTTTGCATGAATGGAGTATTGACTCCAAGGGTTGGAAAACTACCAAAACTAGTCAAAGGCAAGTGGCACCCTTAGAGAACATAGTGCGTCTTCAAAGGAGCGTCACGTAATTAAAATTTGAATCAAAGGAGAGTGTAACCCTTTGATCACGTAGTGCATCTTGAAAGGCACATCACAATATTTAAAAAAAAATGAGTCAATGAATCTAGGTGGCCTAGAAAACTTTGAGCGAATGTTAAACATTATGTAATCTTGAGCACCTCCTGAATTAATTAATTGATTAATTAATTAACAAAAGAATGAATTTATTAATCATAATCCATAAGGGTCTAAGCTCGTGAAAATAAAAATGTAACTAATCCTAAGTCTAATATTAGTGAGAAGACTAAAAACTAATTTATAAATTAAATAATGAGGGGTGAAGTAAATCAATTAAAGAAATCAATAAAAATTAAAAAAAATCTAGAGAGTGATTTCATACACATCGTGCAAGTAAATACCAAATTAGAAATTGAAATAATAAAGGAATAAAGCATACAAGAATGTGTAATCATAGAAAGGTATCTAGAGTTTATTCTAACTAGAGAACATTCCTACTTTAACTCAACTCTGTTTTAGAAAGGTGTCAATCATAAATGGGAAATAAAGTGAATAAAGGGACAACTAGGAGTGAATTTAGGAGCGCTTTTATGATGGGTGAAGGAAATGGACTTTTAATTAAATTAAATTGTGGTTTTATTGGTGCAACTAAGGGAATGAGTGACAAATGTATGCGGGGAATAATTCCTAATTAAATTAAAAAAAAACACGAATTAAATCTGTAAATGGCAAGTTGTCACTAATAAAATTCTATAAAACAAATGGCTAAGAGGAGGAATGGATCACACGAGTTATGAGTAAGGTTATGCTACAAATTTTTTTATTGGTTTTACTTATGAGAGTTGGGATACCCATCTCGACAGAGAGAGAGAGTGGTGGTTTTACCTTGCAAGGCGAGCTTAGAGCTAGAGGATTTTGGTTGTGTTTGTGCGTGCCCCTTTGTGGCTCAGAGGGATAAGGGGGAAGAAGAGTACCCCTAGTGTTGGATGGGAGGTGTTGGTGAAGTATTCATGGCTAGCAAGAGGGGAGCTAGATGGAGCGCAAGAACAAAATAAAATTTTCAACTTCTCGTCGTCGGCTACGGTCTTTTATTGAGAAATGTATTGTATTTAAATTCAAGTTGTACAAGCTTTAACTTTGTTGAATGGACATTGGTTCTAGCATTGTTTTTCTTTCTGTTAGATTTCATTAGAATATAGATGGTCCATGCATTTTTGTAAGATGTATTTAGAACAAAATGGTTATGCTAAGTTCATAAGATCTCGGTGAGTTTCTTTTTCCCTATGTGAATTGAAAGTAACCTCTGCAATTGTTTAATGGATTTAAATCCTCTACTAATTTCCTAAGATCTCTGCAAATTTCTTCTCCGTCTTGCCCAACAGTCTTCTACATGTTTTACACTACGTTTATGAAGAGCCTCAACTTTGAGCCTCCCTTCTTACTCATCGAATTTATACCTTTTACTCTACGTTTTTTAGGAAGAGTTGGATTTATGAGCCTCCCTCTTTCCCAAAGATTTTTTACATGTTATAACACTTTGATTTCAACACTGCATTTTATGTTATACATGTTATAAACTGCGATTGTAAATTTTCTCTGCGTTTTTCTTATTGTATCTGAATCATTTTGAGTGGATAATTTGATCAACGTTTTTTTTTATTATATTCCCTGCATTTGCATGAGATCCCAAGTTGTGAGTCGAGCTCCATTGCTCAACATTTTTATTCTTATATTCCCTATGTTTTGATGAGAGCCCAAGCTCTGAATCAACCTCCTTGCTTAGTGATTTCATGACTTCCTTTTACTCTGCGTTGGGGATGAGCCTGAGCTATGTGCCCTTTCCTTGCTCATTGATTTCATGACTTCCTTTTACTCTGCATTGGGTATGATCCTGAGCTCCATGCCTTTCCCTTTCTTATCGAATTCATAACTTATTTTTACTCTGCGTTTTGGAGACGAGTCTGAGCTCTACGCCTTCCTCTTGCTAGAGATTTCATACATCAGTTTCCTCTATTCTTTTTTCCTCTAGGATTTCGCCCAGAAATTCATGATCCTCCTGGCATTTTTTACCTTATGTTCCAACTAAATTGTCTATGCATTTATTTTAATTCATATTCTCTATGATTTTACTTAAAGAGGGACTATGTTTTCCTTAACTGTAGTTTCATTTTCCCCCTAAATTATCTTTTTGTTTTTCCAAAAAAATGGGGAATACGCTTTCCAAGTTGGGTAAGCATCACCTTCCATATCGACATTCATTACTTAATCCTCACATTCATGCTAAGACGCCCTTAAAATCATCATGCTTTTAATTCTACCAATATTCATGATGTGTTGATTTTATCTTTGAAGTGATGCATTTTTATTGTGACAAGCTTTCAATCCTCCCCCTTTTTATGCCATATATAATTAGCTCTATATGTGTGTGTGTGTGTGTGTGTGTGT
>JZKD02S0081220.1:560204-571982 GCA_000966675.3 Picea glauca
TATATATATATATATATAAAGCTAGGTAATATCTCCACATGCATTTTTTATTCAATAACATTCTATCTCAATGATAAAATAACTAATATCGATCTGCGCAGAATCTTTTATAAGGTACAATTATACAGGAAGACTTATCAAATTCAACCTTCTATCTATGCAAAAAATTCTAAAAGTACGGTCAGTCACATAAATAATTTATTGATACCATCTTTCATTCCATATAAATTTTCTCTTAAAAAATACTAATGGATACAAAATAATAATGCGACTAAAACTAACGGTACATACGGTTTCAGTGAACTAATAAAATATTCTAATAATAATTTAACTATAACAATTGAGTACCTTAATCTGAAGAGTAAGATAGATTGGGTAATCTTCAATCTGAATATTGCAGAACATTCTTTCACCTATACCTCTGAGTCAAAGCTAGGGTATTCTACTTCCCCCTAGCTCCTTGAACCACAAAGATGTCACACACATCAAATCAGATCCAAACTAGCTCAAGCTTATCTTATGAAGGAGAGACTTCCACCTCTTTGCAAAGCTTGCATCCCAACTCACACAAGTAAATTTTTTCAATAAAAAATTTAACAACATTTCATTCATCTAGAAATAGGGTAGTTTCCCTCTTCCTCACCATTTATTTTATATGAAATTTCACCTTGACACTTGTCATCTCATGCAAAATTAGCTATTTTTTTAATAATTTAATTAGATATTGTTCACACCAACACGTGCCATACTTTCCCCAAGTTGTACATGTTTAATTCATTTTTAATTTAAATAATTAAGCATTTTGCCTCACACCCACAATTAGTTCATGGATTTCCTCCTTGTTGTCCCTAAGTTCCCCAAATTCTATTTTATTATGTCCCCTAACTAATTTACAGTTGGAGTTTTATTAGGACTCTACCTCTAGTTAATCTTAGAGTCTAGATTGACTTGGGATTCTAACTCCATGTTGACTACATATTCTCTCATGAAATGATTTTCTTTTAATTTAAAAATTAATTTTTAATTAATTTCATGCACACATTGTGCACATGCCTAAATTTTATTTTCATTCTCCCTTTACTAGTGTTTACTTAGTCTAAAATCCCTTAACCCATTTTACAATTTTATTTAGTCAAAACATCTAGGCTTAAACTTTTGATTATGTTATTTAGTTTATAACTAAATAGTAATTTATACTCTCTTTTCTACAAGTTCTAAGTATTCAATTCATTTTCTAGGGTCCTCTACAGTTTTATTGACTCAGTGCATGCATTCATGCAACTTTCCCTTCAAGATGCACCACCGTGCTCCAAGGGTGTCGCTCGTCATTGACTTAGTTTGGAATTTGTTTGACGCTTGGAGACAATACTCCATTTGTCGACCATGTGTGAGATGAAGATCTTATTGAGGAATAAGGAATCCATCTTATTGTGCACCCCTCACAAATCCTTTTGAGTGATTGTCTCAGTCGACCCTCACGGCATTGTGAACTTGTCAGAAAAAGGTAGTCATTAACCTTCAGTTTAGGTCATGGCGAGAGTGCTAGTAGGCTATGATAGGGACATCGCCACACCTCTCCCTCATCCATATGATATATTTGTATGAGTCCTTTACTCCATATGTGAGTAGGATTATCAAGCGTCATCATGCCTTCATCCACTAACGAATATAACATCAGAAACTCATATACATAAAATCCATTATTGAAATCATCATCTAACACATGCATAATAAATCAAGTATTCATAACCAAAGTAAATAATCCACTCCCTGACTCAATCCGGAGTCCACAGAAGTTGGTCAATACCATTAGCATCATCATCATGTCATGCTTCCTGCACACTCAGGAAACCTCATCATAATACCTATCAATGCTATACATCAATATAATAACATATCAATTCCATTACTCAATAATATCATAAACATATAAACCAAACTAATAATCGTAATCTACCATGTTTTAAATTGTATCACTTTCTCGCAAGTGTCCTCAAATAATAAGTCAATGTATAAAAAGTGATTAGTGGAAATGGATGTTACATACACCCCCACTTGTTTAGACTTCGTCCCGAATTTTGTACAATCTAAAAAATAAAGAAATAAATGTAGTTGATACTAATCTATATATCTTTCTACCAAAATAAATAATGAAATTGTTGACGCATCTCATATGTGTCCTCCCAAGTAGTAGAATATGGACTATAATTGTCCCACTTGACCTTGACCCGATCGAATATTCAACGCCGCATTTTTCGAGTGCTATGGTACAGTATGCAGATTGAATGTGTTATGAGAGAACCCTCTTTCGATACTTACAATGAACTCAATTCAATAACATGTGACATATTGGAAATATAATGATGTAAAAATGAAAAATGAAACACATCGTGCATATGCCTCAAAGAATCAGGTAAGGATAGTTGGTAAGCCACAAGTCCTTTTTTTTCTACAAATTTGAAATCTCCAAAAAAACCTGGACAGAGTTTATCAACCTTCCCAAACTTAAATGAACTCTTATCCGGCTTTACCCACAAAAACACTTCATCCCCAACCTGATAATTTCAGTCAATACTATGCACATATGCATAACTCTTATTTTGGTCTTGCACTTCTTTAATCCTTTTCCTTATAGATTGCATCTGATCTTCGATTTCATGAATCACTTCTGGTCCCACCAGCACCCTCTCCTCTATTTGATCCCAAATCAACGGTCTCCTACATGGTCATCCATATAGAAACTAAAAAGGTTCTATCTTTATCATACTCTGATAGTTTTTGTTATACGAAAATTCTACCAATGGTAAAAATTCTTCCCATCGTTTTTGTTGATCCATAACATACATTTGAAGCATATCCTATTTAATTTAATTCATTCTTTCAGTTTATCCATCTGTTTCGAGGTGATTTGTTGTACTAAAATTCAATTTCATTCACAAAGCCTCTTCGAAACTAGTCCAAAAACATCAAGTGAATACCAATCCTCGATCAAATATTATCTTCCTTGGTACACCACGTAGTCTCACAATTTCATTCACAAAAATTATAGTTATGTCAGGTTCTTGATACATCATATGAACTAGGATAAAATGTGCACTCTTTGTCAAAGTGTCAATGGCTAAAAAAATAGAATCATGTCTCATTGTCGTCAATGACAATCCAATAATAAAATTCATCGATATAACTTCCCATTTTGATTTAGGAATCGCATATTACTATAATAATCCTGATGGATGCCTATGTTCAACCTTCACTTGTTGATATTATAGACATCTCGTCGCATAGTTAACAATATATGTCTTCATTCATTTCCAAAAGAAATGTGTTTTAAGATATTCCTTCATCTTCATGACTCCAGGATGAGCCATATACATCGCTCGATGAGATTTGTTCAAAATTAAATTTCTCAATTCGTCATTTGGTGGTATATAAATTCTTCCATTATACCTTACTAGCCCATCATTTTATAAATAATATCCCTCGTACATAGGTATCATCATAGTATCTTGTCTAATATTGTCTTTTACTTCCGTGTACTAGTCGCCATAAGCTATAATGCTCAAATATTTTCTAGAAGGTTCTTCTTCAATGGTATTACTGAGAAAATGTGAGGTCTCTGAGTCAACACATCTGCTAATATGTTAATAGTTCCTTTAATATACATGATTTAAAAATCGTATTCACTTAAAAGTTTTGACCAACATGTTTGTCGCCTGTTCAAGTCACTGTGAGAAAAAATGTGTTGTAATCCACTGTGACCAGTTTTTAGTTTGAATTTGTGTCCAATAAGATAATGTCTCCACATTATCAAATCATAAAGAATCCTTAATAATTCCAATTCATGTGTTGCATAATTCTCTTCATGCCTTCTTAGATTCCTTGAAATATATGGGATAACTAGACCTTATTGCATTAATAATCCACCCAAACCTTCCTTGGATGTGTCCATGCATACCAAGAATTCCTCGTACATATCGAGAACTTTCAGTATCATTTTTTTTCTTAATAGTTCTTTAAGCTTTTGAAATGTTTTGGTGCACTTATCTAACCATATGAATTTATTTTTCTTCTTTTACAATTCTGTAATTGGATTTGCTATCTTTGAAAATCCTTCGACAAAGCGTCGAGAGTAACTTTCTAATCCCATAAAACTGTGTACTTCTCATACGTTCGTCAGTGTTGACCATTCCATAATAGCCTCAAATTTCATCAGATCTATATTGATACCTTCTCCAGTGATAATATGCCCCAAATAATGAATCGTTGTGTGATAAAAAGAATATTTCGACAAATTTCCTTACAACTTGTTTTCTCTTAATCATTGCAGCATCAAACTCAGGTGTTCTTCCTGCTACTCTCTCATATGAGAGTAAATAAATATATCATCAATAAATACATGTACAAACTTATCCCAATATTCATGGAATATTATATTCATTAAACTCATGAATACACCTGGGGCATTCGTCAACCCAAATGGTAATACAATAAATTCATAATGTTTGAATCTTGTTATAAACATTGTTTTAGGAATATCTCCCTCTTTAATTCACAACTCATGATATCCTTATCTCAAATCAATATTTGAAAATATTGTCGCTCCCTTCATTTGATCAAATAAATCATCAATTCTCGTTAACAGTTACTGATTCTTGATCATGTTGGAGATACTTCACACAAACCTAGGATTTATGTTTCCTAAGATTTTCCCTATGTTTATGAGTCATTATCCACTCTCCTACATTTTAGGGAGAGTATTCATTTTCCTACATTCTAGGGGAATATTCTCTTCAGTTGGATTAGCTGAGTTGAGTATTGATGCAACATTAGTTCCATCACCATGCATCATTGGGATCATCACTGTTAATTTTAATTTTCCTTGTGATTACCACCACAGTTGCACATTATTGATGCTTTTAGTTAGTTAACTAAGGATTGAGATACTAGTTGACTTAGACTAGGTGGCAGTTAACTCCCATAACTATCAGTGTGTGTCTAGATCACTCTAGACCACCAATATGGGGGATTGGGTTCTCTTCTAGTGTGAATTAGTTGAGTTATACCAAGTATATCATGTGTAAATTATCATTCATTCAGTTAACACAATTCTTTGATTCTCTCTCTCATTTTCGTCTTTTCTCATTTCTTCTCCAAAATGTGTATTTCCTTTTCTAGCTAGATATTATCTCGGTAGGTTCATCCACATTTACATGGTATCATTTCCGATGGATTTCTAGGAAAAAGACACACCAAACTCTTTTTGTAGGTACCAAATATTGAAGACAACGGGAAAATGGAATTTCCAAAAGAATTGATTCTTACACCGTACAATTTATTTCCATGGAAGCAAAAGATGCAATTGCATCTTCGAAGCAGAGGATTATAAATGTTAACCATGGGCATAGAGATCGAACCCACATCATCCATAGAAAAATCCAAGTATCTAAAGCGGATTGATGAAGCATATGAAACTATTTGCAGTCTTATTTCTCCTAAGCTCCTCTTTCACATATCCTCCTATAAAACCCTCGATGAAGTCTGGACCAACATGGAAGAATTTTTTGGAAAATAGGATGATATGAGGGAACACATGCTCGAGGTGGAATTTCTCACTTTGGATACACAAACCTTCAACAATTTCCAAGATTTTTTTACCAAATATAAGGATTTGTTGTCACAACTCAAGGCTTGCGGGGTTGATAAATCTAAGGAGGAGAAACAAATGGTTCTTACCATTCTTTCCAGACTTGGTACATAAAATTTAGTGTTTATATCCACATTTCATTCAGTTAGCCTCACCTCTGAATCTACCTAGAAAAATCCCTTTCTTGAGGCCTTTACCGAGTCTCTAACTTAAGAGAAGAACAAGCTCATCAATATTTTAAAAATCGAAGTCTAAAGGTGCATGCACTTGTTGTGCAAGATGGTAGAAGTCATCAAAATTAGAAATATAAAAACAATAACAAAGGGAAGGGACATGCAAATCCAAAGAAGGAAGGGTACTAAAAACCCTTCAGCAATTCCTATAGATCTAAAGGTGGAAAGGGAAGAAAAGGGGATAAATGCACTTACTACCAATGAGGGTTCCATCGAGAATCTACATGCATGCAAAAAATTATAGATCAAATAGAAAAAACAATTCATAAAAACAACCTTAGAGATTGCATCTCGGAGAGTTCCAAGAAGAAGAAGCTACAAGATATAAACCCCAAGAAAGGTAATTCTAACCATGTTTAGATTGCCATTAAATTCCTGTTGGATTCTTAGATTGTAGATTCAGGTGCATAACACCACATGTAATCCAAAAATGAAGTATACTCTTCATTGGATGCATGCAAAGGTCCTATTTTTTTGATGGGGTACGAATCTCCATTTGAAGTCACCGACAAAGGTAGAGTTGAACTCACAAATGGGAGCTTCGAGAATGTGTTATGCATTCCCAAACTCTCTGTCAATATTATCTTTGTGTATTAGATGAAAAAATCTAGAATCATAAAGAAATTAATAATCACACCTGATGCAGTGGATATATTTGACATGCAAACCAATTTCAAAGTTTCTACTAGTGAGGTAAATCACCAATCTAGACTCTACACATTTTCTGAATTTATTAAACCAGATTCTACATCATTTCTTACGAATGCTGATGAAAGCAGTAGAATATGGCATGAAAGGTTCAATAATTTAAATTTCAGATACATGAAACATATTAGTAGGCAAGGAATGGTTGAAGGTCTACCTGACATCCACTTCTCCAAAGGAGTTTGTGAGGGATTTGTTCTTGGAAAACACCCTCAAGATAAATTCAACAAAGGAAAGACTCATAATTCCTCCTCTCCTTTGGATCTGATCCAAAATGATCTCATGGGCCCTTTTCCGCATCCATAAATCAAGAAATAAAGGTACGTGATCATTTTTTTTTATCATTTCTCATGCTACACCTAGACTTTCTTTCTCGTGAACAAATCTGAAGTCTTTCAAAATTTCAAATATTTCAAGGCCCTTATTGAGACACAGTAAGGAAGGAAGATCAAAGTCCTCTGAATATATAATGGGGGGGGGTATGCCAACCATGAGGTACAAAATATTTGTCTTGAGGTCGGGATTTAGTTGCAACACACGATTCCTTGTACTCCGCAGCAAAATGGAGTTCTTGAGTAGAAGAATAGATCCCTAAAATTGATGGCATCTTGCATCTTGCATGCAAATTCACTTCCAAAGATATTGTGTGAACTACATCCAAAATATATATACTCATAGATATGTCAATAATAATACCCCCTTCGACGCTTGGAGAAGCCTCAAACCGGAAGTGACCCACTTTTTCATATATTCAGTTGACATGCATGGGCCATTATTCTCTCTGAGAAGAGGAAGGCACTTGATCCACAGAGTACATAGTGTATATTTTTTGGATACCCAAATGGTGTGAAGGGATACAGACTCATTGATTCCTCTATGGATTGTCTCATCATTGAGCATAGTGTCCAATTCAAGGAAAGTATCTTGCGTGCACCTCAGGAGCTCCATGCATACACTTTTGTTCTTCCACCTATTAGAGATGATGAGAATGCACATGCCAACTCTTCTTCAGATGATATTTCTTATTCATAGGACTTAGTTGATTTAGATACTAAGTTATTACAGTCGGATGTGGAGTCAGTGCATGCAGATGCAGATGCAGAGCCATAGTTGAGTCCCAAGTGGGCCAAGACTACACTTCAGGATGCAGGAGATATTATTGGGGATCCAGCTGATACCATGAGGAATCTATATGATTTCAAGGAGCCTCCTCTTGATCTCATTTCAACTGAACTGATGCCACCCAAGAATATTTTCTTGGCTCAATCTTCATATCCAGATTCCTATGTCAAGGCTACTGGGAATCCCTTTGTGGAATCTACCATGTAGGAGGAGTAAAACTCGCTCCTCGAGAACTGGACTTGGGATCTCATTCCCCTTCCTTTAGGAAGGAAAATTTTCAAGTGCAGATGGGTCTATAGGACTAAGAGTGTATATGGACATGTTAGAAGACACAAATCTAGGCTAGTCGCCAAAGGCTTTTAACAGGTGCATGACATTGACTATGATAAGACCTTTCCTCCAGTAGAAAATATGGATTCCATATGCTTGGCACTTTCCATTGCAGAAACGAAGGTATGAGAAGTCCATCAGATTGATGTGAAGAATGAATTTCTTCACAGAGATCTCTCTGAGGATATATACATGGAGCATCCCCAAGACTTCATGCATGATTCATCTTTGGTCTATCGACTGAAGAAGTCACTTTATGGCCTCAAGCAAGCCTTGAGAGCATGGTATGCCAAGATAGAATCCTACCTACTGTCATAGAACTTTGTACATTGTAAGTTATACCTGCACATTTACATGTTCAGGATGACTAATTCACTTCTACTCCTAGTTCTGTATGTTGTTGATTTGTTGATAATCGGTTGCTCGAATTCAACAATTATTGTAGGCAAGAGGATTATGCATGGAAATTTCTTGATAACGGACATGGGTTCACTACATGTCTTCCTTGGTCTCTATATTAGTCAATATTCAACAATAATCAAGTTGTCTCAGGCCAAGTATGCACGATATCTCCTCAAGATATTCCACATGACAGACTACAAGTCTTCCCCAACTCATTTCCTATCAGGAATGAAACTTGAAGATGGTGGGGAAACTTCACTGGTGGACAACACATTGTACATACATCTAGTGGGGATATTATTGTATCTCACACACTCCAGACCAAGCCTCTCTTATGCGGTCATAGAAGTCTCTCAGTTCATGCATGTTATAACCCTAATTTGCACCAGATATGCTTACCTGGCATCAGGCCATCTCATTTTACATCTTTTTCCAAGCCACTACTAAACAAATCTTCTTAACAACACCCTTTTTGAAGGCACGTGCACCCTGATCCACTACTACACACGTTTATATGCTAGCTGGCCCACTACAACTAGCGTATACCTACAAAAGCACGAAAAATGGAAAGTTGTTGACAAAACTCATAGTTTTGGGTAAGTTACCTAAACTGTTTGACCGCCCATAGCCGGTCATTCGACCAAATACCTAGCCCTTTCTAGCCTATAAAAGAAGGGGTAAGGGTCCCATTTGGAAGGAGGAAAATAATTATAAATAAAATCTACCCGATTTCGCATTCCCTTTGTCCTAACCTTTTGCAACTAGTGTGTGAAGAGAAGCATATACAAAAGAAGTTGGAGCACAGTTGAAGAAGAGCACAGGACTAGTTTCGAGGAGTAGTGGTCGATCTCACTATTGTAAGTTACTCTTGTGTGATTAATAAAAAGAAGTACTTTTCCCATCCCGCCATATGAGATTTGCAATGTTTAAATTTGATTATATTTTGATAGAATCTCTAACCCATTAGTTCATAAATCATATGCATGTGGAGTTCTTTGTTTATCTTTTTATGGATGCAGGTTGACATTGGTAGGAGATTTGCAGTCAAGGAGCAATCAAATGTTAAAGGATCGACATCAAACATGGAAACTAAGGTACAATAACTTGATCTTTTTAACCTTGTATTTGCATATAAATAATGGGGTTTATGATTGGGATGTTGGTAAGAAGTAGCAGACTTTATTTCATTTTATGCATGCATTATAGAACCCTTAATGCTAGTCCGTAGGGGGATTTCCCACCCACAACAAAATTGGTGACCATACTGGGGAGATATCTAGGGTTTTTGGGGATACCTTTTGGGTTTTTTAAATTGGTTTTATTACATTTTTTCTGAGTTTCTGCAAGAGTTTGAGCTAGTAGGGATTCTGGTCTTCCATACCAGTACTCTCTGCTTTCTTTGCTTGATTTTTTTTTCTTTTCTTGGAAGCTACAGAGGCATACGCGGTCTATATAAGCCATGCACGTGTATTCACGTTCCCTGACTTCACACAGCCCGCGTACATACACTGGTTGCTAAAGGATCAGTAGTGTGTTTGAGTCCAGAAAATTTTCTTAAAGAGAGGTAGTCATCCTCTTCCCTGTCAAAAGTGATCCTTCTCAGGGGTTTTCTGGATCTAGTTTTGGTATATGTTGTTGTCGTTTGTAGCCTAGGTATAACCTCAAATCATCTTTTTCCTTGCATCTTTTTCTGTCAAAGTAAGTTTCTGTGTCTGCAAGGGATTCTAGTTCTCAGTACCAGTACTCCATGCCAGTGCCTAATTGCTTGTTTTCATTTTTTTGAGGAGTTGCAGAGCTGCACGTAGCCTATAGTGGGCCTACACATGTGCACACGTGCCCTGATCTTTCACAGCCCATGTACATATGTTGGTTGTTGAACTTTCAGTAGCGTACCTGTTGAGAAAAAAAAATTAAGAAGAGGCAATCATCCTCTTCCCTGTCAGGAATCACACCTTTCAGAAATTTTCTTGATCTAGTGTGGGTGTTTGTCATAGCAGTTGGTAGCTTAGGTTTTATTACAGCATAGCTTTCTTTTTCATTAAAAAATTTTCCTCTGTTTTTTCAGTAATAGGGGTTTTAGATAAGTTTGAGAGTCTCCTTCAATCAACTTGTGTATTATTGTCAGTAACTCTTCGCGATCTATGTTTATGCCAGAATTCATCTCTTGGTCTTTACTTGTCATCATTTTTCCTTTTTTTGCTTCTTAAGCATTAAACAATAAAAAAAAAAACCTTTTAATTTTTGGTTTTGTTAAGTAGTTGGTTGTTTGCATTAATCATGAGGAAAAAGATTGTTTTCATAATTTCATGGTTATTGACTTAGGACAATAAGTAGCTCGTAGTCGATTGAAAGATTTTTTTGAATTTTTTGTTAAAATATCTTAGAAGAAAAAAAAAGTTTGAAAAGTTGGTTAAAGAGTTTGAATGTGCAAATTTGAATTTGTGAAGAAGTAATTTGTTTTCAATATATGCTCTTCCCTTTCGTCTCTGAAAAACATGATTGGTTTAACTTTCGTTCCCTTTGACTTAAGACAGCTAATAAAAATAATGATTGATTAAAATCAAATAGACTTTATGTTTGTAGGGTCCATCAACTAGTCTAGGCTAGAGCCTTGGTTTAGGATTGGAGAGGAAACTCTTCAAGGTTGCTAAAACAAACATAAGAGTCTATGCAAGGGAGTGTCAAAATTCCAGTATCGTGAAAGTTATCTGGTACCCCCCTCTAACACAGGGGCTATACATGAGGTTGGATAAGGAAAGGTAGTGGAGATAACCCCTCCAAAGCCAGACCAAGGGTAGTGGGGAATGCATATACAGGGCTTGTCTTTGGATTCTGTTGATTGCATTTGCCACATAGCTTTGTGGGTATCGAATCCGTTCGAGGTCCTCAGTCGTCTTCTATAACACTTGATTTCGATACCCATGATAGGTTTCAGACTTGATACCCTGCTCATTGCGGTCCACCCGAATGTTGACTGTACCCACCTGGTGATTGTTTTCACGCTGGAAACCTAGTTGCCTATCTTTCTAGTGACTTACACAGGTGATTGCGGGCGTATAACATGGTATATAGGATAGATGTCGGTCCATGCTTTATAGAGTATACCCAGAGGGTTCTTCTTTATTTGAGTTTCACTTGCACCAGTAAGTTTCTCTAGTGTTGGTTGTTGTAATTGTTCTTCCAACTAGCTACTGACTGCTTGTTTTATCTCATATATACTTTTTTCTAGTGTGAGTTGGTTTTCAAATGATTATAGATTTCCCTAGTGTGTCTTTGATCTTCTCACACAATGGAGGATCAAGATGTTTGCTGGTTGCGAAGGCTTTTGGGCCTGCTACCATT
>JZKD02S0081220.1:572016-594322 GCA_000966675.3 Picea glauca
TAAGGAAAAAATTAGACCAGCAAGGGTCTTTTGAGACAACCGGGTTACAGGAAATTGTGTCTGACCCATCTTCGAGAGGAGAACATTTGATTCTTGAGGAACCAATCATTTCCAACCTCGGAGCAGAAGTTCTTGGTCCATATAAATCTCCCATGACTAATATATCGGCACCTATCGTTGTACAGGTTCTACCTTACGAGTGTCAGGTAGTGTCACAAGAAATGATGGAAGAAAACACTGCTACTTCTTCAGGGAATACTCATATTTCCTTCACGACTGTCACTACTGGGGGTGTTCCACCTCCTAACCAACCGTCATCGGTCTGGACCACTATGGTCTCGACATCTTCTACCTAGGGCAGTGGTTTGATTTCATCTATGGTGGCGATCACTACTCCTTTTGCTCAGAATCGACAGGCCCTTCGTTGTCATACGGGATGTCTAGCTTCGGTATGAGTATTGTACTTTCCTCCTCCACTTTGAAAACCTTAGGTCTAGGGGAAGGGAGTTCCAACGCTACTCTGCAAGGATCTATGGGGGGCACTTCATATCCTTTTATCGATTTCCCTTTTGGTTGGGGGTCATATACCCACTTCATCCCCCTTGCTCGGTGGTGTTCCTCAAGACTCTGTCAGGCCTAACGTAAATTTGTCTGGAGAAGGTAGTCAAGCACTCCCTCCTTATAACATGTTGGTTGGTTCAAAACCTTTCTCTTTGTTCGACGCATTTGGTAACAACGCTTTCTCGTCAGCTGTCATTTCGGTCGGGGGAAACCTGGGTTATGGACAACCACATCATGTACAGGGTACTATTCCTGCACAGGGGGTACACTTAGGAATTCCTTCCTCACAAGGACCTTGGAATCTGTGGCAAGGATCAGTCCCCTTGCCATGGATGTCGATCGGGGGAAACCCCTTCCATACCTAGTGGAACCCCGAGAAAGGTCCAACGCCTAGGCCCATCGGATCGACAGGGGGAAAGCCCTCCAAAAATCCTTGGAATGTGATGCAAGCTCAACCCTTTACGTCCTATTATGGGAACCAACCAATGATGTCTCAACAAGTGCATAATCCATACGCCGGTCATGGCCATGGTTATTACCAAAGCCCTGGCTAGCAACCTAACATTTCTTGGAAATCTGGTGCTAGTCAAACTCCAGGCTCATTTTTCCCTGGCTACAATCCACAACCCAAACTATTATTTCTGGCAAACCTGCACTTGCTAAATTTGACAAGGCTTTTAAATGACCCCATCTTTCATGATCTGAGTTGGCCTCCTATACCGACCAAGTTGCCTTTGGACATTCCAAAGTTTGAGGCCAAGCCTAAGGAAGATCCTAGTGATCATGTGACTACCTTCCACTTATGGTGCTCGTCCAACTCATTAAGAGATGACTATGTTCAGTTGTGATTGTTTCAACACACTCTCATAGGGAGTTCTGCGAAATGGTACATCAATCTCGACCACTCACGATACTCTTCCTTTGGCGAATTGGCAATGGCTTTCTTGAACCATTTCCAATTACCTGTGAGATACAACATTGGCACTGAATTGCTGGCCAATTTCGAGCAAACAAAAGAGGACCATATCTCAGATCATATCCGAGAATGGATATGCCGAAAGAGTTTAATAAAAGTGCCAGTCCCACTAGCATTCCTGCTAGAGTGGTTCCTTAAGTCTTTGGTAACCCAGTTATCTAAAGACGTCACAACATATGGAGTATTTTTCGAGGAATACACGATAATGAGAGCTCAATAGATAAAGCTAATTTACTCTCAGTCTGGCTTACTCTACAAGATTTTTCCAGATTCACCAAGGTCAATCCTTGACAAAACCAGACAAAGGTCTAGACCACATCCTGATGGAATTATTGGTTCAGCACAAACAAAGCCTACTGATCCATTGTCAAATAAATTGCAACAATTGTTGATACAGTAGACAGCGTACAACCAAACCACCAGTTCGGCTATTCCCCTTACCCAAAAGTCAGATGTACACAGTGTGTAAACGACAAAACTAAAGGCCACCCAGCAACATGACAGAAAGAAGAAACAATGAAAGAAGGGTAAGGGGGATAAGAAACCCACTGATAATGTTGGCGGGGGTGACACTGAAAACAAGAAGCTGAAGTATCCTTGTAATCTTTGCAAGGAATACCACCCGACCCATCAGTGTCCTCGGCTTGTGAAGGCCTAGAATTTATTGGCACAACAACAGCCTATCGTGTTAACGAACCTGTTTCCACATGGGAAAAATCTAACTCAAGCCTCCTCAAGCGTGGAAGGGGGAAGTCAAGGACCCCCTCCATCATCGAGTAATTCTTTGTCCGCAAATGTGTATATGATGAAAGGTGATGCCTATATATCGACTAGAGCACATGATTATGGAAATCCAAGAACCTTTGAGAAGGGTAAAGAAGTTGACAACCCACCTCTTCCTCTCCAGATTGATAAGACATTGGGTGAAACAATGACACGCATCCCAAAATGTGCATTCAAGAAATATTCTCACAATCCAAACACACGGGCTACCTTAAACTACTCTGTGGTGGAGGATTTATCAAAAACCCCTTGTGCAATGTCTTCTTTCGAAGTCCTCCAGAGTTTCCCTTCCCATAGAAAAGCTTTGTTAGCTTCCCTAGGATCTACTAAGACTTGTAATACAAGAATGATTATACTTGATACAACCGAATTAAAAGCTTGTCTTCCTTACCACGTATCTTTTCATGTAGTAGTGGCTTACACCATGAAAACTTTTACCTAGAATATTTTATGTACAGTGGTAGATGAGGGAACCTAGACATGCGTGATGTCTTTGGCGTGTTGGAAGGCCATAAGCTAACTCATTTTGTCTCTGTCACCTACTCTTCTTACATCCTTTGATGGTCATTCTTTCTGACCACATGAGATCATTCCCTCTTTCCCCGTGTAATTAGGGGGAAAAGTCATGTGCATCGAAGTTGAAGTGGTCGATGCATCTCTCGGCTACAATATTTTGTTAGGAAGGCATTGGACCTATTATATGCAAGCAGTGGTCGCAATAGTTTTCTGGGTCATTTTGTTTCCAACTGAGGCTTGGATTGTGACCATTGATCAGTTATCCTTCTCTCGTCCTGACCCTTCATCAGGAGTCTCCACTTTCCCGATGATTGATAACCCTAAGCCCGACATCATCAACATAGGGGTTAGTTTGTGCCCACCTTAGATGGGTACTTTTGATTACCCTCCTCTAACCAGAAATGTCCATTACATGTCGGGTGACCCCGACCAACCTCGGGCTGAAATACTTCAAATATTGTCGTTTCACACGATGCTCTTTAACGATCCATATAATCTTCCTTCCCCATCAACTATTATGGAAGGGACAGAGCACCATGGCATGGCCATGCCTTTGTCTGCGATAGAATTTGCATACTCGATAATTCAGCAAGATTCTGCTGACCTCGATCCGACTCCCGCACAAGAGTTAGAGCCAGTGCTCAAGCCTATTTGGGCTCAAGGTTCCCTTGTTGATACAGATTCTTTAGACTTAGTCTTTCCCTCAGACGAGGCGATCATTGAGGCAATGACTAGTCCGGACAGACCTTGGGATGATATTCATCATAGATCTTATTTCCTCCCAGAGTTAAGATGAATTGAAGCAGGTGAATTCACTCTGACTATGAATGGAGATAAAGGTTGTCCTATCAATCCTTTGGAAACGCACGCAGTTCACACTGAAGGAAATATGGAAACAATAGCTGAAATGATACCTATTGACATCTCCAGAACCCCTGGCATCATGGAGAATATCTTCGTCGCAACAGATTTCTTCCCTGAGGAGATTCAAACCTACACATATTTATTTAAAAGAATTTGCGATGTGCTTGC
Organism: Picea glauca; assembly: GCA_000966675.3. Lineage (NCBI taxonomy): Eukaryota > Viridiplantae > Streptophyta > Pinopsida > Pinales > Pinaceae > Picea > Picea glauca. The sequence continues at coordinate 575,885 of JZKD02S0081220.1, forward strand.
CTGGTCTTATAAGAAAATGCTAGGCATAGATCCAAGAATCGTCGACCATGAAATCATGAATTATCCTGATGTCAAGATGGTCTGGAAAAATATTTGTCCAGTCAATCCTAGGAAAGCAACAACTATCAAGGCTATTTGGGTATTGGGAATTTTGTTTTTGGAGATTTGGGTCATTTTCAAGGTCTTTTGGTAAAAAGTCATTTTTTTCAACTTTGTGCATGTAAGATAGGATTCCACCTCCACTTGTTGCACCTCGTTTCCTTTTTCTCTTTTCCATAGGATCAATCCCACCGAATTGTGACACAGAACCATCATTGCTTCTTTATAAGTGTCATATTTTAGTGGTAGAGCCTAACCCTTCATGGATACCCTAGATAGATCCTAGTTGCATTTTGGCGTCCATGTCGTCGTTAATGACCATAGGCTCGGGAGTCCTTGTTAGATTTATCCTGATTATGAGTTTGAGCCTCATTTTCTTGATGCATTATCACTCTTGACCTCACCCTCAGGACTCCCACAAAACACAACGAGTCTTCTTTTAAGCCCTTTTCAGACCCTCTAAAAATGAAAAGATTCCCGAGTGACCTTGTTGACCTTCACGCTCGCTAAACCAAAATTTGAAGGCACGTCTATCCAGTGGTATTTTACCCCTTTTTCAGTCTGGATGGTCAACTGTACAAATAAAGGCATACTCTAGGAGCTTCAGTTCCCTAGAAGAGTATTCTCAGGTATGATTTTAACCCTTTTTTAGGCCCGAGGGACTAAATTTACCAAAAAGGAACCTCCACGGAGTCCATATTTAAGCTCTTTTCAGACTCCCTAAAATTGAAAATATCGTCCAGTGACCTTATTCCTTCACACTCGTTAAAATGGTCTAAAAGAATAGTCCTCATGGAGTCCATAGTTAAGATTTTTTCAGACTCCTTAAATATGAAAAAATTGTCGAGTGATCTTGTCTTTATCACACTCATTAAAATGGTTTTGAATAGATGTCTTTTCGGTGCTAATTTACCCCTTTTTCGAATCGACTAGACTACCTTCGAAAAAGGTACCCCAGCGGAGTCTCCTTTTACGCTTTTTCAGACTCTCTAAATATGAAAAACCGTCAAGTTTACCTTCTCTGAACTCGTTAAAACCACATCGAAGGATGTTACCATTGTGTCTTATTAATCACATTTTCATACCTGCATCTTTGGCCTAATGTCGGCTCCATGCTTCTCTCAAATGAACCATCTGAAGCATGCCTTATACGCAAGCCCTGTAGCACTTTGCCTCTACGTCTTGACACCTTGACCCATGACGGATTTTTCCCGAGTGTCATTTTCCTACATTTATCCCTTTTCTCTGAGCATCCATGTGTTCCTTGCACTTGGAACTAGTATGTCTATGAGAATCGATCCTCCTTTGTAACGTAACATTATTTTATTCTTTTTCAAGCTTTCCAAAATTATTGAAAAAGACAAAAAAAATTCAAATATGCCCCAAAAAGAGGAAGGGAAAAGTATTTTATTTTTGTTGGCAGTACAATGACTCTCCCTTGGACAAAGCGCATCCTTTCATTTGTTCGTCAAGCATTGGGATTTAATATGATCTTAGGAATATTTTTATCACTACATAGAATTATGTCCTCCTCCATTTAGTTATTCTTCCAAACATATGGAGAGTTTGCATTGCCTCCTGCATCGTAGACTTATGTCAAATACCACACTTCCTAAGTCTTGTCATGTTATTGTTCAAGGGAAGTTATTACTAAGCTTGATTCATCCCCTCTGCAGATTGTCTCTTGCCCTCATGCTTGGCCATCCCGAAATCCCAATCAAGTCTTTGTTCAAAATCCATGAAGCCCTCAGCCTGATCATCAAAATCCTCTAGTCCATTCCTGACAAGTCGTCGAAGACCTCTAGGTAGTGAATTCGTACACTCATATTAAACTCCTACCCGAGTTGTGAAGATTTTGAAGTTGTTACTCGAGCTCGGAAGGCCTCATCTCTAGCCATTAGGCCTTGTTCACTTCTTGAATATGGATACTATACATGTATATATATTTCATTTTGAGATGTAGATCTGTTGTGTATTTCTCACGACTACACTTTATATAGTTATATGACATGGATCTGTAGTGTATTTGATTGGAAGCCATGATTTTATTTCATTATGAGCATGTGTATGCTCACCTCGGTGAGACAATTGTTATTTTGCAAATGGCACCTCCCAAACTCTGTTCCCTAGGCTCACTTGTTTCGTACGTTGGTGAATATTGATAATGTATTCCGACCATCAGATGCTCTTTTGACCTCACACATTAGGGGGCATCTGTTATAACCCTAATTTACACAAGATATTCTTACTTGGCATCATGCCATCTCATTTTACATCTTTTTCCAAGCCACTAAAGAACAATTCTTCTTAAAAACATTCATTTTGAAGGCACACGTGCCCTACTCCACTACTGGACATGTGTATACACTAGCTGACCCACTACAACCCGCGTATACATATAAAAGAATGAAAAATGGAAAGTTGCAGACATAACTCACAATTTTGGGTAAGTTACCTAAACCGTTTGACCACCCATAGTCGGTCATTCGACCAAATACCTAGCCCTTTATGGCCTATAAAAGAAGGGGTAGCGGTCCCATTTGGAAGGAGGAAAATAATTGTAAAGAAACCCTACCTGATTTCATATTCCCTTTGTCCCAACCTTTTGCAGCTAGTGTGTGAAGAGAAGCATATACAAAATAAGTTGGAGCACAGTTGAAGAGGAGCCCAGGACTAGATTCAAAGAGCAGTGGTCGATATCACTATTGTAAGTTACCCTTGTGAGATTAATACAAATAAGTACTTTTCCCATCCCACCATATGAGGTTTGCAATGTTTAAATTTGATTATATTTTGATAGAATATCTAACCCATTAGTTCATAGATCATATGCATGTGGATTTCTTTGTTTGTATTTTTATGGATGCAGGTCAGCATTGGAAGGAGATTTGCAATCGAGGAGTGAACAAATGTCAAAGGATCGACATCAAACACAGAAATTAAGGTATAGTAACTTGATCTTTTTAACCTTGTATTTGCATATGAATAATGGGGTTTATGATTGGGATGTTCGTAATAAGTAGGAGACTTTAGGTCATTTTCTGCATGCATTATAGAACCCTTAATGCTAGTTCATAGGGGGATTTCCCACCCACAACAATGCGAGAGCTTCATGAACTAGATTGAAAGGCTGAAAAGTGTATCCTTCGGTACGTACAGGGAACCATAACCTTTTGGATTCACTATGTTGAAGAATCTGCAATATACCTCATCGGGCTCACTAATTTTGACTCAGATGTCGAAAAAATTGATCGCAAGTCCACATCTAGTTACTCACTCAGTTTAGGTTCTAGGCCCATCTATTGGTTGAGCAAGAAGAAGGCTTCTATTTCTCTATATTGAATCGAGGTAGAGTACAAAGGGGTATTTAACATAACCATTCAAGCTATGTGGCTACAACATTTTCTCAATGAGTTTGGTATTTAGTTTCAGCGGTCGATCCTCATCTAGTGTGACAACCAGAGAAATCTAAATTTTTGCAGAGATATAGTTCAAAGGAAGCGGATGAATCAAGTCGATATCCACATGCACTACATCTATGAATTAGTAAATGAGGGGATCATCGAACGATAGTTTTGTCCTTCATCAGAATATATTGTAGACATCTTCACCAAGACCTTCATTGAATATAAGTTCCATTCTCTGCGTAGTCATCTTCGAGTGAAGGACATAGTTTCCTAGAAATTGTCATTTCTTTTTTTATACATTGTACCTTGAGGAGGGGTTTTCCTGATGAGGTTTTCACTCATTCCTCTTTTATTTCAATGTGTCTTTTGTTTTTGGGTACCTAACATGGCCTTGTTGATGGGACCCATTCTCTTATTTTCACCATGGTGACGTTGAGGGGGGGCCTTAGAGATACTTCACACACACGTATGATTTGTTTTTCCTAATTTTTTCCTTATGTTTATTATTGATTATCCAGTTTTCTACATTTTAGGGAGAATATTCATTTTCCTACATTCTAGGGGAATATTCTCTTCAACTGGATAAGTTGAATGGATTCTTGATGCCACATTGGTTCCATCACCATGCAACATTTGTATCATCATTGTTAATGTGTATTGGACTTGTGATTATCATGAGAGTGGCACAATATTGATGCTTTCAGTCAGTTTACTAAGTATTAAGAGACTGTTTGACTTAGACTAGGTGGCAGTTAACTCCCGTAATTGTTGGTGTGTGTCTAAATCACTCTATACCACCACTATGGTGCATTGGATTCTCTTACAATGCACATTACTTGAGTTCTACAAAGTATATCATGTGTAAATTATCATTCATTCATTCAGTTAATACAATTATTTGATTTTGTCTCTCTCATTTCCATCTTTTCTCATTTGTTCTACAAACTATGTATGTCATTTTCTATATAGATCTTATATGTGCAGGTTCATCCACATTTACAGATCGTTGCTTTTTTTAATTGACGATAGTCAATGCAAATTCTCCATGATCCATCCTTATTTCTTACAAAAATTACTAGCGCACCATACGACGATACACTTGGATGTATAAGTCCCAAATCCAACAACTCCTTCATTGCATCTTTCACTCTTGCAACTACGGTGTTAATATACGATATGGCATTCTTGCAATTGGTTATATATTGGGATTTAGATCTATAGTAAATTTCAATCCTCTTTCTGATGGTACACCTATTAGTTCCTCAGAAAAAACATTGACAAACTTTGATACTATTGGAAAGTCTCTCAATCTTTCTATGTTGCCTTTTTCATTAAGTGCTAATATGGCATACAACTTACATTCTTTGTGCATGTTTTTTTGTAATTGTAGGAAAGAAATAAATCTTAGCGATACTCCTTTGTTTCTTCCTACAATTAGTCTACTCTATCCAAAATCATCAATTAAGATTAATCTCTTAGTCTTACATTCAAGTATCATGTCGCGAGATTCTAACCAATCCACTCCAATCATAATGTCGTAGGATCCCAAGATGATGACATAAGGTTTACATTTGTTACGAAATCACCCAAGTTAATGTTACAACCCTTAACCTTGCCCCCAACATTTTTCTTGGCTCGAGATTCCATTTCCACATATCTAAAATCATCTTGTTCGACTTCCTTGACCTTATTTCTTTTAAGCAAAATACTAGATATAAAACTCTTAGTAGCTCCTAGATCTATCAAAACACTAAATTGTTGATCTGTTATCATACATGAAGTCTTGAGCACTTCGGATTGACACTCGTCCTGACATTTATTCACCATTGCATGAATCCTATCGGCCTTGCCCAAATATCTTAGTTTCGTTTTTCCTGTTGATCAGGTAGATATTTACTTCTCAATAGGACAATCTCCCTGATAGTGTGGCTCTCCACAAGTCCAACATTTTTTCTCAGGAATGGTGTTCCTAGTTCAAGAGGAAGAATCTTCTGTTCTAGGGTTTTGAGGCCTCGATCTGTTCTGTGGAACATATCTATATTATTCTTGTTGTTGAGGATGAAACAACTACTACTGCGGTGGTTCTCTATACAGATTCCTCTGATTGGTATTCGATCTACATGGTGTAGAAAATATAGGTCCTCTAGGTGTATCACGGTTCCTAGAAGTCTGTCTAACAAGTTTTTGTTGTTGCGACGATTTATGTGGTGTCTCTACTGTTAGCTTGGAAGGAGTACTACCATGAACCCCACTATTCAACTCTTATTCAATGATAAAATCCTTTTGTACGACATCATACAAAGTCTGAGGCATCAAGATCGTCACCTTAACACAAATGTTGAAGTTTAGACCAAAAATAAACTTATTAATCTTTAATTTCTTAGTGTTCATATGCAGAGCATATCTAATCAAATATATAAACCTAGCCTCATACTTAGGTAATGTATGACTTCCCTGTTATAAAGCATTGAATTCATTAATCTGACGCTCAATGAACTCATCAGATAGATACCTCTCTCGGAATCGTTCCTTGAATAATTCCCAAGATACTCTTCCACAACCATATTCACCTAAGGAAAAAGTGTCTTCTACCAAAGAAGCGCACTCCATTTCATTTGGAATACCACCATGCACACCTTCATGTTGAAGGTATAATTATGCAATGCAAAGTGCATTTCCATATTCTCCAACCAAGCTTCGACAACTAAACCGTTCATAGAAGCCAAGAACTCGAGAAATTTTACCTTCTCGAGTTCTCTATGAACACTACCACTCACTAGAAGTGGGTGTTGTGATCCCTCATTTGGCACAAAATCTTTTCCCTCATCACGATCAAGGAGGTTTATCATCACCTCATACATCCTCTAAAAATACCTCATCATTCCCATGATGTCGCCCACTGCAACTTTCTCTTAGTTAGTAGTTTGTGCTTCTCCTTGTGTAGAAGATCCCTCGGGGTTGATGTACTTGGAGGAGACATTCCTCTTCTTCATGAAACAAATTTAAATTATATTAGTTTTTATCTTCAATTAAACATAAACATTGGAAGTCATAACGGATCTGGTGTCCCAAAAACTTGCTCTGATAGCATATGTAACGAACATGTATTCAACTATACATCAATGTGCATACGGAAACAACAATGATAGTATATATATATATGTATATTCACTAAAAACAATTACTAACATAAAATCACTAACCCATTCATTAATATAAGAGTCTCCTTATTAATTCAAGGAAGACTATGGTTAGAAGATAGCACACAAGGTGGCCATTATGATTACTATTTATATATATTATTTCTATAATATTTAACTTGTAAACGAAATGCTTACTCACAAAAATAGTATTCCTATTATATATATCCAATATTGAAAAATAGAACAAGGACAAATCATCACACAAATCTCCAATATAAAATCATAAATTATTGATGGATCCTCTTAATCAATAATAAAAAAAATCTCCAATATAAATTCATAAATGATTGACGGATCATCTAAATCAATCATCACGCAATCTGGGAAACGTGTGATATACACGGTTGGGTTCAACTATGTTATGCCAACTATGTTGAACTACATGTTTGCTACAACTGTAACAATGAATTAAACTTTGATACTACCAGAGATAATAGTTATAGAAGAAGGAGATCGAGAGCATGCATTTTTATGGCTGCATCGGTCATTTTCCTACGACGCTAGAATTTTCTATGCCACAGAATTACAGGAAAAGAAAATCTCGGATCTGGGCGTTACCAGTTCTGGTTATCTCAAATCTATCAAGGAGGTCATGGGAGGTTGCCTATATTGTCTCTGGTGTAAACATTAGCACTAGGCACAAATGGCGTGCGTGAAAACAATTCTTTCCAACGATTATTTCAGAACTGAATTCCATTAGACGCATCTCCCATGTGTTTTAAGGTTAATAAATCCAAAATCACTTCCTGGTACTATCCACATCCGGAGAGTGGAGACGAAGGACATAGTGGAAGAGGCTGGGTAAGTTCTGATATTTCCCTTCTTATGCAAAAGCATCGCAGAGAATATTTCCACGGAAAATAACCTAAGTCTTATTTACAACTACAAACCATTCATACTAACGTTGGCGGAAAAAACATATAAAATGCACATAATCAATCGATACTACCACATGATTTTATGATATCGCTACTAAGACATGCAAATACTAACGTTGTTAACAATGTAGGATTAAAATCACTTAATGGAGGTTGCATACATTGTTAACAACGTAATTTATGGTATTGTAATACGTAATTCAACGATTAAATCATAGACGCCATCCTATGAGATCAGATGAACTACTTTACTATTGAGTCGATTCTTCCATTTGTAATTTCTTTTTTTTAAGGGTAGATTCGAATAAATCTATACAAGTTTTATTTTGCACAAGGGGTAGTCTCATCATTACAAGTTGTGTTGACGGGCGTAAATGACACACAATCAAATGTCAAATAAAGTCAAATCAAGACCCTGATTGTCTAAATAACCCAAGCCCTTTGGAGTGAAATTCCTTTTGAAGTAAAATGTGGCTCACCTACTAAAATCTTAGGACAACAAAGGAAAGAAAACTAATCTAAAATAAACTATGATACTATGTACATGAGTTTAATTATTTACAAGTTTAAAACATAAACATGAACATGTGATTATGAACACTGTATTTACAATTTGCAAGTTTTGGTGGATGTCTTGTGAAATCAATGTTTTTTGCAATTGTTTATGAAGTGGATAAAGAAAGCACATACATTTTATATTTTTTGTTTAATAATTTAAAATCTAAGAATTCACACATACTAATAAGACATAATTTGAAACAAGAACGCGATAACAATCAAAGCCAGAATGCGAGTAAAACTAACATGAGATTGATCAACTACTAAGTTTATGCCTCTACGCAACTCAAACTCCTAACTATCTTGCCTGTGAGGAAAAACATGTAGCATGCTTGTGCTAACATTCCCAGAGTAAACTCAAAGGTATTTTTTGGAGCAAAGATATAGGAATAGAGTAATAAACATGTAGAGCATGTGATCTTGTAATGATGAACACTTATAGTAAGAGAAATTTAATGTAAAGCATTCATGTAATACATCACTTAACATCAAGCATAAATCAATGATATTTAAATGAAATAATGATCACAAATGTAATATATGAACAACAAATTACAGATGGAATTTAAAGTACTGAATAAAAGGAAATATCATATGTTGATAAGACTAAAGTTGTAGAACATATTAACATTCCATAACATAAAAGCATAAATCAATATTATTTAAATAATATTTAATGTAAAGCATTAATGTAATACATCACTTAACATCAAGCATAAATCAATGATATTTAAATGAAATAATGATCACAAATGTAATATATGAACAACAAATTACAAATGGAATTTAAAGTACTGAATAAAAGGAAATATCATATGTTGATAAGACTAAAGTTGTAGAACATATTAACACTCCATAACATAAAAGGGAAAAACGTAATGGGAAAGCTCCACGTTGGTCTAAAGCCGAGTGGAAATCTTGTCCATATAGTCTTGAAAGCTACATGTCCATAATGTGTCCAAATCAAAGATGTCCCTGCAATATTTAAAATAGCTTGGGATTCAAAAGCTCATATCATACAGGATAGAGTTGAATCCACAAAAAATTGGATAATATTACAAAAATAAAGAAAATAGTAACCACTCATGGATGAGTTGATTTTCTCTAAATAAGCCAAAGTTTTATAAACATAAAAAGGGAGAAACTACTGAACATTTGAGCACATAATTCAAAGTGTTTGTTCCATGCAATCAACAACATAATCTCCCATTTCATGTGAATAGAAAAACCGATTTGATATATTAGAAAAACAATTACTAATTATTATTCAAAAGAGAGTGGCTACATAATCATAGATTATGTAGCTAGTCTTATTTTTAGCAAATAAAATCAAAGATTTAATTTAATTATTCATTTTTCATAACAGAATAGAATGAAAAAAACACAAAATTGTTCTACCATTAAAAATTAGCCAAAGAGGGATCTGATAGTTTGGAATTTATAATTGCTTTGAAACTGGTTGTGTTCTTAATGATTATATTCCCAACCCTCTTTCATCGTTTATTCTCCCTCTCTGTGTAAGCCTTCAAGTCGAGGTTCTCTTATTTCAACAATGCATTCTGGGCATCCAAGCTTTTAATTCAGGCCTGTAAGAGAGAAACATTTGTACAGTAACGATCTATCCAGTCGAGGCAGATATCACAGTGTACTGGGGAAATGGAAGATCAACGTGGAACACAATCAACAAGGGCTGCTTCATTCTTACCTATGATTTGTTCCAGGTTGTGCCCGATACCCAAAAATCCTTCTTTACCCTTACAACATGGGGGAAATTGGTCACGAAGTCATACTGTTTAACATCGGTAATAACCTCTCTCCTAGAACATTAATTTTTTGGATCTTCATGAGCCAATAAATCCTCTATCTCACGATCTAAGCATCAATCATCGATCTCGATCGAATTGATCAAGCTCATGCGATTTTCCTTTCGATTTCTTATTTTTCTAGAAAGAAAACAACCATCATTCTTATTCTTGAAACTTAAATCCATGCTCTGTTGTTTGTTTCCTTTCGGAGATTCTTGGAAACAAATTTAACATTAATGTTTAAACTAGAATCACTCACAGACATATGAGGATATTTTTCCTTTAATTCAGCAATCACTTGTTTCGGAGATGTCCCAGGTGAAAACCTACATGGTAATCATTTATCTAGAGGGGTTTCATCAATAAATTTTGGTCCATCAATTGAATTAATAAACTGGATTTCAACCACTGGCTTGTCTAAGTTAGGGTTTGCAGTTAAAATAGGTTTGGATGTAGCATCATCCTGGGTGAATCCATTCCTTATCAGAAAGGTTTCCCAATTTTCACCTATCTTCAAAAGGTGATAAACCAACAAGAGTTTAACAAGTCTGTGATGAAACAAACTCAAATTGATACCCTGCCATTTGTAATGCTTGGACATTTTGTAAAGACTCATCAATAGGTAAAAGGGCATGTTCAACTCAAACCCTATGAAATTCATAAGAAAACGGATATGGTACAGAAAAACCATCCCATGTATTGACCTTCACACGTAACAAATTGATTCATAATTAAAAGTAGACTACGCCTTCTAGGTTTTAACAAAGTGATAGGAATACCTTTTATACAGCAAGTGGTTTTACGGGAAGTCATAAATAAACTCCATGGGACCTCTTCTATTTTGGCGTTTTTAAACCACCTCTCACCTTTTGATTGGAGCCCTGCCACTTTGCTCACGAAATTCTCTGTCAATTCCAATTGTATGTCTCCAATCTTGGCTCTAAAGCCGTGAAAGGTTTGTGAAAAATCTTTGGCAACTTAGAGATTATAACCCTCAAAATTCTTGAGGAATATATCCCACCCATGAGCCTTTAGATCATCAATAGCGGACGAGCAACAGAAACAAGTTTGAGCTAAAAGTGAAGGCATGAAAATATCAGAGTCTGGGCGCTATCATAACTCGGATAGGAGAGTTAGGGAGAATGAAAACCAGAAGGTTCATAGAATTCTAAACCATCTCTCTCGATGAGTGCCAAAACCTACATAGTACAAAACTCTATGCGCATAATGAATAGCTTCATTAATGTTTTGGGCCAGCAAGGTAAGGCGAAAATGCAAGTACAACATGCTTGTACTCATTTGCATGAATGATGATATGACAATTAAACTCATGAGAAGAATATCAACAGTTAACCAAGGTTCTTCATACATCAAAAAAATTCAACAATGAACTATATATCCACTGAATTCATAATAACCATAATAAACGAAAAATTTCAATAGTGGATTAATCAACCATTTCATAAGATTTTAATTTTAATGATATATGGGTAAATTTTGAAACGATATTTCTAAGGTAAAAAGATTATGAAACCAGGATAAGTTTTATGTTTAAATTCATACTTGTAGTCATGAATTAAAAATAAAACAAACGAAAATGCAAACAAAAAGAAAAACTCAACAAGATAAGCTTTAATCCAGTCATCGCTTCAAAAATAAAAAACATAAACATTTACAAATGGGAGGTGATGGCAGCTACAGAAAGGTTTAATCTCTTTGGATCATGATAAGTATCAAAAATCATGTATGGTTTCCAACAATGGCGACATACTGGGCGAGGCAGTTATCTCTGCATCACCATAAAGTTCATTTTAGGGTGAATCAGATGAAATAACTTTTTCAAAAATAGTTAACAGCAGGTCAAGCATACTGATCATAACTAAGAAAATAACACAGTTTAGCATCAAATGTATTTCTGTTGAAAAAAAATAAAAACCATCCGGTATCTAACTTAGATTACGAGTGTAGCAATTCTTTTTGTAGTTGACTTCGATACTATTGACAGATCCACTGCTTCCAGCAGGCGTTGATAGCCTCGGCAAGGATGTCATTTGACCCAATATAGTACCTATCATGTCCAAGAGTCATCCAATAATAATACAAGGCATCTTTTTATTTTGATCAAATTGAAACAAACTTGAGGATCTTCTCAAACTCAGCATTGCTTTACTGCTAGCAGGCCTGTTCAGTAGCCCGACGAAGTTGTCTTGGTATCATGCATGCATTTACCTGCTAACAATAAATTTGTTCAGTGTCCCAGCGGGTTTACATACACTTCCCAAACATTACCATGCTTTGAACCCTCTAGAACTTATTTATAGTTTAAAGGACTTAATGATATTCAAGAGGGCAGGGTGATACTGAAAATCTCGTAGTTCGAAAAAAAAAATTGATCTTTCACCAATTTCTCTTTTGTTTTGATGACCCTCATCATGACTTGGACACTTAGATTTCGATTAGGAAATCATCTCGAGGATGGGAAGTTATAGTTGAGTTGTTTTTCTCAAAACAGGGACAACGTTAGGAGTTTATTAATGACAATCATGTCTACTTGTAATTTCAATGAGAAATTGGAAACACTGATTTGAACAGAAACTCATTTTTGTTGATCTTAGTTTTAGCACTTACTGCTCAAGTGCTTGGAAATTTATCAACTGCTACTAATGAATGAAAATTCTGGTTCCCCTTCCAAAAATGAGATGGTGACTTAGACATGATTATTCAGAAAACAAATCAAAAGTAAGCAAAATGAAAAGAACCAAAATAAAAAACAGAAAAGAAAATTAAAAAATATTTTTACAAAAGAGTGAAACGGGAATCATCAGGTGAAATACCTCTTGAGAGCTTGGCCATTCACTGGGAAAGTGTCTGGTTGTCCCTCCAAATTATGCATATGGAAAGCACTCGGACCCAATTTTTCAGAAATTACAAATGGTCCTAGCCAGAGGTTTTGGAACTTGGTGTGTTCCTCCTTCTCCTCATGGTTTTTATCCCACTTAAGAACCAAATCTATGACATCAAAATTCTTGTCTGAAGATGAACTTGAAGCAAACTAGTTTTTTACAATTTGTTGATGCTGATCCAGTTTTTGCTTTGTTTTTGTTCTCACTTCCTCTATTTTTAATAAGGAATTTATTCAATTTTCTAGAGGAGGACACCCCTCTTCCTGAACTTTCTGTAACAATTATAGAGAAGGGAGTAAAACATGTGGGGGAAGAATGACTTCTCTTCCGTAAACAAGGAAGAAAGGAGAATTACCAATAGAATATTTTGGTATTACCCTATCAACCCAGAGTGCATTGTGCTAGTTCTTGTGATTTTCTGAAAGAATCTTGATTGAATTTTTGTTTGTTGATTTTGCTAGGCCATTTTCTTGAGGGTAGTAGCTCACAAGAAACTTCATTTTAATCCCTTTTCCCATAGAAAAAATGTTCATATCAAGGGATGAAAAGTAAGAGGCATTATCAAAAACCAGACATTCAGGAACGCTGAATCGAGTGATGATATGAGAGTTCAGGAAAGATACTACCTGATTTGTGTTCACCACTTTTAAAGGTACAGCTTTGGACCATCTAGTAAAATAATTTGTTGTTCAAAGGATATACTTGTGTTGCTGCGAAGAAGAGTGATTAATTGGTCCTATGATTTCAAGACCCCATTGTTGAAAAGGGGAATCTATAGTAACATGTTGCAAAGAGAATGCTTCATTTTTTACCCATCCTGCAGCCTTTTGGGAGATTATGCATTTACAACACAACGCATGGGCATATCTAAACAAGGTAGGCCAATAGTATCTAGCTCTTAACACTTTGTGAGAAGTGGCATATCGACCGAAATGACCACTAGCTTCACCTGCATGAAGTTCAGATAGCACTTTTTCTTACTCTTCCTTTTATAAACAACACATATGAACACCATCAAAGTTCTTTTGAAATAATACATCATTTATTAATTGGAAAGATCCAGATTTAAACCTAAGTTTTCTTTTGTTTTTAGGATCAAGATTATTGGGAGAAGATCCATGTGTCAAATAAAATTTAATATTATCATACCAAGAATTGGCAATAACTTGTGCATAGTTGATCTATTTTTCATCGGGCTGATTCACAGTTGAGGTGTTTATTTGACTTTCTTGTTCTCCAACCAAATCAGCCACTAACTTAAATAGGCCTTGACCTCTAACAATCTATGCAGGGGTTATTTCAAGGTCACATTCATGTAATGACGTTTTTATCACTCTGTAAATTCTCATAGGTTGTTGTCAAGTAGAAGAAATTTACTAGAGGTAACCTTATCCAACCACTTTGAAACTAGGAGCTAGCCCTACCAGTTTCAGAGAGGGATCTCTCTGTAAGATTTAACTTTTTTTTAAACTTCATATATTAGGCTAGTTAAATAGTTCAGGACCAAATGTTGTTTGTTTTTATAAGATGGCTGAAAGGTTTTACGCATCCATTGGGCTATGGGGTCTATTTTATAAAGGTAGAGACCGAACAATAGATATGAAGATTCTTTTCACAGGGTAGGATAATGCAACTGTTGGATTCTTTAGCAATAAAATGATGGTTAGCAGAAAAAGTGAGATGATTAATTATAACCAAGAAGCATTCAAGAATTTCTTGACTACAATATAAGAAGAAAACACTTACATCTTTTAAAAGCTAGAAATAGAGTACATGAAGGTAAATTCTATCACTTTAACTCCTTTTAAATGAACAAACTAGAAAAACAAGATGATAACTAGAAAAGGTACACATTTAACTGAGAATAGAAAACTTCACCAATAGATCACACACAGGAATCCTATGAAACGTCTCTTTATATTACTGAAAGATCTTCTTGATAAAAATTACAGTGCTTACAACTTTCTAGGGCATAAAAATCAACCCTCAGTACTTCTAAGTTTGAAGTATTTATAATCAAAATTACAAACGACCCTATCATAAATGATCAGGACATGAAAGACTCTTAATCTAACTAACTAGATAACAAGATACAAAAATGTAGGAACTATCTATGATGTGTCGAATTCTTCACGCTGAATCTGGGGAAGGATGTTGGTGAGTCACCCACATGACTTTGACTGATCTGTTTGTTGACTCAGCTTACACACCTCATTTCCTACTCGATCAAATTTCGCATCTCTTCCCAGCTTAGCTGACTGGGAATGGTGACTTTGAGTAGTCTGCGATATATTTCATCCACTTCTGTGTACTTGGAAAAAGTTGGTTTAATGATGAAAATATATTTTATCTCGTGTTGTATGTTGATGTCTGGCTACAATGTCTCCAAGAACGCTTTGTCTGTTATACTATCTTGTATCCCCGAGAAGTTGGAACTATCCTTGGCCTTTGTAGCCATTTTATGCTTGTAGTATGGAAGGATCATCATCTTGTCATTAAGAACCATTAAACCAGGAAGACATTTTTTCTGCAGAGCCTCGATCTTGATGAAAAACCTTTGAACTCCAATGTCCATGTTCTAGACTTTTTCTTCCAATTGCAACATCAGTTCTCTTTTGGTCAGAACCCTCTTGACTTTGAGGATGGTTTATGTCCTATCTTTGATCTTCAAGTCTTCCAGTTTTTCTCTATTCTTTGAGTTCAAGAATTTAATTATTTCATTGGCTTCAGTGGGATTTCTCCCAACTCTCCTTTTATTTTGTCAATAACCTGCCTGCTTCTTATCACTAGTTCATTTTGCTCAAACATGATCTGTACCATAGGCTAGATTTCATTTATGGATTTGGAGATATCCATCCAAATATTCTCCTTTGCTTCGGAAAGGGTCTTGCCTGCTAATGTTTTCTTTTGCAACTACTGCAATTCTTGTTTTATCTTTTCTGGTGTTTGTTTCTCCATGTTGTATTTGGTATGGTAAGAATACTTGAGTTCCTAAAGGCTCTCAACTTCCTTTTTGAGTGTGTTGATTTGTGTTTCTTGTAATTTCATCTCTTCCATGGACTTTTCCAACTCCACAATTTTTTCCAAAGTTGTCAGTGGGGTGGTTGATGGGATTTCTACTGTGGTGCTCGTTGCTACAGTTGTTGTGCGAAATCATGTGAGGGGAACTACACTCAATGGAATGAATTCCATGGGTGTTGTATGTTCCTTCTCCTTTACCAACCTTTCCATCTCTGATTCCATCTCCTTCAACTACACATTCTGCTCCATAATCAACTTGAGCATCTCATCCTTCTCACCTTCTGTCTCGGCAATCTCCTTAGCTTGTGCATCCTCTATGGGTGGAAATTTTAGTTGTTTTCTCAGAGATGATATATCAACATTCTTTTTCTTTAGCAACTCCTCTAATCCTTTAACATTTGAGGGATCATAACCGATCTTGACTACCAATTCCTCTAAGGATTTTATCCTGTTATCCTTTGCAAAAGAGGATATCTTTTCCAGTTTCAACTGGGTCTGAACATTGTTTAGAGCTACCTGTAATTTTGCAGCTGTAGAGGAAGCATGGGACAAAGTGGAAAAAACCATTTCTTGAGTCTATTTGTGCAGATCCATCTAATCAGTTGGATGAACTTGTTTGGTATCAAACACAAGGGTTGACCTTTTGTAGTTAATGATTTATTTGGGTTGAGGTACATGTGCCTACAGAAATGCCAAATGCATTCTTCATTTTTCTATATCGAAAGATGATAACATTATGTGTTGTGTTGTGGATGTTTGCTTCCAGAACTGAGCATAGGTGCTATTGGTTAGTGTCTAGTTTTTCTTCTTAATCAGATCATATTTTTCAAAAAATTTCATCTTTGTGGATCCTTGTGGAATTTGGGTGGCCGCAGTTATATCAGTTTGCTTCTTTGAAGAAGAAGTAGACATTGTCTGAGAGTTGATTGAAGGAATTGGTGTACCTTCTCCTTTAGCCCCTTTGGCAGACTGAGTATCTTTCTCACCAGACCTGGGAATAGTATGAATGGTCTTAGGATTTTTACTGTGTAAATGAAAATACTTCGTTGATACTTTAGTGACTGAAAGAGAGGTATCTTTCCTTGGTCTTTTTTCCTTTGGAACTGGTGGAGTGGTAGTCTATGAAGTCAGGATTAAGGAAGAATGTTGTTCACTGTCTTCCATGGTGTTCTCTTTCCACTATGTCTGATTTACATACTTCTCAATTTTTGATTTGAGTGTGTGAGGATACTGTGCACTTTTGTTTTTATTTCTCATTTATGTGATGATTCCACTTGGATCATATTGCCAAATGAAACTGGTGTTGAATTTCATTTCCTTTAATATATTTTCTTCCTCTTTTGTAGTGGCTCGACTATTGTAGATAAAAGGTCCTATCTGCCCCTTAATCCTCAGTTTCTTTTTTTTCTTCAGAGATACAAAGTGAATATCATCTGAATTTATCATCTGGAAAATATACTCTAGTCTGTACGGGAAAATATTTGGGCAATTTGTATGGAGACTCACATCCATACACTATGATCTCTGTGTGGTCTTGATTTAAGAACTAGTCTACCATCTTTGCGAGGTCTGAGAGGTGGAAGATTCTCTGGATATCTTCATTTATCCTTGGATCTGGTCTCCCACTGAGCATGCTCACCACTGAATGATAAAACATCTCAATAAATTGTTTAAAAGTAAACTTCGTGGAGTTTCTTCTGAGAAGTGAAGTCCATAGGGTTATTGCCTGCGACTTTCTATCCTGGTCCATTTTTTGCATAAGGAAGGAGAATTTTTCTTCTTGATAAAACATGAACATGTAGGCTAGTATCGAGGAATACTGGAACATGTCCTCTGTGGCGAATTTAGAAAGTTGACAGTGGATGTTCTCTTCCAGGAAAGTGTTGTAATAAAACTAGATGGTGGCCTTTTCCTCAATGGAGAAAATAGATAGGAACCCCAATATAGGTTCATCTACCCATTCATCTAAAAAATATCCAAGTAGACAACAAAGTGATGAAATCACTTGGTTTCCCTTTTCTGACAACAAGGAGGAATGATACAGGGGATTTTTATTGGGGAGTTGAGCATCCTATGGGAGGAAAAGCTCAAAGATCTAGGCTCTTTGAGGAAAAGATAGGTTCTGGTATAACTCTGTTAGGATTTCAAGGTTGAAAGGGGAGGTGGATTCAGCTCTAGATATCTACATCATCTTATTAATGGCCTCTGGTGTTATAAAGAAAAGAGTTTCTCCAGACAAAGAAAATATGGCTCTCTAGTCGGGGAGGTAATGAGCTTGACACTTAAGGGTGAATTCGAGGAAATGGTGGACCTGGGGAAAGAGATACAGGGGAAAAATTGACTCCCAAGGCCAAAACTCATCGCTTTGATCTAGGAATTGTGTCTTTAAACCACAACTGTAATTTTGTGAAATCGAATTTGCACCTAGTCTCTGAGAACAGATAATATTTGTCTGCTAATGGAATCTGATCGAGATCGATGGGAGGGGGGAGGAATGGATTCTCCTCGACCTCTACTTTTTTAGACTTTGGCGCCATAGCTTCCAATGGTACTTCCAACTAAAA
>JZKD02S0081220.1:631849-666020 GCA_000966675.3 Picea glauca
AAGTGTTCCTCATGTTCTCTTTCATTCTTGGAATAGATGAGGATGTCATCTAAAAAGACTTGTACAAAATGGTCTAAGTACTTCCGAAATATGTCGTTCATGAGGCTCATGAATATTGTTGGCGCATTGGTCAATCCGAAAGGTACTATAACAAACTCGTAATGTCCAAGCCGAGTTCGAAAGGTCATTTTTGGGATATCACCTTCCTTAATCCTTAACTGATGATACCCTGATCCCAAATCAATCTTTGAGAATACTGTTGCTCCTTTCATCTGATCGAAGAGGTCATCTATTCGTGGCATTAGGTACCTATTCTTCACTATAGCATGGTTCAAGTCCCTGTAGTCTATACACAGTCGTAAGGATCCATCCTTCTTCTTTACAAAAATTACCGGTGCACCCCAAGGTGAGACACTGGGCCTTATTAGCCCTAAGTCCAATAACTCTTTCAACTGCATTTGCAATTCACAAAGTTCTGGCGCTGTCATCCGATTACGGAGTTTTGGAGATTGGTTCTGCACCTAGTTTTAGCTCAATTGTAAAATCAAACTCCCTCTTAGGAAGTAACCCTGGTAACTCGTTCGGGAAAACATCTTGAAATTCTGACAATACTGGATACTGATCCAATGAGGTTCCCTTCCTTTCATTCACTGCTTCCACTACATAAGGTCGACTCCCTTGCCTCATGCATCGCTTAACCTTCATAGTGGATATAAAGCGTAGCGACACTTTTCTCTGTACACCCTGGATCTCTACTGGGCTTCCTTCATCATCGACACAAAGAACCCTCTTTGCGAAACAATCTACCAAATCTCGATGAGCTGCTAACCAATCCATTCCAATGTTGTTCGGTATTTGGCTAGTTCGGTGCCAACAAGTGTCTAGTTCAAATCCCCCTAGGTAAGGAACACTAATCTACACCAATAGGTTTGCTAGCAATAACATCCACAAATGCGAGAAATCATTCCTTGGGTTTCCCCGTGAAGTTTTCCTTGGAAAAGTATTAAAAATATATATTGAATAAACAAATGCCTGAAGATCATGGCACTAAAATAAATGCCACATAATTATCATCATCTTCACAATAAGCAAGGGCATAGTCAATTGCATCTACCTCAGCTAGTCGAGAGGAGGAATGTCATCCTCTCCACCAATGTCTAAATCCCACGTATGACATGTTTGATATTCATGAGCCAACTGTTGATCGGGGCTCCTCGTGAGCCAACTGTTGTTTGGGCTAGCAAAATAGTAGCAAAATCATCCTCACTTATGGACTTGAAGGTGGAACAAATTGTATTCCAAGAAGGGAAAAAATGAAAAACATAAAAATCAATCATATAATAAACCAAAAAATTGCAAACAAAGTAAACCCCAAATATAATGGTTCATAATAACAATCCCTGAGAGTTAATTATGTTATGGCAAGATTTATGGTCTCRGCACCATACCAACTCAACTTTTTCTCTGAGATTGGTTTCTAAAATTCCACCTAGAACTGACTTGGCCATTGAAATTTACCATATTTGAAAGGAAGGCCTAAAAGTTTCCAATATTAACCACAGATATAGGGTCATAGAATTGTGAAGTTTGGCCATAGAATTCCTAATTTTTCTTAAAATGTGGAACTCCCCTCCTAAAGAAGGTATGTGACTAATTTTGTTTTATCTCCAGTACAAGTCACTGACTCACTACCCTTCAAAAGGACTATCTTTCCATCCAAATTCGGATCACTCACTCTCTCTTTTTTCTCAATCCTAAAAGGTAGGCTGCTCCGGTAAAAGTATAGCACTTTGAACCTGGACTTTTAATTTGATAAGAAAAATGAAAAAAAATGTATTTACCTTCTGGAAATAACAACTATATTTTACTATAGTTTTCCCTTTTTAACCATGCCCAAACCCTCAAATATTGCACAATAGTAGCTCCTACATGATGCACGAATGATGAACTGAAGGTGAAAGATGAGGATATTTGTAACACGCAAACACAAGGTATACACCTTCATGACGGATATGTTCCCTGTTCAGCCTAACTGCCACATTATGGGCCCAGAATTCAGATGACATGGAGCAATGACATCATATACACTCTACTTGGGAGGGGGTTGATACTTTTAATGTATCAACAAGAGAGACACCTTTTTATTTTTAATCAATCCCTTTTCTTGCTCATCAAAACATTCATTAATTATTTTAAGTACAACATTTGAAACTTTGTTTCTTGTGCATCACAGTTTAGGCTCTAACAACTAACAAGACCTTCCGATTAGATAACTTGGAATAGATGTGAAATCCATTGCATATACTAAAAGGTAAAACTCGTGTACCAAATTTAGGTAAAAAAATAATTTCTTCTCTTTCTAAAGAGTGTTGATATAAATTGCCCATGAATTTGAATTAGCAGGGAGTTACTTTTAAAAAAAATTGCCCACACCATATAGATTGTAATGCACATATCAAATTTACAAGCAAATATGCATAGTAATTGGTCAAAATAAAATATAGAAGAGAAAACATGTATAGAAAGAAACAGGGAGAATAGTCTAGAAATACATTAACAAAGAAAATATATTCAGAACAGTTTGAACTTAGAATGGAATTTTAAGAGATCTAATCCTAGTAGGAAAATTTCTTTCAAGTTTCTATATTTTTATGAACAGTTTATGTTGACTAAAGAAGATGTGGAGCCTGAGTAATAACCCTATGTCACAGACAACATTGGTTGAATATAACATTAATGAAAATTTGAATTGGCCGCGTGGGCTAAGTCGGCAGCGTGGGCTCACATGTAGCCCACGTGTCCCTCACTTGTATTTGCGGGAATAAAATATCAGCCCACATATTTAACCCTAAACTCTCCATTTTCTCCTTTATTCGTTGTGGTTACCTGTTTAGGGAGGTGTGAGGGAGCATGTCCGCCATGGCAAATGCAGTGTGCAGGCCCTTCTGCGAGCTTCTCCTCCATGAGATTCGATATGTGGCGCTTGGGTAGCTTGTCAAGAACATTAATGGGGAGAATTCTCTCGACAGACGGACAGGTAATGCCCAGGTGTTTCGTTATTGATCCCTTCACCTTTAAGTGAGCCCGATGTTGGGCTTTGGGGTTTGGTGGTAGATGGTTTGTGTGTTTGTTGTAGGTGCGTGAACAGGTGCTGACTCTCAGTTCTGAAGGCTTGAAGAATGGCCCTCGGCCATTATTATCTCTTTTCATTTCTTTATACTTTTATCAGTGTTTAGTTAGATCTTTATCAAATGGGTTTTGTTTTGGGTTGCTTGTAGGGTTGTATGACATTATTTATGACATGATTTTTGACCTGACTACAGGCGTTTGTTTGTATTGAGAGAAAAATTCTAGGCAAGCAATGTTGAGTCGATAAAGCATCATATACCGATTATGGCACTTACTGCTATAGCTACACATCGTGTTCGAGCTGACATTATGAGCTCTCTGGCATGAAGCTAGACACAAAAATTGTTCTCACATCATTTTTCAAACCAAATTTGAGGTTCTCCATGCATCATAGCCAGACTTCTTGTTCGTCATCTTATAGACTGTATTTTCAGATCGAGATGCAGTTTCAGATGGCTTATTCTGAAGATTTGACAGCAAGACATTACCAGCGGGTGGGAAACCTTCTATGTACCTTGCATGTGGAAAGGAATCGCGCTAGGTGTGGGTTCGATGATGGCAAGACTTTGGTAGCGTGCGTGCTACTGCTAGACTCTTTTATTTTATTTTTGAACTGATTATCTGGAAATCTTGATTTAGGTCAAACCAGTCCACGACTTTATCATACAAACTTTGCAAGCTTGGAAGAGTGTTCTGGATTCTAATGGACAGTTACCATCACCTGAAACTTCTGCTAAAGGTAAATGAATTCCCAAACAAAGTTTGCATATAGTTTTCTCTGATATGGTACATATCTCCATCAAGGATTATTCAGTATTCTTGTACTCAAGAGAAGATCTTTCATTGTGCTAATAGGAAAGATAAATTTTTCGAAGGTAGTTTGTATAAGTTTCTATTATTTTAGTCTTTTGAGGCATGGTTTGCTGATGGTAGTTGTCCTTCTGTGGTGGTAATATTCCTTGCTTGAGGTACCTTTTACATTTTTATCATACTTTTGTGGATTTTTTTTTTTGATGACCATATTGATAGAATTTCTAGAAGTATGTAGAATTTGTGTTTACAGTTCTATTATTTTTGGAAATATTGTCTTGTAATTTTCTGAGATTGTAATTTTCTGAGATTATGAATGAATTTAAGCTTTCAGTAGTTAAAACATAAGATGTTTCCTTGACCTCATCTTCTAGTAGTTACAGTTCTTTCTTTCCATTAATTTTTCTGAGATTATATATTATACAGTAGTTAAATGTATTTTTAAGGCTGCTTTCCTGTAACTTTTCAATATTTTAAGTAGACATAAGCAGTTATATTGATTCTCAGATGGCTACTTTTGTTAGTGCTTGGGGATTGTATAGAATATTTCTTTTCTTCATCGCACTCTTCATCTGAGCATCCTGGTGCGATGGTATCTCCAAGGTGGAAAGCAGATGGAGAAACAAAAGCAAGGATACAGGTAGAGGAAACCGAGTTAAATTGTATAGAAGTTAAATGTAATAGCCTAGTTAAATTAAGAACCATGTATTTTATTTTTATTTTTATTAAAGTTTCTATGTTTTGTGTGCAGGTTAAGCGTGGCTGGAGTTTTGGCCCTTAAGGCCCAAATTTTATTCACCCTAATGGGATTTACTATAACTAAACCCCTTATTTAGGCCCTCAGTTCTAGATTTGAACCAGGACCCTGATACCAAATGTAAAGATCGGTTTTAGATTAACAGCTAGTAATTCTACCAAATGTACAGTAATTTCTACAAGCTGTATAAAGAAGAACAGTTCCAAATTTACTTAACACTTACGCATATAAAATTTATCAATGAATAATAAATATAATTAAACAATGGATAAATTGGAATTAAATACCTTAACTCTGATGCTGTTATCCGCAGCTTGCTGAACCTGATGTTGTTATCCGTAGCTTTCTTCCTTCCATATTCTTTAGAACACCACCCAAAACCGACCTCCTT
Organism: Picea glauca; assembly: GCA_000966675.3. Taxonomy (NCBI): domain Eukaryota; kingdom Viridiplantae; phylum Streptophyta; class Pinopsida; order Pinales; family Pinaceae; genus Picea; species Picea glauca. The sequence goes on from JZKD02S0081220.1 coordinate 636,937, forward strand.
GCCGACTAGTTAGCTCCTAGCCCTAGGATATCAACGGATATTCTAGCCCTCCGAGCCCAAAACCTCCAACAACTCTGGTCAACTTTGTCAATGCCACTCACAAAATTCCTCCCTCTCTCCAATACTCAGAGCTCTCCAAAATCCTTCTCCACTCCCCCTCGAATGATTCCCCCTCCAAACTCCTTTCCCCCCCTTATTCCTCCTTCACCGCCTTCCCTTCATTTACTCCCCCACCTAATATCTTATCCATTATTAAATACCTTATCCCATTATTAAATATCTTATCCATTCATTTATATGTTTCCATTTTCGGGAACATAACTTAAATTAGTAGTATATTTTATTATTCACCATTAATTTAATACTTTATTAATTAATTAATTAATTAATAATTAAATCAATCATTAACCATCATGAACAACTATTTAATAATAATCAATTAGAAATGTTTTTTTAAGACATAAATACAGTTTAGCTAATCTTTTAGGATTATATTATTAAATTAATTATACTTAATAATCAAGGGTCGTTACATTCTAAGATGATTTTCAAAGAATACTGTAAACTTTCGAAGTTTAGACCTTTTGTGGTCGAGTTTGGCCGGTTAGGAGGAAAAGGTTTTCTGAAAGGAGGTTTAAAATTTCCTTTTCTTGTGGATTCCTCCTCGACTGATCTCTTCAAGTCAACAAACTAATTGGATAATTTTTGGAAAGCTTTCTGCAATATTTCTAGGTCTAAATTTTCTTGTTGATTCTTAAGTTGAGGTGGCCTGGTGAGAATTTTTATTTTCTTCTTAGAAGATGAGTTTGTTTTAGCTTCACTACTAAGAATGTATTTTAAGCTTAATATATCCTTTTCAATTTGGCTTGCCTACTCAAAGGCTTCTAATAACATGTTCTTTTTATACCTTTTGACCCATATGGCTATGTTATTATGTAAGGCTTTAGCATAATATGCAACAATTAGAATTTTTGTAGGCATGGAATCTGCAGAGATTTTGTTCTTTAACATAAAAAATCTTTGGTTAAAGTATTTCACTTTTTCTTTAGAAATCATTTTTAATATGGAGAGTTCCATAACAAGGACTTCTGGATATTTATAATCTCCAAAGTTCTCCAAGAAACAAGTTTCAAACTTATCCCAAGAGACGATGGTTTGGGGATGCTGAGCAAAATACCCCCTCAAACGTATAAGGGAATAATATGCATACTACATCATCGTGTTCAACACTTCAAAGTCTAATGGAGAACATAAATTTTTTGATGTGATCCTCAGCGGATTGCTTTGAATCTGGGTAAAATTTGGGCAGCCATTTCTCTGGATGTTTTGGTAATGGGTGTTGGGGCCCAGGTACAACCACAGCATCCTAGTCAAGCCACATTTTGGCAGGATTGTTTTGGTTTTCCATGGAGTTGGTGGTGTCAAAGGTTGATATGGTTCTGATGAAGAACTACCTTCATCTGAAGATTCTCCTTCTGAAGAGGATGGAGATGAACCAGGTGGGGAAGGTGGGATACAAGACCCTAAAGAGTTTCCAGGCAGACCAATGCCTTGAAGTTGTTGCTAGATATCTATGAAATCAAGAGGTTGATTAAGCGGCCTACTAGGTTATCTGATACTAGCTAAGGCACTATGAGTTTTGATAAGTGTCTGATGAACAATTTCTTGGATGTCGACCCCTTGAGGAACTGGTGTGATCAGTTCAACAAGAATCTCAGGCTTATTTATTGAGGTATTTGTTGTTTCAAGTGTAATTTTATTGTCCGAGAGACTACGCATTACGACAAGAGAGTGAGTGTGTGGGGGAGGAGTCTTGCGAACTCCACGTGCCATAAATTAAATTCATTCCCTCCTTCTAGTGCAATTTTTTTACGGGTGTAAATGACACACTGTCAACTGGAAGGTCAAATATGGACTGGGGTTGTCTAAATAACCCAAGCTATTTGGAGTGAAATGACCTGATGGGTTTAATGGCTCCATTAGCTGACTAAAATCCTAGGACAACAAAAGAAAGAAAACTAATCTAAAAGAAACTATGATACTATGTACATCAGTTTAATTATTTACAAGTTTAAAACATAAACATGAGCATGTGATTATGAAAAGGGTATTTACAATTTGCAAGTTTTGGTGAATGTCTTGCGAAATCAATGTTTTTTGCAATTTTTTATGAAGTAGATAAAGAGAGCACATACATTTTATATTTTATGTTTAATAATTTATAATATAAGAATTTACACATACTAATAAGACATGATTTGAAACAAGAATGGGATAACAGTCAAAGCCAATTTAAATTGTTCCTATTTCATTAATAAACAAACTAATAACAGACATAGAATGCGAGTAAAACTAACCTGATATTGATCAACTATTGAGTTTATGTCCCTGCGTGACTCAAACTCCCAACTATCTTGCCTGTGAGGGAAAACCTCTAGCAGGATTGTGCTAACATTCCCAGAGTAAACTCAAAGGTATTTTTTGGAGCAAAGATATAGGAACAAAGTAATAAAAAAGTAGATCATGTGATCTTGTAATGATGAACACTTATAGTAAGAGAAATTTAATATAAAGTATTCATGTAATACATCACTTAACATTAATCATAAATCAATGATATTTAAATGAAATAATGATCACATATGTAATATATGAAAAGAAAATTACAGACAGAATTTAAAGTGTTGAATAAAATGAAAGAGCATATGTTGGTAAGACTAAAGTTGTATTACATATTAACATTCCATAACATAAAAGGGCAAAACGTAATGGGAAATCTCCACACTGGTCTAAATCCAAGGAGTGAAAATCTTGTCCATATAGTCTTGAAAGTTACATGTCCATAATGTGTTCAACTCAAATATGTCCCTACTACTAACAGTAAACAGTATTTAAACTAGTTCAGGATTCAAAAGCTCATATCACACAAGATAGAGTTGAATCTACAAAAATTGGATAATATTACAAAAATAGAAAAAATAGTAACCACTCATGGATGATTTGGTTTTATCTAAATAAGCCGAATTTTTATAAACATAAAAAAGGGAGAAACTACTGAATATTTGAGCACGTAATTCAAAGTGTTTGTTCCATGCAATCGACAACATAATCTTCCATTTCTTGTGAATACCAAAACTGATTTGACATATTAGAAAAAAAAATACTAATTACTAATTACTATTCAAAAGAGATTGTGCACATAATCATAGATTCTATAGCTAGTCTTATTTTTAGCAAATAAAATCAAAGATTAAATTTACTTTTTCATTTTTCATAACAGAATTGAATGAAATCAACACAAAATTATTTTACCGTTAAAAATTAGCCAAAGAGGGATCTGATAGTTCGAAATTTATAATTGCTTTGAAACTGGTTGTGTTATTAATGATTATGCTCCCAACCCTCTTGAATCGTTTATTCTCCCTCTCTGTGTAACCCTTTAGGTTGAGGTTCTCTTGTTTCAAAACTGCATTCTGGACAACCAAGATTTTAATTCGGGCCTGTAAGAGAAGAACATGTGTATAGTAACGCTCTATCCAATCAAGGAAACTATCATAGTGTACCAGGGAAATGGAAGATCGACGTGGAACACAGTCGACAAGGGGTTCTTCATTCTTACTTGTGGTTTGTTCCATGTCGTACTCGATACCTAAAAATCCTTCTTTACCCTTAATACACAAAGGAAAATTGATCATGAAGTCATACTATTTAACATGGGTAATAACCTCTCTCCTGGAACACTGATTTTCTAGGTCTTCACGAGCCAAGAAATCCTCTATCTCACGATATGAGCATCGATCATCAATCTCGATCAGATCGATCGAGCTCAGATGAATTGCCTTTCGATTTCTTAGTTTTCTAGAAAGAAAATGACCAACATTCTTATTCCTGAAACTTAAATCCATGCTATGTTGTTTGTTTCCTTTATGGAGATTCTTGGAAACATCTTTAACATTAGCGTTTAAACTAGAATCGTTCACAATCATATGAGGATCATTTTCCTTTAATTAGGAAATCACTTGTTCCGGAGATGTCCTAGGTGAAAACCTACATGGTAATCCTTTATCTAGAGGGGTTTCATCAATAAATTATGGTCCATCAATAGAATTAACAAATTGTCTTTCAACCACTGTCTTGTCCAAGTTAGGGTTTGTACTTAAAAGAGTTTTGGATGTAGTTTCGGCCTGGGTGAATCCATTCCTTACTAGAAATGTTTCCCAATTGTCACCTATCTTCGACAGGTGATAAACCAACAAGAGTTTAACGAGTCTGTGGTGAAACAAACTCGAATTGATACCCTGTCATTTGTAACTCTTGGACATTTTGTAAAGACTCATCAATAGGTAAAAGGGAATATCCAACTCAAACCCTATGAAATTCATAAGCAAAGGGATATGGTACAGAAAAACTAGCCCATATCAACCTTCACACATAACAAATTGCTTCAGAATTAAAAGTAGACTATGCCATATAGTTTTTAACAGAGTGATATGAATACCTTTTATACAACAAGTGGTTTTACGGGAGGTCATAAATAAACTCCATAGGACCTCTTCTATTTTGGCATTTTTAAACCACCTCTCGCCTTTTGATTGGAGCCTTATCACTTTTCTCATGGAATCCTGTGTCAATTCCAACTGTATGTCTCCAATCTTGGCTCTGAAGTCGTCAAAGGTTTGTGCAAAATCTTTGGCAACCTAGATATTATAGCCCTCAAACTTCTTGAGGAATACATCCCACCCATGAGCCTTTATATCATTAATAGCGTCATCATGGGATAGTAAATCTTGGAACCCATTTGGCTCAATATGAACTATGGGTGCCATTACCACTGTGACAAGGATGCAACAAAAAACACTCAGGATAGTTTTAGGTTCTCAACGAATGAGCAACAAAAAAAGGTTTGAGAGGAAAGTGAAGGCATGAAAATAGCACAGTCTCGGGGATATCATAACTCAGATAGGAGATTTAGGGAGAACGAAAACTAGAAGGTTCATAAAATTCCAAACCATCTCTCACGATGAGTGCCAAAACCTACAGAGTACAAAACCCTATGCACATAATGAATAGTTGCATTAATGTTTTGGGTTAGCAAGGTAAGGAGAAAATGCAAGTACATCATGTGTGTACTCATTTGCATGAATGTTGATATGACACTTAAACTCATGAGATGAATATCAATAGTTAACCAAGGTTCTTCATACATCAAAAAAATTCAACAATAAACTATATATCCTTTGAATTCATAATAACCATAAAAAACCAAACATTTCGATAGTGGATTAATCAACCATTTCATAAGATTTTAATTTTAATGATATATGGGTGACTTTTAAAACGATATTTCTAAGCTAAAAAGATTATGAAACCATGATAACTTTTATGTTTAAATTCATGCTTACAGTCATGAATTAAAAATAAAACAAACGAAAATGCAAACAAAAAGAAAAACTCAACAAGATAATCTTTAATCCAATCATCGCGTCGAACTCGGAAACATAAACATTTACAAATGGGAGGTGATGGCAGCTATAGAAAGGTGTAATCTCTTTGGATCATGATACACATCGAAAATCATGTATGGCTACCAACAAGTTGCTAAACATATTCCATTCACCAACATAATTATAAATTTATACACATAAGAAACATAATATATATATATATATATATATATATATATATATATATATATATTAAAATCCAGTTATTTTCTCCATATACAATTTTTATTCAATAACATTCTATCTCAGTGATAAAATAGCTAACAAAAGAATAATGTAGGTATATGGAGGTAATTTGAATCCACCATTCTAGCTATGACCGATTTTTTCTTTTTATTTTAAAATAATACAATTAGCCATAAGAACATATATATCAATTCTACCATCGATCGGTGTAGAATATTTTATAAGGTACAATTATTTACACAAAGACTTATCAAATTCAACCTTCGGTTTATGCAAAAAATTCTAAAATTACGGGGAGTCACATAAATAATTTATTGATATCATATTTTTTTACATACAAATTTTCTCTTAAACAATACTAATAGATACAAAATAATAATTCCACTAAAACTCGTGGTCAATGCATATTCAGTGAACTAATCAAATATTCTAATAATAATGTAACTATAACAATTTAGTATCGTAACCCGAAGAGTAAGATAGATGGGGGTAATATTCAATATGGATCTTGGGCAACGTTCTTCCTTTCATTTTCCAATCCAAGGACATCACTGGTGCCTCCCAGCCAACGATAGGGATACTCTTCTTACCCTTAGCCCGCTGAGCCACAAAGGGGTAACACAAAGAAAATCAGATCCAAACTAGTTCAACCTTTCCCTCGTAAGGAGAGGCCCCCACCTCTTTGCAAATCTTGCACCCCAACTCACACAAGTAAACTTTGTGAACAAAAATTTTAACAACATTTCATTCATCTAGCAATAAGGTAGTTTCCCTCCTCCTCAAAATTCTTTTTATAATAAATTTCACCATGACACTTGTCATCTCATGCGCAATTAGATGATTTTTAAATAATTTAATTAGATATTATTCACCCCAACAAATGTCATACTTTCCCCAAGTTGCACATGTTTAATCCCTTTTTAATTTAAATAATTAATCATTTTCCCTCTCACCCACAATTAGTTCATATATTTCCTCCTATTTTTCCCTTAGTTCCCCAAATTTTTTGAAGTTACCTCACACACACCTAGGATTTATTTTTCTTCTCTTCAGTTGACACTTTAGTTTGACTAGTTGAGTTGAGTCTAGATGTTGCATTGGTTTTGTCACCATGCAACATTGGGATCATCACCATGATAATGCGCATTAGCCTTAGTTTCATCACCAGAATGATGCATTACCCTTGATTCCTTGATCTACTCCTCATTACACTCTGTTTCAGTCAGTTAACTAATGACTGGTTGACTAGTTAACTCAGCTAGGTGGCAGTTCGCTCCCGTAACTTCGTGAGAGACTAGACTAGGTGGCGGATTATTCCTGTAACTATTGGTGTGTGTCCAGATCACTCTAGAACACCACTATGCACATTGGTTCTCCTCTAGTGTGCATTGATTGAGTTATACATGGTATACCATGTGTAAATTATTCATTATTCATTACGGTTAATAAGAATTCTTCCCTTCTTTCTCTCTTGCTTCTTCTCTCTCAATTTCTCTCTGCAAATGTGTGTGGTATTTTCTATCTAGATATATTATATGCAGGCTCAACACTTTTACATGGTATCAGAGCTGACAGACTACTAAGCAAAAGCTACAACAATTTTTTTGCAGGTACAAAAGATTGAAGACAACGGAAAGATGGATTTCCCAAAAGAATTCATTCTTACACCTTACAATTACTTTGCATGGAAGGATGAAATAGTCATACATCGCCAAACCAGAGGATTGTATAGGTTAACCTTGAATAAAGACACAAAACCAACATCATCCATAGAAATATCCAAGTATCTAAATCGAATGAATGAAGCATTTGGAAGGATTTGCAGTCTTATTTCTCCCAATCTCCTTTTTCACATATCTTCCTATAAAACCCCCAATGAAGCCTGGACCACCTTAAAAGGTATCTTTGGAAAACATGATGATATGAGGGGAAACATGCTAGAGGTTGAATGTCTCACATTGGATCCAAAAATCTTTGATAATATCTAAGATTTCTTTACAAAATTTAAGGATTTATTGTCGAAGCTCAAAGCTTGCGAGGTTGATAAATCTAAGGAGGAGAAACAAATGGTTCTCACCATTCTCTCAAAACTTGGTCTTGAATTCTCCATGTTCGTATCAACATTCTATTTAGTCAAATTCACCTCTGGGGCCACATGGAAGATTCCTTCTCTTGAGGACTTTATCGAATCCCTAACACAAGAGAAAACCAAGCTCATCGACATGGGAAAAATCAAAGGCCCAAAGGCGCATTCACTTACTATGCAAGATGAAATCCATCAATATCAGAATTATAAATATAAATATAAAAGGAAATCTCATGCACATCCGAAGAAGGAAGGGTACTCAAAACCCTTCACCGATGCCTCTGGATCCAAAGATGGAAAGGGAAGAAAATGGGAGAAATGCATGTACTTCCATAAAGGATTCCATCCAAAATCCACTTGCATCCAGAAACAAATAGATCTAATGACTCAAATAATTCATAAAAATAACCGTGGAGATCGCATCCTCAATGGTGCCAAGAAGAATAAGTGAGAATATCATAATCCCAAAAAAGGAAATTATAGCCATGCCTTGATTGCCATCCACTCTGTTGAGGAAAATACATGAAATGATCTTACTCAAGCATTTTCAGATTCTTCTTGGCTAAAGAAAAATAGACAGGAATGTCACCCTATGTTTATAGCCATCAAAAATAAAATCCTAACTCACAAGTATTGATTACAAGTGCTTAGGTTAGTCTTTTTACAATTAAAATCTTGTTGGAAAATTCATTTAAATATGATTTTATGAATAAAATAGTTTTTGAAATAAATGTAGAGACAGAAGTAAAGACACCAAGATGATAATCAAGACATATGAGACATAAAGAAATCCTTTATTTCATTCCAATTCACCAAAGATTCATTCCATTTACAAAATTTCATGAAGATATTTCGGACCAAAGTCAAACTTAGACATCCACGATGGAACATACAAAAGGACCTCTGAAATAAAATTAAAAACTGAAATCTAAAAGTTGGATCAGCTTGCCACATATTGCTGCCCACTCAAATCTTCACAATGGCCTTTATTAGTCATGAAAACTAATTCACAAACAGACAAGTCTACACAGGCTATCAAATATAGATCAACACCTCTGAAAAACAAGTGTATGAATGATGAAATTCAGCCTTGAATCTTGTTGTCTACAATAAGACCCTGCTATCATAAAAAATAATTAGACTTGTGATAAATTAAGGAATGAAAGAAAACTAAACTATCTCAACATAAACTCAAAGAGAAAACCTTAGTATGCTTCTCCTTCTATCCCCTCTCTTGTTCCTCCCTTTCCTTTTTCCTTTAAGCAAATTAGAATTGGTTGAAGTAGTTGAACCACCTCATTAGTTAAGTTAACTAAAACTCAACCAACTTTTAGTTAAGGGGCGAAGAGTAATAAATCATAATAAGGGTTTTAAATAAATAATAACTATTAGGTGGGACCCCTTGTGACTCCCTTTAGTTCTCAACAATCATAACATAACTAGTCAATTAAACAAAACACCCCTCCTTGTGACTCCCATCATCACATCCATATTTGACAATTTATCTCAATAATATTTGCAATTGTTTCCAAAATATATTACCAACATATCCAAAACATGCTATACGAAAATCAGAAGTCAACTTTCATCAACAAATAAAAACTTAAAATTCATATTTTCTAGTTTGTGAGGCAATCTTTCCCTTGTTGATCTTATCATATTTTAGTTCTTATGAACGTGCCTTAGGATGTGTGGAATCTTTAAGCCTCATCTTGTTGATCATATGAGAGCAATCATCCTTCCAATGCATGTGGGAGGACATAGATTTATCATAATTATTTGAAGATGCAGAAGGGGAAGTAGTGAATTTCTCTTTGACAGGGGCAGAGTAGGCCTCGGTTTTCAGCCTTTTATTTGAATATCCCATTCCTGTATGCATAATTTATTAGCAAATAGCTCATTTAACAACCATACATGAAAAATCTTTAAAAATATGAAATAGATTTTGGCTCAACAACATATCAGACTCATGCAATCCAATCCATATAAATTGTTTAACTGTTGTCAATGAGCAGGGGGTGAACAAAAGGTCCTGGAATATGCGGGGGGGCTTGTATTTAGCGAAAAATGATAAAATTAAGGGGGGGAAAACACGGTTATTGAACAAAGACAACAAACAATCAACTGTAATGCAGACCAAAGAAAACATCATTGTGATCCAACCAAGAAAATGTAACTTTCAACTACTTCAATACAAAATTCTCCTTGACTGTAATCAATGTTAGAACACAGATTGAAAAATTAATGTTGGAAGGCGAGGGGGATGTAATTAGAAAAAAGAGAAATAATGGTAGGGAAAGAGAGTGATTATTGTTCATAAAATTAATTAAGTGATCCATAAATTATTCTATAAAGGAAACACACCAACCAAATGACCACTGAGACCCCAAACAATTACTATGTACAGTTCAAGCAATCATGTGCATTAACTTGCTCCCTGTTTGTAATCAAATATTTAACACAGTGTCATCAAAACAAGACAGTATGCATTCCAAAATAACCTGTAGGGGAGCTCTGTTCATCTCACTTATCCATTTAATATTTTAAAACACTTCCCAAATGAATAAACAGTAAACCACTTTGTTCAGCATCAAAATCAACCATTGCCCATGAATTATTTCAATCATCAAATATAAATCAAAGGTCATGCTTGATAATGTCTTTTAATTCATTTAATAAATTGAAATGGGGTTATATTGTCACAGAACCTATGTCTATTTCTTCTATGAAACATGATATTCATCAATACACATAATAGACTACCACATACAACCATCAATTATTTTAAATGCAAGATCTTGACTTGTCATTTAAACTCACAGACAACCATCACCATTCAACACATACTATGTTGTGGAATACACAAACATCCTACAAAATGCAATAGCATTTCCATGACTGTATAGGTTCAATCACTTTGAATATAAACATCCACAGTGTTGGGATATCAATCCAATACAACGAGGCATCAATAGTGTTTCTCAATTAATCATATTGCAACAAAACCATAATGTGTAAAAAATTGTGCCCATCCTTGATGACACAATCAAATAACCATAACATATACAGTGGATGGAAATTCCATAATCATCCTAATCGCAATAACCATTTGGCCAAAAAACACATAGTCACAGTATCACTGACTCATGTTGTAGGAACACCACACATACCAATGCATCATGCATGAAGCATAACCAATCATTTGTAAACTAATGTTGAATTAAGATTCTGATAACCTCAATGCAAAAGACAATGATTGTGTATCAAACCCATTCTTCAATCAACCAATTTCAATGTCGAATTTATCAATTAGACTGTCATAATAACCAATTGCAGTGACTAAGTACCAATAAGCAAAACAATGTAAGAATAATCAACAGAGACAAGTTAACAATAGAACATTATCGACGATGCATCACCAATTCATAACCACTGACCATGTATCCAGCATGACATAATGGGTTTCCTTTATCAAAACTGAGCTTTGAGTAATCAAGGATTGGCCCTGTGGACCAACACAGGGAGACATGGAGGCTCTCCCCAACATCGGGTTAGAACCTTCAAGACCAATGATAAATGAACAGGGTATACCATGAATGTCTTCGTAGACATGGTGACAATTTTTGAGACAAGAGAGGCTATGAACAGAGGAGCAAGGCCCCATTTTGGCCCTGTAATGATACTTATCACATGAAGGGTATAACCCTTGTGGCTCTACCAACCAACCCAAGAATGATACAATAGGACAGGGTCGAGAAATAACAGTAACCTTAAGCAATCCCTTTGGAAAACAACCATCACAACCCACTGCGGACACTAGTAACATGAACGAACTCATACCCAAGTGAAGGAAAGCACAGTAACACAAGGTGTTCAAAACCCAAAAACAACAAAATATTGGGTATGGAATACGAAGGCATGGAGACAACCATCCACTCTAAACCAAATGAAACCCTCCAACTAAAACCAACAAGAATGACAAAGAGCCTTTATGGATTCTAATACTCAGAACGACCAGTAACATTGTGGCCTCAAACATTATCACAACGAAAGCCACCAATGACTCATTCCAAAAGAATATCACAACTTTACACGGTTTCCATAATTAAGGAAAGAACAAACCAATACATCTGAGCCAATATCTATTTCATAACTAGAGCAGGCTCATGGATGGAAAAAAAAAACATACCTATAATCAAAAACATCTTAAAAACGTGAGTTGGTCGAGCGGTTCTCCCTATGCTTGAAATTCGGATCCTAACCACAGAAAAACAGTTGAAAAATAGCCGACTAGGGTGGCGGCTAGTGGAAGGAGTAAGGGTGGCATGCAATAAATGCATGTCCCCTCCATCCTAGTCAATTAATTCCTTAGTACACGCCAGCAAGATTCCATTAACTCACTCAATTAAACCATGTATCAAAACCATCACACACTAATTGCCAATAGTGCGACCCATATCACATTCATCCATTTCCAACTTATGCCATAACATAAATCAACCATATCGCATGTAACTCAATCAAACCACATAGAAACTAACTTGTTAGCTAGGATTTATAAACAATCATTTCAATTTCAATGTGTGTAGAGTAGTATATTAGCATAGTTTAATTTCTTCCTTTTGCATTTGTTTATATTGATGTTTCCCTTTCCCAACTTCTCTTTATGTTTTTTTACTAACATGTCTCTTGTGCAAGTGTCCTAGTAATGGATCCAAAAATAGATAACAATGACAACCATGGATAACATAGGTCGTTGTGACATAAAATTTGAACCTAGAGCAGCAGAAAAAAAACATATAACATGCCTTGTCCATCATCCAATTGTCGCCATTAGAAGTAACACATAATAGGCCCTATCCATTTCCAATAAAAAAAGATCTCATCAACCATGTAAACAGTATCAAACAGTGGCACAAACATCAAATAAGATCCCTATGTTATCTCTCGATCTACAAGGGGGTCCATCCTACTAGTATTATTATTATAATAGGCTTTAGCAATACTTTGTTGTAAGAACCTTGGTTGTGATTTTTTAATCGTCAACAAACTGGCGACTCCAAAGGGAAATTTGTTTTCAACATATTTAGAACTCATAACTCATGGTTTTGCAGACCAAGAACAATAGGTCAATAAGATATACCAGGAAGATTATGCAACAGGGGGAAGTGAATGGATTTAATGGAAAAATAACCAGGAATTTGGGAATAACTCATGAAAATTGTTAAGTATGAGGGTTTTTACTTACGGAGAAAATTTTCAGATTTTCTCTTTAAAACATTAATGAATGAAGAAATGTCAAGAAGAAGCAGGAGATAACCAATTCTCTATAAGAAGATAGTGGAAATAGATAACAAATTCAAGTCTGCCTTCATGGAAAACATCATAACAGCTGTGTAAGCTTGATTGTTATTGACTAACAATGCTTTGCAGGAGTTTAACTATGGTAGAATTGATCCAATCATCCTATTTTGACCAAATTAACTAGAAGATGGTAGGAAACAAAATCATGACAGAAGTAAATTTGCAAAAATTAAAACAACAGTAATAAAATGACAGAAACGTAAAAGTAGTAGGAAAAAATAAAATGGATAGCAGAATTCAAACTACTGTAAGGAAGAATAGCACAAAAAGGAAATTAGATCTAGGCTTCTAGCATACAAAAAATCCAAACAACATTAGAACTTTTCATGTTGTTCCCTCGCAATGTTTCAAGCGAGAATCGTTACTATTGTAGGAAAAAAATGTTGCATGTAAATCCTTTAGAATATAAGAGTTAGTGTCCAAGACAAAAGTAATTTTGAAAGGACCTAGAAATAACACTTGGAACTTCGAGGTAATTATCAGCCTTTTAACGCATATGATTGGACCAGCAAGGTAGATGTGGTTGTTGATCAATTCATCAAGAGTTGTTTGGATAGGTATTTTAAAAGAGGTACTTGCATCAGGTAAGCCAGAAGGCATGAATTTATAAGACATAGTACCGCAATTAGTGATAAAATTGGTTTTGTGAACATCTGTCCCTTTTACCTTGATTTTCCCGTAACCCTAAAAAACGTCAAGTAAGGGCCTCATCTGTGACCTTACAACCTGCTACAGAATCATTTCCATATTAAAAGGAGGAAAATGATTTCTCATAATATCCTGACTGAGAGTGTGAAAATTAATGCAAGTTCTAATATGATCAGCGGTCTTCGAAACATGTACCCAATTGGAAACCCATTCAGAGTAGACTGGAAAAATAATCCCAGCCTTTAAGAAATTTTCCAACTCCCTTTGAATGGTTGCTTTAAATGAAGAGTTAATAGGTCTTTGTTTTTGTCTAGTTGGTTTCATAGCATGTTGAATAAGACTAGGATAAAAAACAAGAAGATCCTCATAAGACCAAGCAAAAACATTTTGAAATCCACCAAGTAGCTTGGCAAACCTCATTTCTTCTTTATCAGAACATTGGACACCTATTTTAGCACTCTTTGAAGATTCAAGTGCCCCAATGTTCAAGGACATGGTTTCACCCACCTTCTTTCTTGACTCCCCTCCTCTCTTTTTCTCTTTATTGCCTAGATCACTTAATGAAAATGAACTCTAAAGAGGATTCAAGCCCTTAGGAATCTTGTAGTATTCTATGGATGTCATTTCCTTGGGGTTAAGAGGTTCATATTGAATGAAAGAAAAAATGATCTCATCATTAGGGAAGGCCTTCCAAAGATCTACATTGTTCGAGATATGTGAACGATGAGAGATTGAAAAGAACAATCAGGCCTATGAGGAAAACGTTGTTGATTAGAAGAAGCTACAAAGACAACTAACTGATCAGCCATTGAATTCAACTCCCTCTTAACATGAGTGATGTTGAAAGATAAAAGGTTCAAGATAAGTGCTCAAACATTTTGGGTGTATCATTCCATTAGCTCATTGCTAGGAGAGCATACCTTATGTATCAGGTTCACAACAAGCTCATAATCTCCAAAAACTGAAAGGTGACCACAACCGATATTAAGGGAACTTTGAATGCCTAATAATAAATCTTCTAATTCAGTGACATTGTTTGTGCAAGTAAACTCCAACCTGTAAGACAACTTATGAATTATACCTACAGGGAAAACCAAGATAATGCCAGCCCCATTACCTTCACTAGAGCGTGAACCATCAAAGTGCATATGCCGCATATCATCATCTAAATAGATTTGTTCCAAAGGAATATCATCCTCCTCTGCAAAGATGGAATACACTCTTAGGTCATCTTTGATATAGTTTACACTGGATTGAGGAACACTCTCTATGTAGGGTGAAATCCTTCCCTCTCTAAGGACTATAATTTTCTTACCATTCTGAGGCACGAATAAATGTTTCCCGTCAAGTGAGAGGTATCCACTTGTTAAGGCTTTCTAGTCTCTTCCCAATATAATCAAGTAATTTCTTACAGGCATATCAATTATCTAAATGTTGAGGGTTGTCCTTATTTCAGGATGAGCGCATAAAACTAAGGTCACATTCCTAATCTCGCCTATGGTCATTTTTTTTAGACTATTATAGGAAAGCATGCTTGTGGAGTTTTCATTTGTACAAGGCAATCCTATCTCTTCCATAATAATCTTCAACATCACACTTGGGCCTAAACCGCCATCAATGAGGCAACAATGGGCGATCTTATCCATAATATTTATAGAAATATAAAAAGGGGGATTTTTTATAGGGTATCTAAAGTTATGTACACCTACTTTATTTACAGATGAATCTTCTTCATTTACCTCTTCAGAAATATTGGATGCGATGGAAGCTTTTCCTTCCATGAATTGTTTCAAATGCATTGTTGTTCAGGGATGATGACCATGTCCAAAAGGGTTGCATCTTCTTTGATGTTGCCAACTGGTTCAAGATATTCTATTTGGAAGAGGGGAGAGGAGAAGTTGTTCCTTGACTTTCAGGAACTTTAGGAACTTGAACAATGGCAGCAAGTGAGGATGAGCTTGAGCTAGAAGAATTGCAGGTAGGATCAAATTTTCTCTTGGGAGCATAGGCTTTGTTTCTAGTATTGATGATCATGATGTCTTCTAGCTCTGCAAAATATAGGACAGCGATAGTATATTTTGGTATTTTACCAAAGATCTTATCTCTGGCACTCTTCCTTACCTCACATGTAGCTTCCTCGTGGTGTTCCTTGCATAAGTTACACCATCTTCGAGGCAAGATGGATTTAGGATGAAAATTGTTTTCAATCAGATTTATAAAGGGGGGTGCAGAAGAGGATGAATCTCCAGGGGTGAGAGCTGAGGAATTCCCCCTTCTCTTGAATGTTATCATACGATTGTTCATATATTGGACTAGTTGTAAGAGGGAGGACATGTCTGTCTGTCTAACTGATTCTCCTTGGGGAAGACCTATTCTTTCAAGATGTTCCTCATACTCTAAACAAGTATGCAAAGAAGAACCAATATTATCAATGGATTTTTCCTCAAGCCTATGAAGGTAGGGGGAAGGAAATGCATTGTAGTAATTCATGAAAGAGGCTTAGTTCTAAGGGCAGATGAGTTCGGGGATTTCATTGTATAGCTTGGTGAAATACAAGTTGAAATAATTGATGGCCTCACCATCCTTATATGTGACGTTATTGTATTCCCTTAACTTCTCAGTTGGGCTTTTAGATTTCCCATAAGTGGATCTGAACCAATAGATCAATTCCTCCCAAGTAGACAAAATCTTAGGAGGAATTTCAAAGAAGTCAGCCGCAACCTTTCCTTCCAAAGAATTGACGAATAAGTGCATACAAGTATCATTGTCATTGGATCCTATGTTATGACAAGCATTAGAAAATGCCACCAGGTGTTCGTTTATAGTGACAGTGTTATTTCCCGAGAAATTAGGAATATTCTCCTTGAACTTAGGAAGTGGACAAGTAGCATGTGCTAAGTTAAGTGGGGAGGAAACATGCCATGGTGTGGTTGTGGCATCTTCTTCAAACTAAAAAAGCCCATACTTTTTAATAACCTTGGTAGGATTTTTGGTAGATTGAATAGGGATATGGTGGCTATATAAGCTACCAATCACTAATGAAGATGAATCCTGAGAGGAGGAAACACCTCCCATACCACCAAACCCATGACTAGATGTCATCTTGTGGATGATAGAAGAGGGAAAGAAAGACAAAATGGATGAATTAGACAAATTTCTCCTTAGAGAACTTTGTTGGGTAGATAACACAATGTTCCTTCTTCTTATTACAACAATAGGATTGATTTCCAGTGATAAGCCTCTTATTCTCCTAGAAGAACGAGAGTCTAAGGACATGAAAGAAAGGCCAAAATTGAAGAAACAAGAAGGCTACTTTTGATTGCCAGGTTGTCTACGTCTAGCTTCCCAACGTTCTTGTGCACTAATATCTCGTTCAATTGCTTCCCAAGAATGGTTAAGTTGAGCACGAGTATTCGCAGTGTCCAAAATGGTGTTAAACAGGTTCAAAGAAATTATGTTTTGGTATTGGATGTCGGGCTCAATATTGGGTTTCCTTTCAACATGAACAATCATTAAGAAATAAAAACAATCAAAGAATCAATATCAGAAAAATAGATGTATCGATGAAAATCGAGTGTAAAAATCAACCAAACAGATATCGAAGATCTCCCCAATATGGTTGCCAAATAAATTTTGAGGAAAATATAAGAAATGATCATACTCAAGCATTTTCAGATCCTTCTTGCCTAAAAAAAAATAGACGGGAATGTCACCCTATGTTTATAGCTGTCAAAAATAAAATATTAACTCACAAGTATTGATTACAAGTGCTTAGACTATTCTTTTTACAATTAAAAGCTTGCTGGAAAATTCATTTAAATATAATTTTCCTGAATAAAATAGTTGCTAAAATAAATGTAGAGATAGAAGTAAAGACACCAAGATGATAATTAAGATAGATGAGACATAAAGAAATCCTTTATTTCATTCCAATTCACCAAAGAGTCATTCCTTTTACAAAATTTCATGAAGATATTTCGGACCAAAGTCAAACTTAGACATCCCCGATGGAACATACAAAAGGAACTCTGAAAGAAAATTAAAAACTGAACTCTAAAAGATGGATTAGCTTGCCATGGATTGCTGCCCACTTGACTCTTCACAATAGCCTTTTTTAGTCATGAAAACTAATTAACAAACTGACAAGTCTACACAGACTATCACAGATATATCAACACCTATGAAAAACAATTGTCTGAATGATGTAATTCATCCATGAATCTTGTTGTGTACAATAAGACCCTGCTATCATAAAAAATAATTAGGCTTGTGATAAATTAAGGAATGAATGAAAACTGAACTATCTCAGCATAAAATCAAAGAGCAAACCTTAGTATGCTTCTCCTTCTATCCCCTCTCTTGTTCCTCCCTTTCATTTTTTCTTTAAGAAAATTAGAATTAGTTGAAGTAGTTGAACCACCTCATTAGTTAAGTTGACTAAAACTCAACCAAATTTTAGTTAAGGGGGGAAGAGTAATAAATAATAATAAGGGTTTTAAATAAATAACAACTAGTAGGTGGAACCCCTTTTGACTCCCTTTAGTTCTTAATAATCATAACATAACTAGTCAATTAAACAAAACACCCCTCCTTGTGACTCCCATCATCCCATCCATATTTGAAAATTTATCTCAATAATATTTGCAACTATTTCAAAAATATATGACCAACATATCCAAAACATGTTATATGAAAATCTGAAGTCAACTGTCATCAACAAATAAAAACTTAAAATCCATATTTTCTAGTTTGTGAGGCAATCTTTCCCTTATTGATGCTATCATATTTTAGTCCTTTTGAACCTGCCTTAGGCTATGTGGAATATTTAAGCCTCATCTCTCTGATCATATTAGAGAAATCATTTTCCATTGCATTTGGGAGGACAAAAATTTATCAGAGTTATTTGAAGATTCAGAAGGGGCAGTAGCGACTTTCTCTTTGACAGGGGCATAGTAGGCCTCGGTTTTCATCCTTTTATTTGAATAGCTCATTCTCGTATGCATAATTTATTATAAAATATTTCCTTTAACAACCATACATGAAAAATCTTTAAAAATATGAAATAGATTTTAGCTTAGCAACATATCAGACTCATGCAATCCAATCCATATAAATTGTTTAATTGTTTTCAATGAGAAGGGGGTGAACATGTCCTAGGATATGTGAGGGGCTTGTATTTAGCAAAAAATGATAAAATGAAGGGGAAAAGAACATGGTTACTACTCAAAGACAACAAACAATCAACTGTAATGTCGGCCAAATAAAACATCACTGTGATCCAACCAAGAAAATGTAACCTCCAACTGCTTCAATACAAAATTATTATTGACTATAATCAATTTTATAACAGGGAGTGAAAAATGAAAGTGGGAAGGTGAGGGGGTTGTAATTAGCAGAAAGAGAAAAAATGGTAGGGAAAGAGAGTGATTATTGTTTATAAAATTAATTAAGTGGTCCATAAACCATTCTATAAAAGGAAACACACCAACCAAATGACCATTGACACCCAAAAAAATTATTGTGTACAGTTCAAGCAATCATGTGCATTAACTTGCTCCTTGTTTGTAATAAAATATTTAACATAGTTTCATTAAAACAAGACAATATGCATTCCACAACAGACTGTAAGGGATATATGTTCATCTCACTTATCCATTTAATATTTTAAAACACTTCCCAAATGAATAAATAGTAAACCACTTTGTTCAGCATCAAAATCAACCACTGCCCACAAATTATTTCAATCATCAAATACAAACTCAAAGGTCATGCTCGATTATGTATTTTAATCCATTTAATAAATTGCAATGGGGTTATATTTTCATAGACCCTGTGTCTATTTCTACTATGAAACATGATATTCATCAATACACATAACGAACTGCCACATACAACTATCAATTATTTTAAATGCAAGATCTTGACTTGTCATTTAAACTCACAGACAACCATCACCATTCAACACATACTATGTTGTTGAATACACATACATCCAATAAAATGCAAGAGAATTTCCATGACTGTACAGGTTCAATCACTCTGAATCTAAACATCCACAGTGTTAGGCTATAAATCCAATACAACGAGGAAGCAACAATATTGCTCAATTAATCAAATTGCAACAAAACCATACTGTGTAGAAACTTGTGCCCATCCTTGATGATGCAAACAAATAACCATAACATATAGAGTGGATGGAAATGCCATAATCATCCTGATCACAACAACCATTTAGCCAAAAAACACATAGTCATAGTATCATTGACTCATGTTGTAGGAATACCACACATACTAATGCATCACGCACGAAGCATCATTAATCAATTGTAAGCTAATGTTGAATTAACATTCCAATAACCTCAAAGAAAAAGACAATGACTGTGTATCAACCCCATTCTTCAATCAACCAATTTCAATGCCAAGTTTATCAATTAGACTATCATAACAACCAATTGCGGCGACTAAGTACCAATAATAAAAAAAGTGTAAGGATAATCAACAGAGACGAATTAACAATAGAACATTATTGACGATGCATCACCAATTCATAACCATCAACCATGTATCCATCATGACATAATGGGTTTCCTTTATCAAAAGAGAGCTTTAAGTAATCAAGGACTAGCCCTGTGGACCAACACAGGGAGACATGGAGGCACCCCCGAACATCGGGTTAGAACCTTCGAGACCAATGGTGCAGGCACAAGGTATACCACGAATGTCTTCGCAAATAGGGTGACAATTCTCATGACAGGAGAGGCTATGAACAAAGGAGCAAGGCCCCATTTTGGCCCTGTAATGATACTTAGCACACACAGGGTATAACCCTCGTCGCTCTACTAGCCAACCTGAGAATGATGAGATAGGACAGGGTTGAGAAATAACAGTAACCTTAAGAAATCCATTTGGAAAAAAACCCACTATGCACACTAGTAACATGAATGAACTCATACCCAAGTGAAGCAAAGAGCAGTGACACAAGCTGTTTAAAACCCCAAAATAGAAAAATATTGGGTATGGAATACAAAGGCATGGAGACCACCAACCACTCTAAACCAAATGAAACCCTCCAACTAAAACCAGCAAGGATGGCAGAGAGCCTTTATGGATGCTAATACATAGAATGACCAGTAACACTCTGACCTCAAATATTATCACAGCAAAAGCCACCAACGACTCATTCAAAAAGGATATCATAATTTTATACATTTTGCATACTTAAGAAAAGAACAAACCAATACATATGAGATAATATGTATTTCATAACCAGAGTAGACTCATGGACAGAAAAAAAAAAAAAACATACTTGTAATAAAAAACATCTTAAAACATGAGTTGGTCGAGAGGTTCTCCCTTTGCTTGAAATTCGAAGCCTAACCACATAAACACGGTTGAAAAATAGTTGACTAGGGTGGTAGCCAGTGGAAGGTGTAAGGGTGACGTGCAGTAAATTCATGTTGCCTCCATCCCAGTCAATGAATTCCTTAGTACATGCAAGCAAGCTTCCATTAACTCATTCAATTAAACAATGTATCAAAACCATCACCCACTAATTGCCAATAGAGTGACCCATATCACATTCATCCATTTCCAACTTATGCCATAACATAAATCAACCATATCCCATATAAATCAATCAAATCGCATAGCTATTAACTTGTTATCTAGGATTTATCAACGATCATTTCAATTTCAATGCATGTAGAGTAATATATTAGCGGAGTTTAATTTCTTCCTTTTGCATTTGTTTATATTTCTCTTTCCCTTTCCCAACTTCTCTTTATGTTTTGTTGCTAACATGTCTCTTGTGCAGGTGTCCAAGTAATGGATCCAAGAACACATAACAATGACAACCATGGATAACATAGGTCATTGCAACATAAAATTTGAACCTAGAACAATAGAAAAAAAACATATAACATCCATTTTCCATCATCCAATTGTCGCCATTAAAACTAACACATAATAGGCCCTATCCATTTCCAATAAAAAAAGATCTCATCAATCATGTAAGAAGTATCGAATAGTGGCACAAACATTAAATAAGATCTCGATATTATCTCCCAATCTACAAGGGGTTCCCACCTACTAGTGTTATTCTTATTATAGCTTATAATAATAGTCTTTAGCAATACTTTGTGGGCAGAACCTTTGTTGCAATATTTTAATCATAAAAAAAATCCTCTCCTTATTCTTGGACTATAGATTCAGGAGCATCACATCAAATGGCTGCCAAAAATTCAATATATTCTTCATTGGATGCATGCAAATGTCCTCCTATTCTGATGAGGGAAAACTCTCTAGTCAAGATCACCGACAAAGGAAGGATTGAATTCACCAATGGAAGCTTCGAGAATGTGTTGCATGTTCCCAAACTTTTCATAAATCTTCTCTCCATGTATTAGATGACAAATTATGGCACTAGAAATAAAGTCATATTCACACCAAATGAATTGGACATCTATCACATGAAAACCAATTCGAGGTTTTCTACTGGTGAGTTATATCATCAATCTAGATTGTATACATTTTCTGAATTTATTGAACCATATTCTGCTTTGCTGCTTACCCATGTTGATGAAAGTAGTAGAATATGGAACGAAAGGTTTAGAAATTTGAATTTCATATATATGCAGTAGCTTAGCAAGAAAATATTGGTTGATGCTCTACGAGACATCCATTTCTCCATAGGTGTCTATGAGGGATGTGTTCTTGGAAAACACCCTCAAGATAAATTCGACAAAGGAAAGACTCAAACAACTTCCTCTCCTTTAGATCTGATCCATAGTGACCTCATGGATAATTTTCCTCATCAATCTATCAGCAAAGTAAGGTTTTTTCTCATTTTTATTGATGATTTCTCACGTTTCACATGGATTTACTTTCTCAGGAAAAAATATGAGGTCTTTCAACACCTCAAAGATTTCAAATCCCTGGTTGAGACCTAATGGGGAAAGAAAATCAAAGTCCTCTAAACTGATAATGGGGGAGAGTATGTCAATCATGAGATCCATATTCTTTGTCAAGACACGGGGATTCAGCTATAGCACACAATTCCCTATACTCCGCAGGAAAACATAGTTGCTGAGCGGAAAAATAGATGTCATATTGTTTGCTACACGCAAAGTCACTACCACAGAGACTATGGGATGAAGAAATTAATTGTAAAACATAAATCCAAAACAGATCTCCTCATAGATATGTCAAGGATAACACCCCCTATGAGGCTTGGAGTGGCCTCAAACTGAAATTGACCCACTTTCATATTTTTGGTTCACGTGCATGGGCTTAGATTCCCTCTGAAAAGAGGAAGGCACTTGATCCACAGAGAACTGAGTCTATTTTTATTGGATACCTTAACGGTGTGAAGGGATACAGACTTATTGATATTTCCTAAGACTGAATCATCATTGAGCGAAGTGTCCAATTTGAGGAAAGTGTTTATCATGTACCTCAATAGCTGCATGTAGACACCTTCATTCTTCCACCTGTTCAAGACGATGAGCATGCACATGCCAACTCTTATTCAGACAAGAATTTTGATTCAAACAACTCAGATGATATAGATACAAAGTTAGAACATTCATATGTAGAGTCAAAGAATCTGGATGCATATGCAGAGCCAGAACAGAGGCCTAAGTGGGCACAGACTAGTCGTCAAGATGCAGGGGATCTTGTTCATGATCGAGCCGATACTAGGAAGACTCAGTCTAATTTTGAGCAGCCTCCTATTGCACTCACTTCCACTAAACCATTTCCATCCAAGCATATTTTCTTGGTTTAGTCTTCAGATCCACAATCTTATGGTGAGGCTGCTGGAAATCCCTTTGGGGAATCTTCCATGCAAGAGTAAAACTCCCTCTTTGAGAACTAAAATTGGGATCTAGTTCCCCTTCCTTCTTGAAGAAAACTACTCATATGCATATGGATCTATAGGACCAAGAGCGCAATGGATGGACAAATGAGCAGATACAAAGCCAGGCTTGTTGCCAAAGGCTTTCAGCAGGTACATGGAATTGACTATGATGAGACCTTCACTCCAGTAGTGAAGATGGATTCCATACATTTGGAACTTTCCATTTTGTTGACCAAGGGATGGGAAGTACATTAGATGGACATGAAGAATGCATTTCTTCATGGTGATATCTCTAAGGGGATCTATATGGAGCAGCCCCAGGGATTTATGCATGACTCATCTTTGGTCTGTCAACTGAAGAAGTCTCTTTATGGCCTCAAGTAGGCTCTAAGGTCATGGTATGCCAAGATGGACTCCTACCTATTGTCACAGAACTTTGTACATTGTAAATCAAACCCAAATGTCTACACGATCAGGAAGGTTGATTAACTTATACTCTTAGTTCTGTATGTTGATGATTTGTTGATCATCAGTTGCTCGACTTCAGTGATTTTTGCAATTAAGAGGATTCTACAAGATAGGTTTTTGATGATGGACATGGGTCCACTACACTTCTTTTGTGGACTCAATATCAGTTAGGATGCATTAGGAATCAAATTGTATCAAGCAAAGTATGCACAAGATCTACTTGAGACATTTCAAATGACAGACTGCAAGTCTACTCCGACTCCTTTCCTATCAGGAGTCAAACTTGAGGATGGCATGGATACTCCACTAGTTGACAACACACTATACAGACAGCTAGTGGGGAGCTTGTTGTATCTCACACACTACATATTAGACCTCTCCTATGCAATTGGAATAGTTTCCAGGTTCATGTAGTAGTTGCATGAGCTACATTGGAAGGATGCAAAGTGTATCCTTCGATATGTACACGGCACCATAACCTTTGGGATTCATTATGCAGCAGACTCTACATTATATCTCATCAGGTTTACTAATTCTAGTTGGGTTGGCGATAACATTGACTGCAATTCCACATCTGGTTACTCACTCAGTCTTGGTTCCGAGTCTATCTTTTGTTCGAGCAAGAATCATGTTGTTATTTCTCTTTATTAAGTTGATGCGGAGTACAAAGGGGTAGTTAACATAACCATTCAGGTTATGTGGCTACAACATTTTCTCACTGAGATGGGAATTCAGTTTCATCAGTTAATCATCATATGGTGTGACAACCTGAGCACTCTGAAGTTATGCAGAGATCTCATTCAGAGGCCAGGGACGAAAAACATTGAGATCCACATGCACTACATTTGGGACTTAGTACATGAGGGGATCATTGACCTACAATTTTTTCCTTCATCAGAGCATACGGCAAACATCTTCACCAAGAAATTCATTGAACAGGATTTCCACTCTCTATGAAGTTGTCTTGGAGTGAAGAACACAGTTGCCTAACAACGGCTAGTTCTTATTTTTAAAGACATTGTACCTTGAAGGGGGGGGGGGGGTTCCTATTAGGTTTTCCCTCTTTCCTCACTTTATTTCACTGTATATTTTGTATTTGGGTACCTAACATGCCTTTGTTTCCGCCACCCATTCTTTATTTTCACCATAGTGATGTTAAGGGGGGTGTTGGAGTTACTTCACACACACCTAGGATTTTTTTTCCCTAAGGTCCTAAGGTTTTTATTATGTTTATTAGTCATTATTCAGTCTCCTAAATTTTAGGGGATAATATTTCACCTCGAGGATATTCTCTTCATATGACACTTCAATTTGACTAGTTGAGTTCAGTCTAGATGTTGCATTGGTTTTTTCACCATGAAAAATTGGGATCATCAACATGCTAATACGCATTAGCCTTGGTTTCATCACCAAACTAGATCATTACCCTTGATTCCTTTATATTCTCTTCACTACACTCTATTTTAGTTAGTTAATTAAAGACCGGTTGACTAGTTAACTCAACTAGGTGGCACTTCACTCCTGTAACTGCCTAAGAGACTAGACTAGGTGGCAGTTCACTCCCGTAACTACTAGTGTTTGTGTAAATAAATCTAGACCACCACTATGGATCATTGGTTCTCCTCCATCATACATTGATTGATTTATATAGAGTATATCATGTGTAAATTATTCATTATTCATTATGGTTAATGCGAATTCTTACCTTCTTTCTCTCTTGCTTCTTCTCTCTCAATTTCTCTCTGCAAGTGTGTGTGGTATATTCTAGATAGATATATTATGTGCAGGTTCAACACATTTACATGGTATCACAACCAACAAAATTCTAAGAAAAAACTACACCAAATTTTTGCTGGTACAAAAGATTGAAGACATTGGAAATATGGATTTCCCAAAAGAATTCATTCTTACACCTTACAATTACCTTGCATGTAAGGAGAAAATAGTAATACATCTTTGAACCAGAGAATTGTATAAGTTAACCTTGGATACAAACATAGAACCAAAATCATCCATAGAGAAATCCAAGTATCTATATCAAATGGATGAAGCATTCAGAACGATTTGCAGTCTTATTTCTCTCGATCTCCTTTTTCACATATCTTCATGTAAAATCCCCAATGAATCCTGGACCACCTTGGAAGGAATCTTTTTATAAATGTATGAGATGAGGGGACACATTATGGAAGTGTATATGCTCACATTGGATCCAAAAATCTTGGAAAATATCCAAGATTTCTTTACAAAATTCAAGGATTTACTGTCGCAAATCAAAGCTTGCGGGGTTGATAAATATGAGGAGAAACAAATGGTTCTCACCATTCTCTCCAAAATTGGTCCTGAATTCTTCTTTTTCATATCAACATTCCATTCAATCAAATTCACCTCTAGAGCCACCTAGAAGATGCCTTCTCTTGAGAACTTTATCGAATCCTTGACACAAGAGAAAACCAAGCTCATCAACACAGGAAAAATTGAAGGCACAAAGGTGCATGCAGTTACTGTGAAATATGAAAACCATCAATATCAGAAATATAAATATAAATACAAAAGGAAATATCATGCACATCTGAAGAAGGAAGGGTACTCAAATCCATTCACCGATGCCTCCAGATCTAAAGGTGGAAAGGGAAGAAAAGGGGAGAAATGCACGTATTTACATAAAGGATTCCACCCATAATCCACATGCATGCAAAAAAAAATAGATCAAATGACTCAAATACTTCAACAAAACAACCTTGGAGATCTCATCCCCAAGGGTTCTAGGAAGAAGAAGCCAAAAGATCAAAATCCCAAGAAATGAACTTCTAGCCATGCCTTGATTTCCATCCATTCCTCTCTCGATGATTGGATCGTAGATTCAGGAGAATCACATCACATGGCTTCCACAAAAGTAGCCTATTATTCATTGGATTCATGCAGAGTTCCTCCTATTCTGATAGGGGGAAAATCTCTAGTCAAGGTCACCAACAAAAGAAGGATTGAACTCACCAACGAAAGCTTCGAGAATGTGTTGCATGTTCCCAACCTTTCCATCAATCTTCTCTTCGTGTATCAGATAATGAATTCTGGCACTGGAAAGAAATTCATATTCACACCAAATGTGGTGGACATATATGACATGAAAACCAATTCCATAGTTTCTACTGGTGAGGTAAATCATCAATCTAGATTGTATACATTTTTTGAATTTATTGAACCAGATTCTGCTTTACTTCTTACCCATGCTGATGAAAGTAGTAGGATATGGAACAAAAGGTTCATACATTTGAATTTCATATATGTGCAACAACTTAGCAAGCAAATATTGGTTGATGGTATACCGGGCATCCATTTCTCCAAAGGAGTCTGTGAGGGATGTGTTCTTGGAAAACACCCTCAAGAGAAATTCGACAAAGGAAAGAATCAAAGAGCTTCCTATCCTTTAGATCTGATCCATAGCAACTTCATGGTTCCTTTTCCACATCCATATATCAGTAAAGTGAGGTTTGTTCTAATTTTGTTTGAGTATTTCTCACGTTTCACATGGATTTAGTTTCTCATGCGAAAATATGAGGTCTTTCAACACCTCAAAGATTTCAAATCCCAGGTTGAGACACAATCAGGAAAGAAAATCAAAGTCCTCTGAACTGATAATGGGGGAGAGTATGTAAATCATGAGATCCAGAATCTTTGTCATGAAGAAGGGATTTAGTTGCAGTACACAATTCCCTATACTCCATAGCAAAAAAGAGTTGTTGAGTGGAAAAACAGATCTCTAAAAGAGATGGTATCTTGCATGATACATGCAAAGTCACTACCACAAAGACTATTGGTCGAAGAACTTAATTGTGAAACATACATCCAAAACAAATATCCCCATAGATATTTCAAGGATAAGACCTCGTACAAGGCTTGGAGCGGGCTCAAACAGGAAGTGACCCACTTTCATATCTGGCGACCCGAATGTCTACATGCTCAGGATGATTGATTCACTTATACTCTTAGTTTTGTATGTTCATGATTTGTTGATCATCAGTTTCTCGAATTCAATGATTGTTGCAATCAACTAGAGGATTCTACATGAAATTTTTTTGATGATGTACATGGGTCCACTACACTTCTTCATTGGACTCGAGATCAGTCAAGATGCATCAGGCATCAAGCTATCTTAGGCCAAGTATGCATGAGATCTCCTTGAGATATTTCACATGAAAGACTGCAATTCTTCTCTGACCCCTTTCTTATCAAGAATCAAACTTGAGGATGGCGGGGATACCCCACTAGTTCACAACACACTATACATATAGCTTATTGTATCTCACACACTCCAAACCAGACCTCTCATATGTAGTTGGCATGGTTTCCAGGTTCATGTAGTAGTCGCATGAGCTAGATTGGAAGATTGCAAAGTGTATCCTTCGATATGTATAGGGAACTATCACCTTTGGGATTCACTATGAAGCAAACTCTAGATTATAACTCATCAGGTTTACTAATTCTAACTTGGCTGGTGATAACACTGATTGCAAGTACACATCTGGTTACTCACTCAGTCTTGGTTCTTAGTCTATATGTTGGTTGATAAAGAAGCAGCTTGTTATTACTCTTTCTTCAGGAAAGGTAGAGTACAAAGGGGTAGTTAACATAACAATTCAAGCTATGTGGCTACAACTTTTTCTCACTGAGTTGGGAATTCAGTTTCATCGACTGATCTTCATATGGTGTGACAACTTGAGCACTCTGAAGTTATGCAGAGATCTAGTTCATAGGCAGCAGACAAAGAACATCGAGATCCACATGCACTACATCCAGGACGTATTACATGAGGGGATCATCGACCTAAATTCATTTCCTTCAACAAAACATATGACATACATCTTCACCAAGACCTTCATTGACCAAAAGTTCCAATCTCTAGGAAGTTGTCTTGGAGTGAAGGACACAGTTTCCTAGCAACTATCAGTTATTATTTTTACATAGATTGTGCCTT
>JZKD02S0081220.1:666043-681745 GCA_000966675.3 Picea glauca
CCTCACTTTATTTCATTGTATCTTTTGTATTTGGGTACCTAACATGGCTTCGTTGTCGACACCCATTCTTTTTTTTCACCATAGTGATGTTCAGGGGGTGTTAGATTTACTTCACACACACCTAGGATTTATTTTTCCTAAGGGCCTAAGGTTTTTCCTATGTTTATTAGTCATTATTTAGTATCCTAAAGTTTAGGGGAGAATATTCCACCTAGAGGATATTCTCTTCAGTTGACACTTCAGTTTGACTAGTTGAGTTGAGTCTAGATGCTACATTGGTTTTGTCACCATGCAACATTGGGATCATCATCATGATAATGCACATTAGCCTTGGTTTCATCATAAGACTATAAGGTTACCCTTGATTCATTGATCTAATCCTCACTGCACTCTTTTTCAGTCAATTAACTTAAGACTAGTTGACTAGTTAACTCAGCTAGGTGGTAGTTCACTCTCGTAACTTCCTGAGAGACTAGACTAGGTGGCAGTTCACTCCCATAATTGTTGGTGTGTGTCCAGATCACTCTATACCACCACTATGGCACATTGGCTCTCCTCTAGTTCACATTGATGGAGTTATACAAAGTATATCATGTGTAAATTATTCATTATTCATTACGGTTAATGAGATTTCTTCCCTTTTGTCTCTCTTGCTTCTTCTCTCTCAATTTCTCTCTCCAAATGTGTGTGGTATTTTATAGCTAGATATATTAGTTCAATACATTTAAATGGTATCAGATCCAATGAACCACTAATAAAAATCTACACCAAATGTTTTGCAGGTACAAAATATTGAAGACATCGGAAAGATGGATTTCCCAAAAGAATTCATTCTTACACCTTACAATTACTTTGCATGGAAGGAGAAAATAGTCATACATCTCCAAACTAGAGTATTGTACAAGTTAATATTGAATACATACACAAAACCAACATCATCCATAGCAAAATCCAAGTATCTAAATTGAATGGATGAATCATTCAGAACGATTTGCAATCTTATTTCTCCTAATCTCCTTTTTCACATATCTTCACGTAAAACCCCCAATGAAGCCTGGACCACCTTGGAAGGGCTCTTTGGAAAATAGGATGAGATGAGGGGACACATTCTATAGGTAGATATTCTCACATTGGATACAAAAATATTCGACAATATCCAAGATTTCTTTACAAAATTCAAGGACTTACTATCGCAAATCAAATCTTGCGGTGTTGATAAACCTAAGGAGAAACAAATGGTTCTCACCATTCTCTCCAAACTTGGTCTTGAATTATCCTTGTTTGTATCAACATCACATTCAGTCAAATTAACCTCTAGAGCTATCTGAAAGATGCCTTCTTTTGAGGACTTTATTGAATCCACAAGAGAAAACCAAGCTCATCAACATGGGAAAAATCAAAGGCCCAAAGGCTCTTTCACTTACTATGCAAGATGGAAGCCATCAATATCAAAAATCTAAATATAAAGACAAAAGGAAATCTCATGCACATCTGAAGAAGGAAGGGTACTCAAAACCATTCACTGATGCCTCTGGATCCTTTGAGATCGCATCCGCAAGGGTTATAAGAAGAAGAATCCAGAATATCATAATCCCAAGAAAATCAATTCTAGCCATGCCTTGATTGACATCCAGTCCTCTCCTGATGCTTGGATCATAGATTCAGGAGCATAACATTACATGGATGCCACAAAAGAAGACTATTATTCATTAGATGCATGAAAATTTCCTCCTATTCTAATGGGGGTCAACTCGCCAGTCAAGTTCACTGGCAAAGGAACGATTGAAATCACCAATGGAAGCTTCGAGAATGTGTTTCACATTCTCAAACTTTCTGACGCAAAACGCGCCACCAAGGGCACGTCCGCTCCCACAGGACCTTCTCCTCTCTTGGCCTGAAGAACCCAAAAATCTCTTCCAATCCCTTATCGGGACCTTGTAATAACCACAAAACTCTCCTTATCAATCTCCCTACTCAAATCAGGAAATCAGATTTCGCGTTATCGCGAATCCCGTGGTCACGAATTCGGGTCTCACAAATCCCTGAATCCTAATGAAAACTCACCACGCTTCCCTGCTTCTGTCGGGAATTTTCCTGTCGAGAAATTGGCACCTATGGTGTCGTAAGTTTCTATCCCCACAGAACTCTGACTCCCGATCCCCGATGGCATCTCTCTCCACTCCTTAGCTCCTTCCGGCTAACTCCTTTCCCATGCGACCTACTATTCCACGAGACCGCATCCTTTCCCCTGTCGAAGTTTCAGACTTCACGGAATTGGAGTGTGTAGAACTTGTGCTCTCAGAATCTTTGATTCTCCGATCTCCAATGCCACTTGTCCTTTACGTTATCACCTGTGGCCCACACTTCCATCGCGGTCGGGAAATCGCGTATCACGATATCATGATTTCTGTTGCACAAATTCACAGGACCCTCCAAGTCCAAAAACCCAATACGGATGACACCTATTCTCCACTAGCTCCTACGATGGCCCACACACAATTCTCCGTCAGGATTTCACGGATCGCGATTCCAACATGCATGAGTTCTCTATCTTCTAAAACCCTGATACTCTGACTAGTTTATATCTTCTGACACGCATCCCCTACCAATGGACGGTTAAGGGTTTGTCAGGATATCGTGGATCGAGATATCTCGATTCTTGATGCAATGGTTCTTATGCCCACAAGAACCCCGAAATGCCGAACCCTGACTCCTCTCGGATTCCTGACGTGTGTCCTGCCAAGATCAACGGATGTGGTTCCGCCGGTGTTTCGAGACTCGAGAGGTCTCAAACCTTTCCACTTCTAAATCCCCGATGCCTTCGATATCCTGATGACCTCGCACGACTTCAACCCTTACACACTCGGATTTAACCCTGGTGCATCTTCCGCTAGATCTGAAAACTATCTTTCTTTCATGAATTTCTTCTACGAATCCTGATCGTCGATTCCCTTTCTCTCCTCTTGATGGATTCTTAGCATGGAAATCTTCTGTGCATCCTTTCAATATTTCTGAAGGCCTTGCTCCTCCTGAGCTTTCTCCAGCTTCCACAATCTCTTAGGAAAAAGAGATCTCTTGCACGCACTCCTTGTGGAAAACATTCAACAACTTCTAAGTGTTGAATCCTTTTCAACTTTATGCACTCCTGCACCAGCTCCTATGCCAAATGCACTCGTTGAGAAGATGAGAACAATAGTTAGACTATCTGAGTCTTCTATCAACGCACTCCCTGTGGACAACTTCGACTGCACTCCTTGTAGGAAATCTCCCACTCAGACAGAAAAATGATCGAAACTCATACCCTCGTCCTCTTAGACTTCATATTCAATCATGAACTCATATGCACAGCATATCAAAACAAATACATAACAGGAAAGAAAACATTCATGAGCATAACATCAATACACAGAGAAAACAACATGAACCATGAGTTTGAATCAAAGCTTCCTTCTATTAATTCAAATGCCTGTACATGGGTGTTCTTCATACAATTCTCTGCATGCTCTTCTCTTCTGAATTTTCTAGCTCTCTCTCTCTCTCTCTGAATGTTGGCTAATGTTACAATCACAAGGAGGGTGTCTATATCTGTTTTTCCCTCCTTCCATCTAAAACTGTCTAATCTAGAAATAAATCCTACCTACCTGCATTAACTAGATTAAATGTCTCCTATCTACTTCAGACAAGAGTGTATCGCTCAAGGTCTGATACAATATACAAAAGGTGCTCCTTCATAAATGGTTCATTGAAGGTTTGGCACATCATTTCCAAAAAAATTTCAAAGCAATATGTCATGTGAAAAAAAAAACACATGCGTTGGCTCCACGCTCGCTTTGGTAATTGCGATGCTCCTGCATCATACTCCCTTGCTTGAAAGATTTCATGGGATCCTGTCCATGAGCTCCTGCACGGTCTATCCATGCTTCTGAATCTCCTCTTTTGTCCCCCAGCTAGCATCTTCCACTGGATGGCCCTTCCATTTGACCAGATACTTGAAGTATTGCTTCCGCCTGGTCTTTTTGTTGACTTTCTTGTCTAGTATACGCTCCATCTGTGGCTTCTCTGCAATCGGCAACTGCTTCTGCCACTGGACCTCTGGTTTTTCATCACTTCCAGCTCCTGCTTCCTCAGCCTTATATGGATATAAGTCTGAGACATTGAATGTCGGAGATATTCCGATCCCATCCGACAACTCAATTTCATAAGCATTTTCTCCTAATTTCCTCAGGACTTTACATGGCCCAATTTTCTTCATTTCCAGCTTGTTGTATGTTCCCCTTGGGAACCTTTCCTTCCTCAAGTGTGCTATAACTAACTCGCTAACTTCAAACTAAAGTTTTCTCTTCCACTGATCAGCTCTGCACTTATATTCTTGATTTGATTTCAGCAGTTGCTCCTTCACTTGGCCGTGAAGTTCTTTTATTGTCTTAGAAAATTCTTCTGCACTAGCACTGCTAGTAGCAGTCATCTCTGAATCCCTCAATTCAGAAACTCCTCTTTTCTCTGTGCCATATATAATATGAAATGGACTTTTAAATGTGCTCCTGTTCACCGAGTCGTTGTACGCAAACTCTGCCTATGGCAACACATTGTCCCAACTGTTGTGGTGCTCTGTCACCAAGCTTCTTAGCAAGTCTCCCAGACTCCTATTTACCACCTCTGTTTGCCCATCCGTATAAAGATGATAGGCAGAACTAAACATCAAGTTAGTCCCCATCTTCTTCCAGAGTGTCCTCCAGAAATTTCCAATGAATTTTGTGTCCCTGTCTGAAACTATACTTCTGGGTAAACCATGAAGTCTAATGATTTTCTTGAAAAACAGGTTTGCGATATGAGTCGCATCAATGGTCTTCTGACATGGGATAAAATTTGCCATTTTGGAAAATTTCAACCACCACAAAGATCGAATCATGTCCTCTTTGCATCCTTGGTAATCCCAATATGAAATCCATGCTGATTTCATCCCACGGCTTGTCTGGTATGGGTAATGGTTGATAAAAATCTGCATTCTGCTTCCTCCCCTTTGAATGCTAGCAAATTCTACATCTGTCTACAAAATTCTTGACCTCTGCTCACATCCCTAGCCAAACGTATGACTCACTCAGCTTTGCAAATGTATTGTCGTGGCCAAAATGCCCTGCCAAGCCACCGTTGTGTTTTTTTAATAGATTCTCCCTCATGGAGCAATTTGGAATACATAGTTGATTGCCCTTGAACAACAATCCGTCCTGGATCACATACTCTATCCACTAGCTTCTGTCTCTGAGAACTAGGTTCTCAGTTGCTCCATATGCTTCACTGAAATCCTGATCAACTGCATACATATCTTTGAGATCATCAAAACCTAACGTCCTAACTTTGAATTCCTGCATCAGCAAACTTTTCTTGCTCAAAGCATCAGCCACTTTGTTAGCAGTACCTAAAATATGCTTAATTACAAATGTAAAATTTTGCATGTATTCCACCCACTTAACATGCCTTTGAGTCAATTTCTCTTGTTGAGTTACATACTGCAATGCATGGTTATCACTATATAAAACAAATTCCCTTGGAATCAGATAGTGCCTCCATTTTTTCAATGCCTGTATGATGGCATAGAACTCTTTATCATATGTGGATTATTTATCCCTTGTCTCATTCAACTTCTCGCTCAAATATGCAATTGGTCTGTCATCTTGACTCAAGACCGCTCCTATGGAAAATCCACTCGCATCACATTTTACCTGAAATGTTTTCTAGAAATCCGGCAACACCAAAACCGGTTGTTCCGTGATCTTCCATTTCAATAGATTGAAACTCTTCTCTGCCTCCTCATTCCAATGAAAAGATTTATGTCTTTTCCTGACTGTGTCCATCATCGCTGCACTAATCCCACTGAAATTTCTGATGAACTTCTGGTAGAAACTAGCTAGTCCATGAAAACTCCTCACCTCGAAAACATTTCTCGGTGATGGCCAATTTTTAATTACCTCCACTTTACTTGGATCCATCTTCAATTCATTCGCCGATATGACAAATCCTAAGTAATTGAGTTTTGTCTTCATAAATGAAGATTTTCTCATGTTGATCAACAACTTCTCCTGCTGTAGCTTCTTCATTACTGCAGCTAAATGCTTCAGATGTTCTTCTTGTGTTTTACTGAAAATCAATATGTCATCCAAATAAACAATGAAAAAATTACCTATGAATTCCCTCAGGACTTCATTCATCAACCTCATGAAGGTACTCGGTGCGTTTGTCAAGCCAAATGGCATGACTAGCCATTCATACAACCCTTCATTGGTTTTGAAGGCTGTCTTCCACTCATCGCCTTCCCTCATGTGAATCTGATGATATCCGCTTTTCAAATCAACTTTTGAAAAAAAATTGGCTCCACTTAAACAGTCCATCAAGTCGTCCATCTGTGGCAATGGAAACCTGTACCTGATGGTTATCTTGTTAATGGCTCTGGAATCGGTGCACATTCTCCAACCTCCATCCTTCTTTGGACTAAGTACTGTTGGAAAAGCACGTGGACTCAAACTTTCTCTGACCAGCCCTTTATCTAATAGTTCTTGTACCTACCTCTTAACCTCTTCATTCTCCTGCGGCATCAACCTGTATGCGGCTTTATTTGGAAAACTCATCCCTGGTATGAGGTCTATGTGGTGACTTACGCTTCTCATCAGCAGCAATGAATGAGGTAATTCGTCTACCACAATGTCAATGAACTCTTCCAGCAGTTCCTGGATTTCTTCTAGTAAATCATCCACTCTTGTGTTGGTCAAAACGATTTTGGGTTTTCTGACCACAAAGAATTGTGGATCTTCCTTCTTTTTCACTTCCATAAGAAGTTCCTTCCCACTCATGAGAAGTACAGTATTTCTCATCTCTGGTTTTACTTCTTTGTCTTTAATTGGAAGTAACATATGTGTTCTCCCATTTTTCTCCAAAGTATACGTATTCATCTTCCCATCATGAACTATGTTTATGTCATATTTCCATGGTCTGACTAGCAATAAATGACACACATACATAGGAATGACATCACAGAAA
The DNA here is from genome assembly GCA_000966675.3 of Picea glauca. Taxonomy (NCBI): domain Eukaryota; kingdom Viridiplantae; phylum Streptophyta; class Pinopsida; order Pinales; family Pinaceae; genus Picea; species Picea glauca. The sequence continues at coordinate 673,076 of JZKD02S0081220.1, forward strand.
ACCCTATCATTATATCCTCCTATCTTAATGTCCACTAAGCACTGTTTAGTGACATTTACCTGATGTCCCTTCTGTAGCCATGAAACTTTATATGGACTCGGGTGATCAGTGGTCTCTAGTTCTAGTTTCTCCACCATCTCAGTTGAAACGAGATTATCTGTGCTACCGTTGTCCACAATAACCTTGCACACCCTATCTTGGGTCTTGCAAGCAGTTCTGAAAAGTCATATATTCTGAACTGTGTCCTCCACCTCCTTCTCGGGTGTTAAGAGAACTTTACGCATCATCAATTACCTTCCATCTTCTGCGTCTTCTGCTTCAGCATCTTGCCTCTGTGCCTCGGCGATGTGAGCTTCTCCTCCATCCTTCTTCTTATCTGGACAGTCAAAGGATTTTTTCCCATTTCTTCCACATGTGAAGCATGTAATGATTCCACCTCTACCTCTTCCTCTACCTATGGTATGAGGAAATGTGTTATTATCAGCGTATCCTCTACCCTGTTCTGTATGCTTCCTTCATTGTTCAGCATGCTTTCCTCGCTGTGAGCTTCCACCTCTTTTTTTTCTAGTCTAAGTCTTCTTCCAGTCGTCCTTGGATTTCTAAAACCTATCTTGGGCAACTAACTTACCTTTGGGTTGGCTCCTACCTCAACCTCCCTGTCCTGGCTTACGGCTCATCTTCTCTTCAGCTTTCAATGCCATTTGATACGCATCCTCCACTGTTCAGATGGTTATCATACTCATCTCGTCCTGGATATCATATCTCAAGCCATTCATATACCTGGCAACTTTTTCATCATCGCTCTCCCGATGACCTGCTCTGATATTTAGCCTGTAGAATTCCTCAGTATACTCCTTCACTGTCATGAGCTTCTGTCTCAGGTTCTGCATTCTCCTAAACAGTGTGATTTGATAATCCCTTGAGATGAAATTTTCCTTCATCTTTGCAATCATTCGATCCCAACTTTTAATCTTTTGCTTGCCTTTGCAGTGTCTTTCTACTTAAATCTCGTCCCACCATAATGTTGCGTGTCCCTTCAATCTTGTGACAGCATGTCTGACCTTCTTATCTTCTTCGATATATTCATAATTGAAATAAGTGTCAAGAGCTCTAATCCAGTCTAGAAGCACTTCTGCATCTAGATTCCCTTCATAAGCTGGAATGTCCATCTTTGTTTTCGAACTCATCCGAGAGATAGCCTTAATTAATTGCTCATTGGATGCATCTTTGGCTGCAACTTCTTCTTGTTTTTCGTCTTCAACTTCACCTTCAGAGTCACTTAGATCTCCAGCACTAGCTGTGTGTCTCTGCGCTGCCTCCATATCTTCTAGTCTCGCTCGGAGATCACGTATCTGTCTCTCCATTTCTGGATTTTGTGTTTGTCTTTCTCTTCTTGGCGGCATGGCGAATCCTCTTCTCTGCTACAAAAAGCAAAGAAATATTCCCGCTCTGATACCACTCTACGTGTATCAGAGTGCTCCTTCTCTCTGGTCCCTTTCCTGAAATATACAGACAAGATCTTGGCTCTGATACCACTCTGACACAAAATGCACCACCAAGGGCACGTCCGCTCCCACAGGATATTCTCCTCTCTTGGCCTGAAGAACCCAAAAATCTCTTCCAATCCCTTATCGGGACCTTCTAATACCCACAAAACTCTCCTTATCAATCTCCCTGCTTAAATCAGGAAATCAGATTTTGTGTTATCACGAATTCGGGTCTCACAAATCCCTGAATCCTGATGAAAACTCGCCCACGCTTCCCTGCTTCTATCAGGAATTTTCTCGTCGGGAAATTGGCACCTATGGTGTCGCAAGTTTCGATCCCCAAAGAACTCTGACTCCTGATCCCTGATGGCACCTCTCTCCACTCCTTAGCTCCTTTCGGCTAACTCATTTCCCATGTGACCTGCTAGTCCACGAGACCGCGTCCTTTCCCCTGTCAGAGCTTCAGACTTCACGGAATTGGAGTGTGTAGAACTCATGCTCTCAGAATATTTGATTCTCCAATCCCCGATGCCACTTGTCCTTTACGTTATCACCTGTGGCCCACACTTCTGTCACGGTTGGGAAATCGCGTATCACGATATCGTGATTTCCATTGCAAAAATTCACAAGACCTTCCAAGTCCTGAAACCCGATACGGATGACACCTATTCTCCACTAGATCTTGTCGTGACCCACACACAATTCTCCGTCAGGATTTCACGGATCACGATTCCAACATGCACGAGTTCTCTGTCTTCTAAAACCCCGATACTCTGACTAGTTTAGATCTTCTGACACACATCCCCTACCAATGGATGGTTCAGGGTTCGTCGAGATATTGTAGATCGCGATATCATGATTCTTGATGCAACGGTTCTTATGCCCACAAGAACCCCGAAATGCCGAACCCCAACTCCTCTCGAATTCCTGACGTGTGTCCTGTCGAGATCAATGGCTGTGGTTTCGTTGGTGTTTCGAGACTCGAAAGGTCTCGAACCTTTCCACTTCTAAATCCCTGATGCCTTCGATATCCCGATGACCTCTCAGGACTTCAACCCTTACGCACTTGAATTTAACCCTGGTGCATCTTCTGCTAGATCTAACGACTGCCAGTCTTTCGTGAATTTCTTCTATGAATCCTGACCATCAATTTCCTTTCTCTCCTCTTGAGGGATTCTTATCATGGAAATCTTCTGTGTAGCCTTTCGATAGTTCTGAAGGCCTTGCTCCTCCTGAGCTTTCTCCAGCTTCCACAATCTCTTAGGAAAAAGAGATCTCTTGCACGCACTCCTTGTGGAAAACATTCAACAACTTCTAAGTGTTGAATCCTTTTCAAATCTGTGCACTCTTGCAATAGCTCCTATGCCAAATGCACTCGTTGAGAAAGTGAGAACAACAGTTAGACTATCTAAGTCTTCTGTCAACACACTCCCTGTGGACAACTTCGACTGCACTCCTTGCAAGAAATCTCCCACTCAGACAGAAAAACGAACGAAACTCATACCCTTGTCCTCTTAGACTTCACATTTAATCATGAACTCATATGCACAACATATCAAAACAAATACATAATAGGAAAGCAAACATTCATGAGCATAACATCAATACACAGAGAAAACAACACAAACCATGAGTTTGAATCAAAGCTTCCTTCTATTAATTCAAATGCATGTACATGGGTGTTCTTCATACAATTCTTTGCATGCTCTTCTCTTCTGAATGCTCTAGATATCTCTCTCTCTCTCTCTCTCTGAATGCTGGCTAATGTTACAATCACAATGAGGGTGTCTATATCCATTTTTCCCTCCTTCCATCTAAAACTGTCTAATCTAGAAATAAATCCTACCTACCTGCATTAACTAGATTAAATGTCTCCTATCTACTTCAGACAAGAGCGTATGGCTCGAGGTCTAATACAATATACAAAATGCGCTCCTTCATAAATGGTTCATTGAAGGTTTGGCACTTCATTTCCAAAAAAATTTCAAAGAAATATGTCATGTGAAAAAAAAACACATGCGTTGGCTCCACGCTCGCTTCGGTAATTGCGATGCTCCTGCCTCACTTTCCTTCCATCTTCTCTTCATGTATCAGATGATGAATTCCGACACTAGAAATAAATTAATATTCACACCAAATTTAGTGGACATATATGGCATGCAAACCAATTCCATGGTTTCTACCAGTGAGGTAAATAATCAATCTAGATTGTATACATTTTCTGAATTTATTGAACCAGGTTTTGTTTTACTTCTTACCCATCCTGATGAAAGTAGTAGGATATTGCATGAAAGGTTCAGACATTTGAATTTCATATATATAAAAAAACTTAGCAAGCAAATATTGGTTGATGGTCTACTAGACATCCATTTCTCCAAAGGAGTCTGTGAGGGATGTGTTCCTGGAAACACCCTCAAGATAAATTTGACAAAGGAAAGACTCAGAGAGATTCCTCTCCTTTAGATATGATCCATAGTGACCTCATGGGTCCTTTTTCATGTCCATCTATCAACAAAGTGATTTTTTTTTCTCATTTTTGTTGATGATTTCTCACGTTTCACATGGATTTATTTTCTTAGGAAAAAATATGAGGTCTTTCAACACCTCAAAGATTTCAAAACCCTGGTTGAGACACATTCAAGAAAGAAAATCAAAGTCCTCCAAACTAATAATAGGGGAGAGTATGTCAATCACGAGATCCAGAAAAAATTTCATGAGGAAGGGATTCAGTTGCAGGACACATCTCCCTATACTCTGCAACAACACATAGTTGTTGAGTGGAAAAATAGATCTCTGAAAGAGATGGCATATTGCATGCTACATGCAAAGTCACTACAATAGAGACTATGGGTTGAAGCACTTAATTCTGAAATATACATCCAAAACAGATCTCCCCATAGATCTTTCAAGGACAAGACTCCCTATGAGGCTTGAAATGGCCTCAAACAAGAAGTGACCCACTTTCACATTTTTGGTTCACGCGCATGGGCTCAAATTCCCTCTAAAAAGAGGAAGGAACTTGATACACAGAGCACTAAGTGTATTTTTGTTGGATAACCTGATGGTGTAAATGGATGTAGACTTGTTGATATTTTCTAGGATTGGCTCATCATTGAGTGAAGTGTCTAATTCGAGGAAAGTGTCTCGCATGTACCTCAACAACCGCATCCAGACACCTTCATTATTCCACCTGTCTGAGACGATGAGAATTCACATGCCAACTCTTCTTCAGACAAGAATTATGACTCATAGGACTCAGATGATCCAGATGCAGAGTCAGTACAGTCATATGCAAAGTTAGAGCATCCATATGTAGATGCAGAGCCAGAGAAGAGGCCCAAGTGGGTGCAGACTACTCTTTAGGATGCAAGGGATATTTTTGGTGATCCAACCAATACTAGGAGGACTTGATATGATTTTTGGGAGACTTTTATTGCACTCATTTCCATTGAACCATTTCCCTCCAGGCATCTTTTCTTGGTTCAATCTTCAAATCCACAATATTATGGAGAGGATGTTGGAAATCCCTTTTTGGAATCTTCCATTCAGGAGGAGTAAAAATGCCTCCTCGAGAACCAGACTTGGGATCTGGTTCCCCTTCCTTGTATAAGTAAACTTGTCATATGAATATGGGTCTACAGGACCAAGAGCACAATGGTTGGACATATTAGCATATACAAATCTAGGCTTGTTTACAAAGGCTTTCAACAAGTGCATTGAATTAACTATGATGAGACCTTTGGTCCAATAGTGAAGATGTATTCCATACATTTGGAACATTCCATTATGGTGACAAAGGGATGGGAAGTCCATCAAATGGACGTGAATAATGCATTTCTTCATGGTGATATCTATGAGGAGATCTATATGGAGAATCCCTAGGGATTAATGCAGGACTATCTTTGGTCTATCAACTGAAGAAGTCTATTTATGGCCTCAAGAAATCTATGAGGGAATGTTATGCCAATATGGACTCCTACCTGTTGTCATAGAACTTTGTAAGTTGTAAATCAGACCTGAATGTCTACATGCTTATGATCATTGATTCACTTCTACTCTTAGTTCTGTATGTTGATGATTTCTTAATCACCGTTTGCTTGACTTCAGTGATTGCTACAATCAAGAGGATTATACATGACATGTTTTTGATGATAGACATGGGTCCACTACACTTCTTCCTTTGACTCAATATCATTCAGGATGAATACGACATCAAACTATCTCAGGCCAAGTATGCACAAGATATGCTTGAGATATTTCACATGACAAACTGCAAGTTTGCTTTGAATCCTTTCCTATCAGGACTCAAACTTGAGGATGGTGGGGATACTCAACTGGTTGAAAACACACTCTACAAACATCTAGTGGAGAGATTTTTGTATCTCACACACTCCAAATCATACCTCTCCTATGCATTTTGTGCAGTTTCCAGGTCCATACAGGAGTCACATGAGCTACATTGGAAGGATGCAAAGTGTATCCTTCGATATGTACAGGGAACCATCACCTTTGGGATTCATTATGGAGCGGTCTCTACATTAGATCTCATCGGTTCTACTGATTCTAAATGGGCTGGTGATAACATTGATTGCAATTCCACATCTGGTTACTCACTCAGTATTGGTTCTGGCCCTATTTGTTGGTCGAGCAAGAAGCATGTTTCTCTTTCTCTTTATTCAGTTGAGGTACAGTACATAGGGGTAGTTAACATAACCATTCAGGTTATGAGGCTACAACATTTTATCACTGAGTTGGACATTCAGTTTCATCATCCAATCATCATCTAGTGTGACAACAAGAGAACTCTACATTTCTGTAGATATGTAGTTTAGAGGTAGCAGACGAAGCGCATCAAGATCCACATGCACTACATCTAGTACTTAGTACATGATATGATCATCAACCTACAGGTATGTCCTTCAACAGGACAAATGATAGACATACTCACCAATACCTTCACGGAGCAGAAGTTCCACTCTCTTCAAAGTCGTCCTAGATTGAAGGACATAGTTCTCTAGCAACTGTCAGTTCTTATTTTTACATACATTGTACCTTGAGGGGAGGATTTTCCTATTACGTTTTCCTCTTTCCTCACTTTATTTTAGTGTATCTTTTGTATTTAGGTACCTAACATGGCCTTGTTGCTGGGATCCATTCTTTATTTTCAACATAATGATGTTCAGGGGGGTTTTGGAGTTCTTTCACACACACCTAGGATTTAATTTTCCTAAGGTCCTAAGGATTTTCCTATGTGTATTAGTCATTATTAAGTCTCCTAAAGTTTAGGGGATAATATTCCACCTAGCGAATATTCTCTTCAGTTCACACTTCACTTTGACTAGTTGAGTTGAGTCTAAATGTTGCATCGGTTTTCTCACCATGCAAAATTGGGATCATCACCATTATAATGGACACTAGACTTGGTTTCATCACCATATTGGTGCATTACTCTTGATTCCTTGATATACTCCTCACTTCACTATGTTTTAGTTAGTTAATTGAAGACCGGTTGACTAGTTAACTCAGCTAGTGGAAGTTCACTCTCATAACTACTTGAGAGACTCGACTAGGTGGCAGTTCACTCCCGTAACTGTTGGTGTGTGTCCAGATCACTCTAGACCACCATTATGGAAAAAAAATTATCCTCCAGTGTGCATTGATTGATTTATACAAATTATATCATGTGTAAAGTATTCATTATTCATTACGGTTAATGAGAATTCTTCCCTTCTTTCTCTCTTGCTTCTTCTTTCTCAATTTCTCTCTGCAAATGTGTGTGGTCTTTCTAGCTAGATCTATTCTGTGCAAGTTCAACATGTTATCTCTCAATTTGTAGGAAAGGTTTAAGTAGCTTGAGTCAAGGCTTCAAACTGGGGTAATAGGATCTTCCCCACCCACTATCACCTCGATGGGGAGCTCTTTCTATTTAGGGTGGCTAATCCTAAGGCAGACGTCCCTAGTAATCTGGTTTTCTGAAGGAGTAGGATCAAGTTTAAGGTTTCAAAGGTTAAGGATAGGCTTCCCTTCACAGATTACTGCCAAGATGATAGTCAAGGAGAAAATCTTCCACTGAATGGCACCTGTTTGCGAGACAAGGCAAATAAACTAGAAATGTGTTGCAGTGGTTAGTACTTCACAATATCAATGACTATCTTCTACAGATATGAGCATTAATGAAAGTAATTATTGACGAAGTCAATGATTGCAATAAAAGCTCATATTTTATGTCACTTCATCAATAAATACACAAGAGATACAGACATTCAAGGTATAAAATCAAATCCTTGTATTATCACAATGCAATAAACATCATAAATCTGCTCATATATAAATATTGTTGCTGCGTCACTATACAGTTTTGAGGGTGACGTCAGCCCTATTTCTGGTTGGTTTTAGCTAGACAAATAAGTGGACGTTTTGTTAAACAAGCCAATGAAAAAATGCCCAACACCTAGATGTTAATAAAACCACAATGTTTCACACTAAACAAAGTTTAAAAGGAGCGGTAACGTCATCAATATTGCTGCTGCTACAAAGGTGACGTCAGCCCTAATTTGAGGTTAGTTTAGGAGGCAAAGAGATGGAAGTTTTGAAAATTAGACCAATGAAAATATTCAACACATCAATGCCAATCAAAGGATGACCTAGCCGCAATTTTTATACCAATCAAAAGTTCAATATAGGCATGACATCATCTAACTAGTTAGGGTTAGTAAAATTGTTAGGGTTAGTTAGGGTTTCAAATTAAAAGTTTGAAAGAGGTTGTTTATAACACAAAGATCTCAACATTTTGTTCTTAGTCTAGTGCCTTAGGGTAAATGGAGTCAAGGAGTAAGGCTAATGGGTTGGGAGAATCTAAATCTAAGGATGGGAGAGTTAGGCTTGATGGTGCTGCAATGGCAGGGCCACCAAGTCAAAAACCTAAGGGGAGGAGGCTCATTCCGGTGTAGCTAAAGCTAGGCCTCATGCTCCTCCCTCTTTCCTTAGAACTCTTTGGAAAAATGGCTAGCTTTAAAATATAAGTCTAGGGCTGAAAAGTGTTGCTTGGGGACAAGGCTTTTCAAACCATAAGAGTCCAAACCCTAGGTGTAAACTCAATTAGGCCTAGGATGTCCTCTTTTTTCAACTTATATCCAAAACTAACTCAGAAAAAAGAATGGCTAGTGTAGCTATGGCTAGGCTA
>JZKD02S0081220.1:688997-708897 GCA_000966675.3 Picea glauca
CTGCAAACCCCCCTTGGTGGCTAACCAAAACCCATGAATACCATCTTGCTAAGTTACCCCATCAATCACCCCAACAGTGGTCAAGTGGATTAGTGTAAGATCCAAGCAGTCATCAAAAATGAAAGGAACCTAATGTATACATAAGAAGGTTATAACAATCAAATATAACACATACCATGATACCTCGGACCAATTACCTCATGGAGCAAGAGTCTTCTCCGATGCAAGCCCAAGCCGGTGGTGATGGAAGCTGCTACTGCTGACAGGACAAGTCTGGCTGAGAAGAAGAAAAATGGGCCCTCCAGGGCCATGCTCAAGTCACTCCTTCTCTCGGTACTCCATGTCTAGGACCATGTGGGCCTCGAGACATGATCTCCTAGTTATCCCTAGATATTGGGGATAACACAACACATTTACAAAATTCTGTTTTATTATGTCCCCTAACTAATTTACAGTTGAATTTTGATTAGGACTCTACTTCTAGTTAAGCTTAAAGTCTATATTGACTTAGGATTCTAACTGCATGTTGACTACACATTCTCTTATGAAATGATTTTCTTTTAATTTAAAAATTCATTTTTATTAATTTCATGCACACATTGTACACATGCCTAAATTTTATTCTCATTCTCCCTTCACTAGATTTTATTTAGTCTAAAATCCCTTAACCCATTTTAAAATTTTACTTATTCAAAACATCTAGATTTAAACTTTTGATTATTTTATTTATTTTATAACTAAGTAATAATTTATACTCTCTTTTCTACAAGGTCTAAGTATTCAATTATTTTTCTAGGGTCCTCTAGATTTTTATTAACTCTCATGTATTCATGTGACGTTCCCTTGAATATGCACCACCATTCTCCAAGGGTGCCACTCGTCGTTGACTTAGTTTGGAAGTTGTGTGACACTTGGAGTCAATACTCCAATTTTCAACCTTGTGTGAGACTAAGGGATTACTGAGGAATAAGGAATCCACCTTATTGTGTGCCCCTTAGAAAAGATAACATCAATAACTTATATACATAAAATCCATAATTGAAATCATCATATAACATGTGTAATAAATCAAGTATTCATAATCAAAGTAAATAATCCACTCCCTTGCTCAATTCGAAGTCCACAAAAATCGGTCGATGTCGTCAACATCATCATCATGTCACGTTTCATGCACACTTAGGAAACCTTATCATAATACATGTCAATGTTATACATCAATATATTAACATATAAATTACATTACTCAATAATAACATAAACATATAAACCAAACTGATAATTGTAATGTACCATGTTTTAACGTGGATCACTTGCTCACATCTTCATGTTGCATCATATTGAAAGCTTCCTCTCTCATTTCCTTGTCTTTTTAGTAGTCTTGGTATTTTTCAAGAAATTTATTTGTCATATGGTTCCATGAGCAGATGGTATCCTTTCTAAGGCCCATTAACCACTGCAGTGCATCTCTGTTAAGTGTGCCAAGAAAGAGCTTCAATTCCTAGGAATATGTCACATAGTCATAGATTCTACAAATTACTTTAAACTCGAAGAGGAAGTTATCATGATATTCCTTAGATATCCCATGAAAGTTTTGAAGAGATGAGTGATGAATTTTGTTCATCTTGGTTTCCTCATCTATTTATGTTATTTGGAATACAAAATTCATGGGTTCCTCCTTGACGACCTCGTGAGCCATTTCTTCCTAAGGTTTTTTTTCTACTTCCAAATGTTCCTAAGGAAAAAGGAACTCTTTTGAATGATATTGCTCACTAATCTGCTCCTCTAAAAATGGAATATCAGTGTGAACATATCCTTGTACAGTATTTGATTCCTGAGGAAATGAATAGGCCTTCTTCTTGGCAAGGCCACATGATTCAATAAACCATTGTATGGAAATTAGCATTATCACCTTGCTAGGTGGACCACCAATATTTCACACCGTATGCATATTAAACATGTAATTCAATCACAATTTCATAACCATTTACTTTCTAGCTAGGGCTTAACAATAAGCAACAAGTTTTCTCATGCATGTAGTATAGCTAGGATAGCTTTTAAATATTCCCTTGCAATTGTTTCTCATTTCTTTTGAGTTATTCACATGTGATATTGTAGACTTAGGTCCCCTTCCCTTACATTTGTTCTATTATTTTGCCTTTCTCAAAACTTCCCTTCATGTAATTTTACTAACATGTTTGTTATGCAAGTGCGATAAGAACATACAACAATTACATTAATGAATCGCATAGGTTGTAGTAACATAAGGAATCAACCCTTCATAAGCTCAATTCATAACCAATAACAACAAGATCTTCATCAACCATGTGAGTCGTGTTGCACATCATCTCAATATAAAAAATGAACAGATATGTTCTCCAATAGTTCAAGGGGGTCCCACCTACTAGTATTATTTAGTTTTTATAATAATAGGTTTTAGCAACACTTTGCAGGTGAAACTTTGTTGACATTTTCAACCGTCAATAGTCACCATCCTCGAAATTCCTTTTTCTTGATTTATGATAAAACATCCCTTTTATCTTTTCTTGATTCCTTTCTATTTGATATAAAATATTCCTCCTATATTTATCTATTTCTTTGAGTTGGTCAATCCTTCCTTGTAATTCCTTCTTATAAGTAATATACTATTGCACAAACTGGAGGGTGAGAATCTAGAGGTTGACTGACAACTGCACTTCCAATCCATGTATTAGCTCAAATGGGTTTCTTCCTATAGAAGTTTTAGTTTGTATATCATTGTAAGGGCTAGTTGACTATGTTGAATAGACCCGACAATCGACTAAGAGTTAGTTGGTAGACTATTGAATTTAGAAGTATAGGTCGGTCGAGGTTTCTATTAACAGACCAACCCAGGTAGTTAAGTAGTTATAACTTCCTAGTAAATGAATATATAGCTAATAATAGACAAACTTGTATGAGGAAAGATATCTCTATGAGAGATATTGTATCTATTGTGTTGTATTGAATCATCTATATAATAAAGTCTATTCTTTGGGATTCAACTACTTTGTGTATGTATTTGTCTATATGTATGTATATGTGAATCTATTCTTTCTTATGTATTGAACTATTGGTAACACTCCCCTACTTTTCCCTAGATTACAACATTGGTTCTATCGTTGGTAGTTATGAACCTGGGCAGGTAAATGTTCACATAGATGATAACTCTACAAGACATACGTGAATGGTGGGAGTGAAAAATAAAAAATTTCATTAAGAACTATGCAAGAATAAACAACCTAATTCTAGAAGAATCACGTTCACAATTTTTCTTGTAGACCCACTAAATATTTCTATAAGATATCCCATAATCCTTGTTCAAGTACATAAAAAAAATTGGTAATGCGTAAATTGATACCCGATGAAAAAATAAAAATCAACATCACAAATGGGGGTCGAACGAAATTGCATGTGTGGGTTGAAAGAATCACTAAAGATTACATAACAAAACAAGCTATTGAGGATTGAACATCCCTAGATACAATAAAATACAAATTCTACATGACACTACACGACGGATTCGTGTGCACAATTCCCATACTACTTCATAAATTTTTTCTCGACAAATGCATAGGTGACATTGCCAAATTTTGACCTCAACTTGGTACACCACCAAAAAATAGTCACTGGGAAGAGAGAGATGAAATGTGAGTCAAATTTTTAGAATGAAGGTGCAAAGATACAAAACAAGTCTGGGACTACTTCTTGAGCAAATAAACATGGTCACCTTCACCAACTTCGAGTAAGTTAGGGTGGATTTCGGGGGTTGGATGATCTGTGAGATGCCATAAGAAAAGAGAATACCAATGTACGTTTAACTGAAGCATAATTTTCTTCGAAGGGGAAGAATATTTACAAACAAGTGCCAAACATCCAAAAATTGGAGCGGGAGAAGATATAAAACAAAAAAGAGGAAAATCGAACCTATGGACCAACCAAAAATTCGAATAGAAAAATGGTCGGAGGAGATCATCCTGATAGAGAGTGTGTAATTTGAGTATGAAATAAATCGACCAGAGATGGAAATAAAACATGTGTGGTGATCCCTGATAGAAGTACAAAAGAACAATTTATAGAGGATACCATGGGCTCCCATCAACTGGAAATCCAAGCCGAAAGCATGGATTATGAAGAATCAGGACCAATGATACACTCTCCTCCTATTCAAGTAACCAACCCTTGAATTAGTGAATTCCTTCAACATAGACTTCATATTGACGAATAGTCTGCAAGATTAAGGTATAGAAGTGACGAGCATGGAAATTTACGTGACACATTGATTTTCAAGCCAGAAAGAAATGAATTTGATCCAATGCTCATTCACATCAACGATCTCATGGACCTGACCCTCAACCAAATATTATATCAAGAGAACAAAATTTAATAGATTATAGTTTTGAAATGACATGTTTGATAGAAAAACATCTCCTTGAATATAAATACCAAAGTTATCAGACTGAAGAAGTAAATTATTGAGAAATAAATAAGCAATTACTCCTCGAATACCATTTGACCGACAAAACATTCGCAGATGAACAACCAAATAAGAATCTATCATCCCAGTTGAAAAGTGTCATAAGTTGAGGATCATAAAATTATAGCATTCTAAAAGCATCCATGGGACTTAATAATATTCCCCTTTACGAATAAGATGAAGACCCAAGAAGACATTGGTTTGTATGCTAAAAATTATGGGATGCAAAAGACATCTGAGATTAAGATAAGAAAATGGCATAATTCGATGCCTCTCTTTGACACCGTTCTCTAACACGGTTCATGAATTTCATAGAAAATAAAATCCGATCAAAATAAAAAACAAAGATCAATTTCTTATCATTTTTCAAGGTCCAATATGTTACACACTTGGCCGCACAAAAGATGAAAGAAATAAAGCAAGACCTAGGCGAGTTGGTCTGTGAATACGACAAAATATTCAAATATCTACTTAGCCAAATACCATCAACAATTTATCGAAGTCTACTTGTATAATGGTGTGTATCCATATTGCTACAACGAACCAGAACTCCATTACACATTTATGAGATAAACTCATGTAAAGACGCATTAAAGAAAGTGCAACGGGTCTAGCGGGATGATTATGGCCCATCAGCTTCTTCATCGATAGAAATGTTAGAAGAAAAAATAGAACATCTATAAAAGACCATTAAAAATATATCCTTAAGAATAAGAAAGGTGTGGTGTACCACATGCTGCAAAGATGGTCATACAAAATATACTTGCATTATTAATGATCAAGTACTGGGAGCAGGGGATGCACAACGAGTGCAAGAGGAAACATATTGTAACATCTACAAAACCTTGACTGACCATAGTGTACAATATTATTTGCAACCCAGTGGTGTTATATCTGTGAAATGCATAATGACAAAATATCTAGGTGTTGTCTAAATGCATGAAATAGAAATGTAAATATAGTCTATCACACTGAAGCAACCAATCATAATAATGACTACGGGAGAAATAATTATTATAATTGAGGTTGTGGTCAAGGTGGTTGAGTTCGAGATGGATTCCAAGTTCGAGGTTGTGGTTGAGGTCGAGCTGGATCCAAGGTCTTGATTGAGGTAGAGGTCAACCTTATTGTTACAACTTATGGGAAGATGACCACGTTATCCTTGACTTCCCAATAAAATATCAGGTTGACTTGAAATTTTGTAACATTTGTGGATTTGGCAATCATTCACTGGAAGACTATCCAATAGTACTAGATAATATCATTACCAAAAAGAATGTAAACCTCCTACACGCAGTCTCGAAAGAAGAAGTTTTAAATTTGAAGAAATTTTATTTCATCACTAGATCAGGCGTAGGACGGGATAATATCCACTTACATGATTGAAAGACAAGGAAGTCTAGTCAGTTTCCACATCCAGATAAATAAGAACATATTATGAGGGAAGAACTTAAATTATTCATGAATTCTAACCAAGACCAACCAAACAGAGGAAGAAAAAATGAAGACAATGTATAAGAATTCTTACATATCTTAAAAGAAAAGCAGTCAGACAGACAATTGCTAGATCTTCTTAATATGCTAAGAGAGTAAAAAGAAGCACAAATACCATCTAAATACATTAGAAAAGTCTCCTACAATAATAAATATTATGACCCACAGGTCAACTTGGAAATTCATGGGGTGTTTTTTAACCAGGCAGTTGTCGAATTTGGATCACAAGTAAATATCCTACCTTGAGAGATATGGATATAGTAGGGTTTGCCTTCATTATAAACAACACTAAATTACCTAAATCTAGTAGATCAAAGATTAATAGAACCTATTGGTATACTTAGAAATGTTGAAATTTATATTATGGGTATACCGACATCAGTCGAATTTGAAGTAATTGACTTAATCGAGGGAATTCCATCATATACAACACTTGTCGATCAGCCATGGGGATGAAAAATGAAATCAAATATCTCCCTTGAAAAAGACAGAATCAAGTTAAAAGGAAATGGAAGAAAAACAATTATTCCTCTGAATCCTAATGAAGGGAAACCTTGGAGTGAGTCACTGAATGAATATCATGAAGTGCGATGTCTATACCAAATAATCAATGAATAAAGAGATTACATTGAACCAGCTCCAACTGATCTCCATACAACTGACAAGTTGAAAATTATGAGGCACACTCAAAATATTGTTGGACCATTGAATTCATCCCAATTGAATGTTCCATAACTTGCTATTCAATTCAAGAAGTACCTATAGTTTATGAAAATATATGTTGACAAACCCCTACACTTATTCTGACTAACCACAAGATGAAAACGTTTCTACGTTACAATGAAAAAATCGGTCCTTCAACATGTTTTGATGAAGTTTCTAAATTTTTCAGAGAACAAGGAAGGACTCAAAGTTTGGTAGAAACCTTTACAGCCCAATCCGCAAGGTGGTGCGAAACACATTCTTCAAGATTACAAATGTGGACAACTGTATCGACTTGCTTTGTAGAATGTTTCATAGAAATGAAACTAGCCAAAGATGTTGGCATTCCCATTTTCAAGATTGGGTATGATCCAGTCGAACATATTCACCATTGCAAGCATGAATGGCATAGAATAGGATACAGAGATGAAATTTTATGGCCCCACATGTTTCCAATATTATTTGAAAAAATACCAAATAAATGGTACAAAATCAAAGAATCTTGTGGACATATGCTAAATAGGTCCGACATCAAAGAAAAATTTATCCAAGACTTCAAATTCACCCCAGATGAGGAACATCTAAGAGAAGAAGCGCAACATATCAATTTTTTTTTAGAAAAATCGACTCTAGCTACACATAAGGAAAAATGGAAGATGACGATTGATCTAGGATCGACATCAACTTGCAATCTTGTTTTGACGAAAAATAATGGAACTACGACAACACAAATAATTGACATGGAGAATATAAGTTGTCTAGGACAAACCTTCCAATGGAAAAGTGATCACCTAACATTGCAAAACAATGTAAAATCAGTACTAAAGATATCTAAGTCAGAAAAATAATATCACAAACAGCTTGACTTCCCATAGAGCTTCACCAAAATTGAAGAATGGGAACATTATCTCGATGAAGCAAAACCACCAAAGTGGATGGATGTTGAAATAAAAACTAAATAATTCAACATATTGGACAGAGAAGGAGACATCCAACATAGTAGACTTACTCAAACAATATCAAGATGTATTTTCATGAGACCATAAAGATCTAAAAGGACTTGTAGAAGAAATGGGAGAGATCAAAATTGAACTCATTCCAACAGAAAAACTAATAAAAAAGTGACCTTACAAATTAGCTCACAAATACAAACCCATTGTTCATAAGGAAATCAAAGGAATGTTATCAATAGGAATCATATATCCAATCGAAAAAATTGAATGGGAAAGTCCTATGGTGGTTCAATCGAAGAAGCATGACCCTAAGAAGTTAAGAATTTGTTCAACTTCATAGGTCTCAAAAAAAAACCTTAACGGATCCCTTTCCTACTCCCTTCATCGATGAAATAATTAATGAATTCTTAGTTCACAGATGTTATTCATTTACAAATGAATTCTCAAGATATAATGAGGTACCAATAGTCAAAGAGGATCAACTGAAAACAACATTTGTCTCAGAATTTGGCTCTTTTTCCTATAAAGTTATGTCATTTGGACAGAAGAATGCCCCAACAATTTTCTCAAGAATAATGGTCAAATCATTCCAAGAGTATATATACAAAATGATTTTACTTTGATGACTGGACGATACACAACTTATTCAAAAAATATATACAATGGATTACATTGATGCTTGAACAATGTACACAAATCCGACCATATATTAACATTAAGAAGTGCATCTTTGCTACACCAATTGGAATTCTATTAGGCCATGTGGTATGCAAATATGGTGTAAAGTTTCACATGGAAAAGATCAAAAGCATCCTCGACTCGAGGCCTCCTCTAAATTAGAAACAAATTAAAATCTTCCCTCGACACACTGGATACTACAATAAAATTATACACCATTATTCAGATATCACATTCCCAATGAATGAGCTTCTCCAGAAAGAAATTGAGTTTAGATGGAATCAATACTGCAAGGAATCATTTGAATTCTTAAAGAATAAACTGGTCAAATCCCCCATATTAAAATTTCTCTATTGGTCGAGAATATTTCATGTCCATTTTTATGCTTCAAACATTGTTTTCAGATCGGTTCTAGCGCAACCATATGATGACATAGTCGACCACCCAAATGCATACGCCAGTCAGAAATTGAACAAAGAAGAAATGAACTATTCGACCATGGAAAGGGAATCTTTGTCGATGATATTTGTATTAAAAAAATTCAACATTACCTACTCGCCAACCCTTTCACATTATTTACATATCATTAGGAATTAAAATATTTAGTTAACAAATTGTTTCACAAAGGAAAGATCTTCCACTGTTTTTTATTATTCTAGGAATTTGAATTTGACATAATCATACAACTTGGAAAAATAATATTCAATCCCACCATATATCTCAGCTTGAAATAGGGGAGAACCTGACAGACATAGATGATGACCTATCAGACGCATCTATTTCGATTTGAAGTTTACCCAAAAGATATGGAGGATATAGAAAACGTTTTGGAAGACATAATGGCTCTAGAGAATCTCTCGATAAATAAAAAGAAGTGGCTAGCCATAAAAAGTAGCACCATTCACACTTATAAATGGATATCTATACAAAATGGGACCCAATGACCTACTAAGGAGATGTGCTCTTGAGCATGAAAGAGAATACATTATTAATGAGGCTCACACAATACCAACTAGGGGGCACTTCCAAGCCAACATGACAACTCGGAAGATGCTTGAGGTGGGTCTATGGTGGCTGACTTTAGATAAATACTGTCGAGAGCAGGTTAGGAAGTGTGATAGTTTTCAAAGGCTCGGGCAACCTCTATGAAAGAACTAAATTCCACTAAGCTCAATGAACTCTAATCGAACATTTGAAATCTAGGTTGTTGAATTTGTTGGCCCTTTTCCTCCAAGATAAAAAAGAACCAGTACCAAATATATTATTGTTGCATTAGAATATGTGACCAAATGGGAAGAATTTAACCAATTGAATCATGCACTATGGAAGTTGTAGCAAAATTCATATATGAGAACATAATCACAAGGCTTGGATGTCCACTTACACTAATTAGTGACTAGGGAACACACTTCATAAATGAAACAATCCAAGTCCTGCTAAAGAAGTTTCTAATCGGCCATAGATTAACAACAACATATCACCTCGAAGAAAATCAGGCGGTCAAATCATTTAATAAAACATTGGATAAAGGACTCACCAAAATTTGTAGTATGGGCATAAATGTCTGGGATAAAAAAAATCTTGCAGTATTATGGGCATATAGATTTTCTTATAAATGATTGACTATATAGACTCCCTTCAATTTATTCTATGGGAAATAAGTCTTTATGCCATTGCACTTTTTTTCCAACTCCAACAGGATAGTAGTTGTGGCTAAATTTGAACAAAGTAGAAGTATGAACAATCGACTGTACCAATTAAATAAGCTAGAAGAAGGAATATTAATTTCAATGCACCATCAAGAAGTACAAAAACAACAAAAGAAATCATGGCATGACCATCATTTAAATAAAAAGGACATAAAAAATGGAGATTTGGTTTTGTTATACAACAATCAAATAAAAGAAAAACCAAGAAAACTAGAGACATCATGGATCGGGCCTTATGTTGTCGAAGACATTCAAGTGACCGGAGTGGTTCAACTTTGAACCTTTTGAGGGAATATATTAAATAAAGTGATTAGTGGAGCCTATTTAAAAAATTATTTTACATAGAAGGTGAGAAACCATGTTGGAAAAATTAGCAGGAAAAATGCCAACAGGGACCGACCATCGTTGGAAAGGAAAATATAACAGTCTAGTCAAAGTTGGAAAAATATAGACTAATCACATCAAAATCCTTCTTGTATTAATAAACCAAAGTCAATCATAAAATTCACATATATAAATACAGGTATAAGAAAGTGATAGAGGGAAAGCTAAGTATTAAATAACTTTCAAAGCCTCAAAGAAAACCAACGAAAAGAATAATGGAGAGAGAAAGAAGCCCCTAGTTGAGCCATAGACTAAGCATAATGTTGGACAAACTAACCACACTAAGAGGTGGGGGGCGAATCAGTGTAGGAATGTTTCTACACTTCTTACCAAAAATTTAGTTAGAAACCACTTCAAACATATTATTCATTCATACTTAGCTACTTGTATGTATCAACAACATTCATCAATAATAGAGAACTATAAACCATCACCATAATAAACACAAAGAACACCATATATGTGTGTAAGTTTTTTGTATTATGTGTTATAGGAGACTACAATATCTATGGTTTATCAACACCAGCTTAAAGTAGCACCAACTCCAAGAGAGTAACAACTCTCAATAGAAGACCCAACTTGGAGATCTCAGCACCAACTGAGATTTGAGGAATCCAACCCTCAAGTACAAGACCTGGCTTGTAGAAAAAAAATCATATTTTAAATGTACCAACAGATACACGACCTGTATATACTACAATACAGGTATGTACATGACATTTCTATACTACAAGACGTGTATGTACATGACCTTCCCTGTGTCTGCATGCGTACACCTTTGAAAAACTAGCTTTTCCAATTTTATGCAACTCTAAAACTTCTAGCCCTTCAGACCTTTGTTTCCTTTGTCACAACCACATGTAACATGTCACTACATCCAACATGTCACTGACCAACCTGTATCTATGTTATATCATCATATGAAAACATCTCCAATAACCTATGCATGTCCCTCATGCATACATCATCATATAACATAGATATCCCTCAACCATATCGAAATTGTACCATAAATAGGAGTGTTTCTCACTCAGTCAGTCAACTAGGATAAACCATATCCAAATATCACAATAACCATACCAACAATTATTCAATAATTCGCCATATCATAAGAAACTATAAGCATCAAAACAAGATTTTAACCATACCAAAACTTATGTAGATGATCTAAAGATGTACAATGTTGACTTGGGAACTTGCTTCAAAATTCAGGGACTTGACACCAAGATCTACTCAATTTTCATGACCTTTTCAAATTTATGCACCATGTACTTATACAAACTGCGTATTTACTCTACCTCGTCCATGAAATCGCACATATGTATGCAACCTCCTCCACTGCAGCCTGCATACACTTCATAAACTAGGGTTTTTCTTAAGCTCTAAAACTTTCACCGTCAATCCTCCTTTGCTACCTCATACTTGTGTAACTTCATATATATCAATGGGTACCTTCAATAAACCTTTCATAAGATAATATATATTCAATATATTAAATGATCATCCTGATAAGAGACCCTTTCTCTATTATTTATACTCTTCAAGTAGCTTCCTCTAGGGGTTATATTCTAATCAACTTCCTTCTTTTAGGGATAACCAACTTCTAACCACTTTGTCCACTTACAACCACTTTATCCACTTACAACCACTTTATCCAAAAATAGTAATCTCACCACTTCTAGTTACAACTAATTTATTTTTAATTATTTTCTTTTTGCAACAACTTAACCCATGATTAACTCTTAGTTACAACGTACTTTGACTAATCAACTTCTTATAGGAGCTTCTAGAATAATTTGACTTATTTGACCTTATTGACTTCTTAGACCTTATAGGAGATTCTAGATAACTCATGAGGGTTCTCCAACTTTACAAGGCCATAACTCCCTAACCATGAGGATCCACGTGGAATACCATATACCACCAAAAATTGCATGATGAGTACTATTCATCTAGAATAGTCTCACCTGCAAATTTATTGATCTTAATTACATTAGTCCTCAACCAAAATTGGGTCTCATATCCACACCTCTAGGATACTCAACCACTTAACCATTTGTACTTTTTCAAGGCGTCTTTTGGTAAGGGATTTCACCATAAGGGGACCACTTTGAGAACTGTATCCATGAGCATATTTTTGTGAGGGATTTCACCATAAGGGTGCCACTTTGGAGTTCATCCATTTGGTACTTCATACATATAAACATTCATGTTCATCGAATACCTTAAACATGACATCAATGATACAAATTCCTCTGATATAAACCTCAACATTAATGACAACACATCACTATAAGATCGCTTGAAATGAACCCTTTGAAATAAATGTTTTTACATCAATGAAAACATAGTCTAACACAGAAGAAGACATGATCAATGCACCACTCCAACTCCTAACTTAAGAAAAATCCTCATGAAATGAAATTCAATCGATCGAGATAGATCCCAATCAAGAAAGAGAGATTCAAACGAGTGTGGTTATCATTAAAATGGGGAGAAGTACAACAAAACAAAGGATAAGACTAGCTATCAAGAACATCGACTAAGTAGATATGATAATAACAAACCTGATGGCTCCATAGAAAAAATTGATTGATCCCTCTACCAACCACACATCAATAGAGGATACCTAGTTGACCTAACACAAGAAAACAAAGACCATGAAAAAGTTGAATCTATAAAATACAATGCATTTAAGTCGCAGCTAGAAAGGATAGACAATAATGAAAAAAAAATTAATGACCAATGGGATAAAGAAGATCGTTGCACCAAAACAAATATAATTGTCAACTACCTTGAGACATATGAGAACCAATTGTAGAACAATTCAATTAATGATTGACAGGACCCACAAAAATGCCAACTAAGAAATAGCCTAGATGTCCACTCATAGGAGTCGACCATATCTCCAATAATTATGAAAAAAGTGCATAAATCTAGGGAACAACTTGATGCATTTAATCCAAATTTTCATCTACCACCTATAAATTTGGAAAATGAATACGAAATTTCCTCACTATTATTTTCTCCCTTGGATCCGAGTATAGAGCCAACCACGCAAACAAGATAACTTGCAATCTCTCCCTACTTACTAAATATTTTTTATATGGACTTAGAAATGTTGAGAATGAGAGGACAAGTCTCAGAGGTAATGGAAGGATTGAGACCAAGACAAAGGTTCGAAAGAAAAATAATGACACCATTGCAAATCCATATGCAGAACATTCGGTAGTCATGACTAGAGGACATGGACTAGAGAAAGCAATGGAAAATTTTTATAGAATGGGAAATGGAGAATGGTTGTTGGAATCCTGAAATTGACTTCCTAGTAAAGGTCAAAATCAAGCACATGTTGGGAGCACCACAAGTCACCAACTTAGGGCGATAGAAGGATGAATTAGCAAAGTTTATTGTCATCCTATTTCATCAGGGATACATCTGGATCAATCACCCCATATAAATAATAAGAGGGCTTATTCACCAAATTACTCGTATTCCAAAGACGGGGATCATAGTGCTAAAAACATCAAATGCTAATGATTGGATGTAGTTTTTAACTTGGTTGACAACAAAAAAAAAATCCAAGGGACTACTCATAAAAACAATCACCAACCTACGAGAAAGGTTGACTTCCATAATTGTATTTTTTTCTCCACACCGGTCAGCCAGGCATGAGACATCAAGACATCAATGATAGAATCAATAAGCCAAGTCTTTAAGAAAGTAAAAACTTTCAACTGGTTAGAGTCCCTAGCCGACATCATCTGGACTAACTGCAAAGAGTGCCAAGAATATGGTAAGGCTATTAAGTTCCCCTCTTTATTAATATATATAGAAATGGAGTAGTACAGTACATTCGGTGAGACAACATTTACAATTAAGAAAGTCCTAGCGATGGAAAAGTCTAGAATTTTTTCAACAGAACAAGGTTCACACAGGTGGCAAGTTGAGAAACCACTACGTCGGGCCTTGTTGAATCCTTTCCACATTCAAATAGAACTCGAATACACCAATCTTTGGTAAAGAGTCATGTTGGCCCAAGAACCAGAGGAACTTCATTAACAACCAATGATAGAATAAATATTCATGGAGCTAGAAAGATAAACAGGTCAGGAGATAGAAATTCCTCCTAAAGTTAACCAATTAGGATTTCCCTTGATTCTTCCTCTTACCGATGGAGAGTAGGAGGAAAGAGAAGCAAAGATTTATGCAAATCCCTTTTTCAAATACTCGAAATCCCTGGAAATCATTCTCACAAATCCATCACTAGGAAAAATAAAGAAGCCAGCGAAAAAGGACAAAGGTAAAAAGGATGTTCGATTTGAATAATTATCCATCGACATAGAATAAATTTGGTGGGAAAATTTTTAGTTGAATGAAGGTACTAACTTCAATGACCCCTTTATCCAATAAAAAATTACTACCATTACAAGAAATATCACTAAGAAAATAAAGAAAATAGAGAGATAGACTTGACAACAGACTGCTATGATGAACAAGATCTATAGTTCATCAATCAGACCTGGGATGAAAGAAGCTATGGAGAAATATAAGGTACAAAATTAGCAAGTTAAGAAAATTAAAAGTACAATCCAACATATTGAAACAAGAGGATCCAATAAGAAGAAGACCCGTTATGCACAAACCACCATTGTTACTGATGCAGGAGCATCCTTCCACATCAGTAGATGTGCGAGCAAGCCAACACATAGGCTCACATTGGGGAAAGGGAGAGGCACAAACCCTCCCATTTTTAAATTTGAAATATAATCCTATACGGATTTATGTTGTAAGGCTTAGTAAATCCAAGCCATACCTTTGTATAGGTAATGGATAGGGTCACCTTAATGGTTGACTATAAGCAGGTCTAGATCTTAGTCAGGTCTGGATATTCATTCATTGTAAGAAGTCGTAGGGATAAGGTGTCTTAACTGAGACAGTGATGGAACTAAGGTGGTAGAGAGGATAAGCTCAAGGAGGTCTCTTGCAAAGAGAGAGACGAGAGTTAGGAGGAGGATTCTGAGAGAAGAGCCCGAGAATCTTGGAAGCTCATAAATAGGGGGTAGAATAGTTCTTTAAGAGAGCTTGAGAGAGAGCTGAGACTTTTTTGTAGTCCAGTCTGCACATATTGTAATCAGATTTTCATATTAATGAAAAAGACTGTAGTTTTTCCTGCACATGGTTGTTTATGTGTTTATGTATGATGTAGATGTATGATATCTTTCATCTGCAGTAGGAAGATAGATTTCTTTATCTTTTTTGGGTTTGAAATATCCTTATGGGTTCTTTAGGTTGTGTAAGGAGTGCACAACAAAAAATTGGAGGTTTTGTAGCCAGCGCAAGGAGTGTGCATCTAAACTCTATAGAATCAGAAAATAACATGCCAGGAGGATGCACCAGAGTGATGACAACTCAAAGGAAACCTCAAGGTTGTTGAATACCTTAGAGGAGAAACTGTGTAGAGGAAGCACAAAGAGACAGAGTCACTGGAAAATTTGTAGAGCTCTATCAGGTGGGCATTGAACGGGTGTAAGTGTGCACATAAGAACTCTCTGTCAAGTTCAATGAGAAGAGTATCAGAGAAAATACTCACAGAGTTACTGAAGACTCTGTAGAAAACGCTCAGCAAGGTGTGCTTCAAGTGAAAAGTTGCTTGGAGGGCACAATAACCCTTTGAAGGGAGCAGAAGGGTCGACACCCGTAAGAGACTGAATAAATCAAAATCTCAGAAGAGATAGTGTTATCCAAAACACAGATGAGACACAAGTAGTCAAGCTCATAGGAGGAATAAAGGTCGAATCCTTTGAACACTTACAAACTCTTCCAAGTCACAAGAAATCCAAATCTCAAGAGGAGGAGCGACAAAAGCCGTTAGATCATTTGTGGGAAGAAATATAGACCGTTGAATCCATGTCCAGACACCCAAGGGAGTGTGTCGAGGAATAAATAGATCCCATCCATAGGATCTGAGCACATAGGATCAATATTTGTGCAATCAAGGTAAAGTGCACGGGCATTAACCCTTTGTGTGCATAGGAGAGTAGACTTTCCAAAGTCCCGAAGCAGACAGGGGTCGTCTACTTCCGAGGTTTTTTGGTCAAGGAGAAGGCCAAATCATCGAAGGTCCGAAGGATGAAGTAAATCCAGGTCGTTGGTTGCCAGGGGGTACATGTCGAAAGATATCAGACTTCAGAGGATTTCAAGCGTGGAGTGTGACAAACTCCTAAAGTCCAAAAGGTCGAAGTAGATTGCATTTGTCTGTTGTGGAGAACACGTAGAGAAGATATGATACTTCGAGGAAAATCACTTCGAAGTATTTCAGTTGTGCAGTAGGACAAACTCTCGAATCCCCAAAGGCTGAAGTAGATCACAACCATCCATTGCAAAGAACACGTGGCACGAGATTAGGAATTTCAGAGGCCTAGTAGTCTGAAAGGAAGTTGACAAGAACGGATAAGATCTGGTTCGTCAGATCTAGAGGGACACGAGGTAGAAATATGTTGTCTTCAGGTAAAAGCACTCTAGGAGGAATGAGTGCACAGGATTTTGAAACTCTCAAAGCCCAAAGAACCGAAGGAAATTGTGGTCATTGATCTATGGGAGGTACATTTCAACATACCATGGACTCTGGGTGAAAGTGCTCCGGGAAAAAGTGAGCGTAGAGAAGTTTAAATTCCTGAAGGATGAATTCCCAAAGTGGAAGAGATTTTTTTATTTGAGGTGGACGTGTGGTGCCATATATAGAAATCAGGGTACAGAATACTCCGAAGGAAAGCGAGTGTGAATTTGAGACTTCCAAAGGCCAAAGTGCTGAAATGGATGAGAGTCGTTGATTTGAGGTGGACGTGTGGCACCTAATCTAGAACTTTGTGTATGGAATACTCTAGAGGAAAGTGAGCGTGAAGTTGAGACTTTTGAAGGCGGAAGTCCTGAAGTGGACCAGAGCCGTTGATTTGAGGAGGACGCATGGAATAATATCTACAACTTTGGAGAAAAGTCATTCTAGTAGAAAAAGTCATTCTAGTAGAACTACCGAAGGCTAGAGATCTAGAGTTCATCTGAGCTGTCCATTTTTTGAGGATAGGTGTCAGCATACCTTCCACTTCGGAAGATAGTCATTTCGGAGGAAGCAAGGGCAGAGAGTTTTGAAACTCTCGAATCCCGAAGAGCAAATTTAATTGTAGTCATTGATCAAGAGACACCGCCAAGGTCACAAGATCAATGGTAGTGATTAATTGTGGGGACAAAAAGTGATCGGGTTTTAAAAACCTTAGACCAGGCCACAATTGAAACCACAGTATTCCCAAAGGGATACGTGGTAGCTAGTAGTGAATTGCAGGGAGAAAATAAGTTTGGTCTCAAACCACTCTAGGTCACCCCACAATTGTGTGTTTACATGAGGACATAGCCCAAGGTCACATGAAAGGAAATGGGCCTAACAGAAGGAGCTAGCACCCATGAATTGAAAAGTGTCGAGAGCTCTAGAGAAAGGGCTCACGGGTTCCACGGGACTTGTGCCTTAGGATAAAATGGGGCATTTAAAAGTTGATTTGGGTTCTAACAGGGGACCAAAGAGACGATCTGACTCAACAAATTGAAAGATCCTAGACTGGGAGGTCACAGAACCCCCATGAGGGAGGGGGTTGCATCAGGTGGTATCAGAGCTTGATTTCATTTGTAGATTTCAAGTGAAGGATATGAAAGAGATAATCTGGTAAAATAAAATGGTATCAGGAGCTTAATTTTACCTATAGACAATAGGTGAAGGAGGAGACAGAGTATTGATTCTCTGTGCGAAGGATTGTTGCAAGTGTGCAGATGAAAATCGAACAACTAGGTGAGTTGTAGGAGAATCTGGAGATGCTCTCAGTTGTAGAGTGAACAACAAACTTGCTAGGAGGTCAGGTAGATGATGGAAATGGATACTAAAGCCCATCAGTGTGGTCAAGACAAGGACCACCAGCAGAAAAACAAAACTGAGATAGAAAAATATCTCAATGAAATAAGAGAAAAGATGGAGAGGCTAGCATTGAAGATGGAGCAGGAGGCATGGGTACATTGGAGGTATGAATGGCCTCTGAACAGAAAGGAAAAATGGCATGTTCAAATGTTTTTGGCCAGAAGGTAGCAACAAGAGTTGGGGAGGTAGATGAAGGAAGTTGAAAACCTCAGTGACACAGAGGAGAAGGTGGTTCACATCTGTGAACCAGAAGTTGGAAGAACCCTCAGTGATGATGAAGGGAGATAAATTAAAGCTCTCATAAACTACCAGGAGGGAAGAGATGAATTTTTAAATTTCCATATGAGAAATGAGATTAGATCAAGGGAGGATCTCATAGACT
Source organism: Picea glauca (assembly GCA_000966675.3). Taxonomy (NCBI): domain Eukaryota; kingdom Viridiplantae; phylum Streptophyta; class Pinopsida; order Pinales; family Pinaceae; genus Picea; species Picea glauca. Next base: position 707,752 of record JZKD02S0081220.1, read on the forward strand.
GCTAGGAGGGCAATGATAAAAATTCATATTTCCAGATGGGAAATGAGATGAGATCAATGGAGGATCTCATAGATCGCGAGGAGGGAAGAAGAGAAATCCTATATTTCCAAGTGGGAAAGGGAAGCTTAATGAGACTGTCTTAAAGTCTCAAGAGCTCAGAAGTGAGTTCAGATCAACAAGGAGTGTTGATAGATTAAGATTCATGTGATTTTTTGGCATTGACCCCTACATCGTCGAACATGAAATTAAAATGTATGACGGATCCAAGCCAGTCTGAAAGAATCTCTAGCATGTTGACCCAAAGAAAAAAAAAATTCCATCAAGGCAGAGGTCGAAAATATTCTTAATGCACAATTTATCTATCCATTCCCATTAATTGAATAGGTTTCCAACCTCATTTCAGTCACTAATAAATATGGAACTATTAGGGTCTATGTCAATTATAAGGACTTGAACAAATCTTGTCCAAAGGATAATTATATAACCCCATTCATTGATCAGAATATCAATGAATGTGTCAGGATAAAAATATTCTCATTCATGGATTGTTTATTTGTCTATAATGAAATCCACATCAAACCAGAAGATCGGCACAATAATTCCTTAATTTATCCTTGGGGTACTTTTTCTTATTGAAATTTTCCATTTGGTCTTAAAAACATTGGAGCCACCTTCTAGAAGGCCATTTCCTATGCATTTCATGACATCAAGAATATTGTAGAGGAATATTTAGATTATTTTTCTACTAGTTCCAAATGCCACAAGGATCATCCTAGTCACTTGCAGACCATTTTCACCTGATGCCACTACTATAATATCGATTTGAATCCACATAAATGCATATTTTGTGTGGTATTTGGGTGATTTCTAGGTTTCATTATATCCATGTATGGGGTTTAGGTTGATCCCTTGAAGTTTGAGGCCATTGTCAACTTTCCTCCTCCTCATACCATTAACCAGCTCCAAATTTTGCAAGGGAAGGAAAGCTTCGTGTGTATATTCATTGTCAACTATGTTGAGATCATGAAAGGTTTTATGCACCTATTGAATAAAGGTGTGCCTTTTGTGTGGGACCACCAATCTTAATGGTCATTTAATATATTGAATAAGTCCTCGATGTTGAATCTCATATTGATCCCTCTTAAC
>JZKD02S0081220.1:708947-738693 GCA_000966675.3 Picea glauca
TTGTTTATTTGTCTATAATGAAATCCACATCAAACCAGAAGATCGGCACAATAATTCCTTAATTTATCCTTGGGGTACTTTTTCTTATTGAAATTTTCCATTTGGTCTTAAAAACGTTGGAGCCACCTTCTAGCAGGCTATTTCCTATGCATTTCATGACATCAAGAATATTGTAGAGGAATATTTAGATTATTTTTATACTAGTTCCAAATGCCACAAGGATCATCCTAGTCACTTGCAGACCATTTTCACCTGATGTCACTACTATAATATCGATTTGAATCCACATAAATGCATATTTTGTGTGGTATCTGGGTGATTTCTAGGTTTCATTGTATCCAAGTATGGGGTTTAGGTTGATCCCTTGAAGGTTTAGGCCATTGTCAACTTTCCTCCTCCTCATACCATTAGCCAACTCCAAATTTTGCAAGGGAAGGAAAGCTTCATGTGTATATTCATTGTCAACTATGTTGAGATCATGAAAGGTTTTATGCACTTGTTGAATAAAGGTGTGCCTTTTGTGTGGGACCACCAAGCTCAATTGTCATTTAACATATTGAAGAATTCCTCTATGTTGACTCTCATATTGATCCCTCTTAACTATGGTCAGGACTTCTTTCCCTATCTCGCCACCTATGAATCCACCATAGGAATGTGATGCCAACCTGGATTAGCTAAACTCCTTTAAAATGATTTTCTTTATGTCAATTAACAACAATTTTAATAGTCTTTAAAATACATCATTTGACACTTCTATAAATCGTATTCCCATCTCTCAACATCTATATCAACTGGCCACCAGAACCATCGGTCCCACTATATGATAACTCTTGAACTTTATTTTATTTTTTAACTGGGCACTGGGTCATCAGTTACACTGACCCATTAGCCTATAACTACTCACCAAACCACCATAAGAAATAAATGAACTATGTAAATGATTTAAAGGGCCACTCTGATTAGTTGGAAACTACCAAAGATAATGATTCTGCTAAATTTATAGACTGATAAATATAGACATTTCATGTTAATTAACCATGTAAAAAAGTATGAGCACCAAAGTTTACCCTCTACAATTTCATTTCTCGTCATGCAATTCATCAAACTCGATAGAAACATAATGGAAAATTTGTTAATGCATAGGGAACTGAGCTGAGAGCCAATATCAATCAATAGAACATCAAATCAGAACGGGAAAACAAGTTTTCATCAAATTACATATGTTCTCTTTACTCAAATCTGTTGTTTTTTCACACCTAGGGTGTTATTTATACAAATAAGAGAAAATCAATTCCAATCACAAAGATTGGATCATATCCTCAAAATCCAAAAAAAAAACCCTAAATTACTCTATAACAAGTGATTCATTTCCTTGAATAGGATCGAATCCAAATAGATCACCCTGCATTTTATAACTCCCTCAACTTCCTATCTAAAATAAACATATCTAGTACATGACATGGAAATTTTCTTTCTTCTCAAAACACATTCGGAACTATTCTAGAACTATTACAACTTAGGAAAATGAACAAATTACAAATTTTCATAACAATTAAGAAACCAAATTCCTCTCATAAATTCCTAATACCTTCTAGAGGTCAATTACTAAGTTAATGTAGATTTATGCTCCTACATCAGAATGGTTCCCATCCAAGCATATGACGCACAAAAAAAACGTATCATTTACTATCTTAGCAAGGGACTTACGTGTCTCGAGCTTCAATACTCTCATGTTGAAAAGTTGTCCTTGGAAGTAGTAACAGTTTTCCAACGTTTATGACATTGTATCCTCATGTAAAAGACCATTTTTATTTCCGATGCCAACCTAATTTAGAACATCGTTAGTCATCAGATCATTGGGAGAAAGTACTCGAAGTGTATTTTTATCCTCCAAAATTTTGACCTAGAGTGTGTTTCCTCTAAGTATAATAAATCATCGGCATTTGCAAAGTTGATATATGATATTCCATGAGTCGATCTTTAAACCATGGTTAATGACTCATTTCCAGGTGATTTTTTATTCCTCATTGAATCTTTTTATCCCTGATCTTGATATGTCTTGATCTACCTCCAGACCTAGCATTTGTTTCCTCATATTTTCCATGATGAACATCATCACATCATGCATTAGTATAGACACTATATCATCATTAATGATACCCTTTATCGTCGAGGGTTCAATTTGATTCTACACAATTTCCTTAACCATGCATAATTTGAAAGAGTTTTGAATGACTACCATGTTGGAGCATGTGGCATTCCTCTCTCTTAGTTAGCCACTGCCTAGAAAATCTTTGTGTGCCAGATAATTTTGGCCCAATATCTTCAATGATTGTATTAATGTGGTTCAAAATTTTCATTCTTCTCAAATATTCACCCATAATTTGCATGTTCACCATGCTCCTCTTCATCATGTGGTGGTTGTTGGTCCCTTTTCCAAATGGGAAATTGATTTCATGACATGTAATCCCACCTTGTCTAATGGTCATGGCTACATCATCATGGATATTTACTACTTCACTAAGTGGGATGAGGCCTTCCCTAGAATTTATAATCATGGCACCATTGTTTCTTTGTTCATATTCAATCACATTTTTTCTACATATGGTGTTCCTAAGACCATAGTGACAAACCATGGGCCCCATTTTCGTAACAATATGATGATCGAATTAGCTTCCATGTTGTATTTTTTCCATGAGAACTCAACACCCTATTATCCTCAATACAATGGCCATCTAGAATCCATCAATAGTTTCCTAAATACCATGATATTGTTGAGGAAACATAAAAATAAATGGCATCTCATGCTAACTTTGACATTATGGGCTTACCATACCTAATTCAAAAATGTCATCAAGTTCACACCATTTCAACTTATTTATCGTATGGAGGAAGTCCTTCCGATTAAATGCAAAATCCCATCATTGAATATAGTCGTAAAATTGCTTCCCAATACCTCCGTCGAGCAGGAGAATCTCTTGTACTTGGCGTGTATTTATGAAAAAATTCATGATGCCACAGTGGCCAATGAAACTTATAAGAAACATGTCAAATCCTAGTATGATAAATATGTTTGTCCTCGTGTCTTTGCAGAGGGTGAATTGGTCTTGGTCTACAATTAGTACCATTATACGTTAGGCATAGCTAAATTCGAACCCATTTGGCATGGTCCCTACATTATTAAATGTGTCTTGAAAAGAGGGTACTACAAGGTAGTTTACTATGATGGGAATCCTCTTTCGGAACCTCACAATGGGCTCTGCCTTAAAAATTGTTATTCTTAGGCCATTTGATCGCATGATTATTTGTACATATATGTGTTTTTTGTTTTGGAGTGGTTTTCTTTTATTTTTGTGTGTGTTGTTTGTCTCGGTTCATTGCTTATCATGATTTATTCTTGATTTGCAGTTTCCATCGTCCACCTCATTCTACGTGGGATATGTTTATGGTTCCATTCGTAGTACCCAAAATATATCTTATGCTTCCTTGACGATCTTCTTGCCCATTAAAAAACTAATGGGTTCAAAGGAAGTCTACCTTGGTTATGCAACCAATAACATCGTGAAATATAGTGTTGTCCCTAAAAAAAATTCTAAGTCTCTTTCCCTTGGCATCCTCCATTTAGTTGTGATACTAGAATCTGACCTTGTGGTCTCATGGTTGAATCATGCCTATAGTTTCAGACATCCCTCATTGTTGCGTAAGTATTTGAGGGTTTGTATTCTTGAATATTACTTTGAGTATCCATGTTCTAAGAGGATCTAATTCATTGGTTGATTCATTGTCTAATTACATGTTAGAATGTCATTTTTCTCATTAGTTGAATCATTTAGCATACATGTACATAAAACATGGTTGACAATCAAATCATTATATATATATATATCAAAAAGTGTGTTTCATCCTTCAAAATAAGGTGCATATACAAAATAAGGGCTCTATTGGCCTCCTGATACAAACAGTGTCAATCAAATAATTATCACATCTAGTACAAAAATGGGGATACTATCATCTAGTTATTTTAGTTATGACTATCATGGTATAAAAATACTTCCCCAGCCACCTTCTGGAGAAGTTGGTGAAAGGGGTGGTATACTCCTTCAGTGTGTCATTATAGGTGAGGTCGCATCTCATCCATCGACATGGGGGGGGGGGGGCATAGTAATCCCCTCCAAATTTCATTGTACATGGTGGAGCTACCCACTGTCGCCATCTCCCACTCCCCTTGACAAATTATTTTCATTTCTCTGACGATGGGATTGAACCCATACCTATGGACAATATGGTCCTATATATGTGACAAATACAAAATTCCTTTCAGCCGTATTGCACCCATAAAAAAGTTATGTCTCAAAAATAAAAAAATTATTGAAATAAACAAAATAAAAACACACTTACCAAGAGATCCCCATGCCTGTCCTGGGGGGCAAGATATTTGTATCATATCTAAAGTCATTTCCTATGTACAAAAATTCCTCTATCCCTATTGTCTAATGGAACCACCAAGAATAGAATCCCAACCCATAGAAATAATCATTCCTTCCACACATTTCTATGTCCATATGTTTCTCCCATAGCATCATCATTGGGTCTTATGAAACTGAGTTATACATCACTATCTGAGGCCTTAGCTGAGGTACCATTTCCATGAGAAAGGTCACCATTAGAGCCATACATGAATTTATTTTGATGCCAATTCTTTCACCATGATGGTTGAATTTTCATGTTCTCCAGAACCCCCTCACACTAGTTAAATATGGTGGGTTCCAGGAACACAAATGCCACATAGATGTTTTCCTTTGTTTCCATATGTGGTGTTTTCAATATTTTTTCTCAGGTTATACTGAAAAAAAAATGTTCTTTGAGGGAAAAATCGATGATATCTCTAATGGGGATCTTACCATTCGTCCATCATGACCCATATCAACAGTACTACTCTACATAGTCGATATTGGATGACTCATCTCCACCGGGTTCACTCTCAAATCGACATGGAATCCCCCTCCATGAAAATTTAGTACATAAGTAAATGTCATCAATCTCCAAGTAGAGCACATTTCCCTCTACAATGAAACATTATTAATCTGGGTTCCAGTACTGAACCAGCTTGTGTAGTAAGTAATCATGTGAACCCAACAATAGATAACAGAAAAACTTTAGAAATTTGTGGTCACAGAGAGCTACCAACATGGAGGAATCTATTTGGGAAGCAAAACTGTATACCCCATGAACCCTGTCCTTACACTCAATCATGATTTTTTTCTCTTGTACACCCAAAAACAAAATCACCCAATCAGCCAAAATCTAAAATCTCATGTTTGTGGACTACTCATCCTCCTAGATCCCCTTCAGGGTTGCAAGACACCCTAGTGGCATTATGTGACATGTCATGTTATGCCACAAAGGTATCATTCAATGTTTCTCTAGACATCGCATAGGCATTAAGTGACAGGTCACTCAACCCCTGTGTGTGTCTAGTGACACCTAGTGCCACCATGAGATTTCAATCCATGTTCCTGAACACTACCCTAGAAAATAAAATAGCCATGAAAATTAAAACAAATGTAGGGTTCTCATATCTTACCTGGTTTAGATGTTGCAAATCAGTTGAGCAAATCTCCCACAAGTATCTCTTAAAGTCAACACTTGGAATAGGGTTTTCCCCACAAACTCTCCACTCACCTCTCTTTGCAAATGAAAAATGATATTTTTGCAATGGTAAGTTTCCTTTTATAACACTTTGGGAGATTAAAAAATCCGTTTTCACATTGATACCAAGTAATTGGCTTCCATTTATTTATTTTTAATGAGCTTAATGTCATTTTTTTCCATTTTTAATTTAAATTGACCCTAGCCTCTAGTTCACACGTGATTGATAGGATAATAGGTTTTGTTTTTACAGAATGGAGAATTCCACTGAGCTTGAGGTATGTGTCATTAAAACTAGAATACAGGGATAGGTTTTTCCTTGCATCCATTATTTACATTATTAATCATCCATTTTGTCATCTCAATGCCTTAGGTTCTATCCCATAAAGTTGCGAAATTTGGCACTCCATTTGGTGCCCATGTTGTGATTTACCAAATTCCTGTCCATCCATGACTTGACGTTGAGACACATCCCTCTCTCTTCATCTATATTATGTCAATATCCTCTGGGGGTTCCCAAATTTTCCATGTTGATCAATGGTCACTTATGCATTTGTTTCTCGCATTATTTTCCATGGTTTTTCATTGTTGTTTTCCAAAATATCACTTACCGCTATTTCCACTACAAGGAAAACACCTTCTTGTAGAGTTACAGAATCTCCCAGAAAAATCAATACCTTCTCTATTTATAGCAAAGGGTGTTAGAGGAGGCGGGCGATGAGAGTTTTTTATGGAGGTTTTTTAATTGGTGCACCTTTATTTTTTATATGCACTAGTGTGTACATAAACAATAAATCACCAGTGCATCAATGTTCAAAAGAATAGCCTTAATTTATAATAAAAAATACATGCACCTAATAAAGCGCACTGGTGGTGTTTAACATTATGCATTGGTGTGCCTCACTGTCATCAAGAGCACCACGGTAGTGTAAATAAAAATAATTACCAAACCAATTTGTAATGTTACAGTGCATCCTGTGCTTCCAAACTCTCAAGAAAGCACCGATGCTCACATTCCTTCCAAAGATGCCATGTTTCTGATGCTCTACACTGACTTGGATAGCAGATTCCACACATTTCCAAATTTTGGAAATTTCCATGAATTTTAATTTCCTCTAAATAGTGAAAACATGCCTCCTTGGGAAATAAGAGGCTAGGCAAACTATTTATTACCTTCCTATTTTCATTTTCATCCAATCAAAATTTGAATTTAGCTTAAATTTTGGCATTTTTTCAATTTTTTTTCCAATTCCACATGCTACGCATGAATGCTTTAGCTCGCCCTAAAACGATGCATATTGTGTTAATTTCATAGTGAGCATCACCATTGCTGTGTATTCTATATATGTACACATTTTTACTATTCAAGTAATAGAAACACAAGAAATTATAAAAAACAAAGTGGTGCATAGTTTGAAACACCCCGCAACCAGTGCATAATTAGATTTTCCCTGTACCAGTAGATTTCACTTAATTAAATGCATTGTGAACTCAATGATTTATAAAATTTAACATAGCGTTGTAATCATTTTAACCAAACAAATCGGTGCATACATGAATAATAAAGCGCCAATGTGTCAATGTTCAAAAGCACCAACATACTTTATAATAAAAATTACATGCACCAAATAAAGTGCACAAGTTCCATTGAACAGTATTCATTGGTGTGCCTCATTGTCTCCAAGCACACCACAAAAGGGTAAATAAATAAAAAAATATCAAAATGGTTTCCATTGTTATAGTGCATCTCATGCTTAGAAACCATCAAGCAATAATTGGTGCTCACTATCCTTCCAAAGACACCTTGTTTCCAATCCTCTACACCAACTTGGATAACTCCATTGGTAGATTCCACACATTTCCAAATTTTGGAAATTACCATGAATTTTAATTTCCTCTCAACAGTGAAACCATGCCTCCTCGGGACATAAGAGGATAGGTAAATTGTTTATTACCTTCATATTTTCATTTTCATCCAATCAAAATTTGAATTTATCTTGAAAGTTGACATTTTATTCAACTTTTTTTCCAATTTTGGGTGGCTTGAATGATTTGGTTTGCCCCAAATCAATGTGTACTATGTTAAATTTACATTGAGAGCCACCATTGGTGCATCTCACATATATGTATGCATCAGTGTTTTTCAAGTAAGATCACCTCGATAAATTATAAAAACAAAGTGGTGAATCCTTCATAATGCCCCACAATCAGCACATAATTTTCTTCAAACCACACTAATACATTTCACTAAATTAACCACACCACTAACTTAGACTCTAAGATTTAAAAAATTTAACGCAGCGGTGAAAACGTTTAACTAAGCACATGAGTACTATTTACAGAACCACATTGGGACATATATTTCCTGACTTGGCATAGTGGGGATTCTTATTAGATTCCTCTTTAGTGATGCTCTATCCTTTACAATGCACCATGGAAAAAAACTTTGGTGCTTCACTATCATGGTGGCACTGGTGCATTAATAGTAACACATCACATCGCTTCATCTATGATAATGAAATTTAACCTAGCGGTTCCCATCAGTCCAACAAACAATCTAGTGTTGTAAAGAAAAAAACATTGGAGGGATTTTTAATAATCAATTAAAGTAGTGTGACTTATTAGACCCATCACTGCAATTGGTGGTGGTGTAAAAGTAATTGTGACATGCTGGTGCGTAAATCCTAAATGTATGCATCATGAAATTTTTTGAAAAGTAAGAATTTTTATTTTTCTTTTGTAAGGCCTCGTTCATGATGCATTACTAATACAATGCACCACTAGAAATCATGTCATTGCTCTAGTAAAACTGGCACACAATTTATTTCAGTTTAACAAATGGAACCATGTGTTTTGGGCACCTTAAATTTTAACATTGTAGTGTGCCTTTGTTAACAAAACGAACTGGTGTGATTAAAAGAACTAAAATGATGCAATTAAAATCATTGAGTCGGTGTGAATCATCCTATGGGACACACCGCACAACTACTTAGTGGTGCGACAAGAAACGTGGCACTTTTTCATATTATTAACAACACCACATTGAGGTACTATTATTTTGATAGAGAGCAACATCATTGGGGATTATGCTCTGTTTTCGGTGCACTAGTTGATTTTAAAAAAACATTGCAAAAAAAAAAAAAATACACATCATTTATATATGTATTTGTTTTATAATTTCAATTTATTTTTTCTGTGTGTGTGTGTGTGTGTGTGTGTGTGTGTGTGTGTGTGTGTTCCTAACAATATTTGTATGTGAATCAAAGACAATGGTGATGAAAGGAGGAGCAGCAGGTCGGCACGCACACATTTGTGTGTGAGTGGGAGGCCAAGGAGAGGGAGAGAGATTTGTTCCCTCACCCTATTTCACACCTGAAATGGAACATTTTGATGTATATTGGCATCCTAAAGTTTTATTAATATGGTACCTCCCTTAGGGGGAACTATTTTTTGTTACAACATTTGATCCATCACTCAGATAATGAGAGATCAGGATTCAAGGTCAGTCCCTATATGTGGTATCATCCCATTGAGGAGGATGTCTATTTCATCACTGGGTTGTTAAGGAGGGGGGATTATTTTCCCCATTTCCTTGCACTACCACTTGGTGTTGCAAGAGAGACCTAGTTGGAATATGTCCAGATATATGCCCATCTGCATGTTCATTCCTCTTCATAGTTCCAGGTTCATCACGGTCAGTTGCAAATAACTTCATTTGATAGAAAGGACATTAGGTGATTGTGTATTATTCTCTTATTATTGTCACAATATAGATCTAATGTCCAGCATATTAGTTGCTCTATTTTGTATCATGTAGATAGTTTATTGTAGGGGACTCGATTTATTAGGTGGTCAGAGATTATTTTGAGAGATGTATTTCATGCATTAGATCATTATCGCACTATTTTACATGGGAAGATATTCTTCCCATTCATGTTAGAGTTATTTACACTATTTTTGAGACGGTTCATGCAACTCGGCTAGTAGTAACCCTCTTTATTATTAATCCTATGTTTGATGTCCGTATGCATAAGTGGGGGTAGTTTGATGCCCAAGAGGAGAGAGTACAATTTTCCCATTTCTACAATCAATAGAGAGGCATCTGATTTATTGGGTATCGAGGACAATCCCATCCTCAATATTGCAAATTACTTGTATGCGTGGATGGAATGGAAAGGATGTCCAAACATATGATTTTTAGCATACGAATCACTAGACGAGAGAGGTAATATTATCATTATGTTTTGATAAATCTATTTTCATATTTTTATGTCTTATTTAATGCACATGCAATTTATTATAAAATTTTGTTTCAATTATCTTATTATTATTATATATTTTTTGTAGATATTGGCACACATGTTGGAGATGAGTCTTCCCAACATGAGAATGATTTTATGGATGACGACGAGGACCATCCTTCATTACATATACCCCACATTCCATGCAATTCATATCGGAGAGTCTGGCTATAGGTGGAAAATCATCTATGTCATGTCATGACTATCCATGGAGTGGTACACACACCTGTTAGAGACATATTACGAGTATAATATCTCTTTATGATATGGAAGAGTTATCCTCCTGACATGAAAGTGTTGATGCATCATATTTATTTTTTTTCAATATCATAAATATGTTGAGGGGTGCTACTCATGATCCCACTACATCAGGCTCATCATCAGATCCATCCACAACCTCTACCCCACCACATGATCCTCCTCCTCCTAATTCTTCTCCACATAATTTATTTGTGCCATATATCGATCCTATTTCTTCCCCCCCCACATGTGTCTAAACCTACATCATCCTCCTCCTCATCCTACTTCCCCTCCACATGAACTTGAACCTACATCCATATTTAATCCCCCTCCTCTTCATCCTCATCCTCCTCCATCTACTTCTCATCCACATGTGTCACCATATTCTACTAATCCTCCTCCACTTGTGTCACCATCCACTGATCATTTCCTTTATCTTATTCCACATGTATCATCACCCATTGATTCCCCTCCTCCTCCTATTCCTCCACATGTGTCACAAGATTTTGATTCTTTGCATATTATGTTCACATTGGGTACTACTGTGTATCTTCATGATATTGATAGAGAGACATTTGATAGTGCACTTTTGTCGACATTTATTTCTGAGATAGTTGTTGTTGATAGAGGCTCTACCCCTAGTAGTAGAGACATTGATGCACCTGGCTCTAGTGATGGACCTAGCTAGTAGTGGTATTGATTGACATTTATATTGATTATTTTATATTTGACTTAAGATCTATATATGACATGTTTATTATAGATTTTGTTGAGATGTATGTTTGAAATATATATTCATATGTATATCGCTCATGTATATTGTGTTTTTCATATAATGTTATGGTTGTTTTTATTATTTGATTTATAAAATGTATTATCAATAATGTTAATGATGAACATTGTTAATGATTTATCTATTTTTAAGTGAAATTTGATATGTATTACTCATTTAAATTTATAGTTTCTATATAATGTTTACATTTACTTTTATGCCCTTGGATGGGGTGATACCAAGCGGCATGTGTGTACAGGCCATAGGGAGGCCAACTGACTAGCTAGTCATCCAGTTGGCACTCGTAGGTACCCGCTCTCCCAGCACGTTCCATCCCCCTCCTAGCACTTTACCTCACAATTTAAGTTTCAACGCCACCATCTTTTCGAACCTTCATGCAGGGAGCCCATTGCACGAGCTGGAGGATTTGTAGGATGAGATCACGCATGGAAAGATGCACGTCACCTCAATAGTCACCTCCCCGTCTAGGACCAGGAGCCCTCTTAGCCAAAATCAGGGGAATTTTCACTCCAACAACTCCCGACGCCATCCCTCCTCCTCACAGGTTTCTTCTAATCCTCAAGATCTACGCATCCACCCTCCCAGAAAAGACACCCCTTATGACATGCCTAAGAGGCAAGTCTAGACGAGGCATGGCTTGGTACGTAGCCAGGGACAGGAAAATGCCAAATTCGGCCCACCTCTTGGACACTGAAATGCCTTACGCTGATATCCATCCAGATTTTGACACTCTTCCAGTCCTTCCACTTGTTAAGGTTCCTGATGCCACAGAGACATAGCTTGAAGCCACTCAAGAAATTTCACCTCTCTTAAATGAGTATGGTTGTCAGGTTGAATGGTTCGATGCCTTCGGGAACTCCTTGGTCTATGCACCACCCCCACCCTCTCCTCCTCCACCACGATGACCACCTCCCACCTTCACCCTGACACGCCGCCTTTCTGAAGCCACCTCCACCACTTCGACGGACTCCCCAGCTCGTCCCCCTAGCAACAACCATGCTAACTAGGAAGAGATTACTAAGGCTTTGCACGATTTGGCCAAAGGCCAGCAGGACATCAAAATATCCCTCATGGAATTGTAAATGCATGACAAATATCATAGCAGCAGGGTGGACAAACTACTACTCTTTCTCCAAGACCTTAGGTAGGTGAGTGTTGAACGAGACAAGGGCAAGATGAAGAACACCCAAGTCTTCGCAGGCCCATCCTATGGTCCAGGTCTCTAAAAAGTTCTCTTTTTTCTAAGACTTGTATTCCATGTTTTTTCAGTTCATTATGAAAATGAATAGACAGTCATCTCTACTTAGATTAAAACTCAAATAACCCAAATCCCTGCACGACATAGTAGGTTTTCTCAGTAAGATCAGTTTAGTTTATTTTTGGACAAGTATCATCATCTTTGGGATAAGTGTCACAAAATTTTTGAACCAGGTCCAAGAATGGTTTCCCAGTCGGGCACTGTTGACACCTAGAACAGTCAGATTGTAAATTTTTAGAAGGCTCTAATATACTTACTAACTTACAAAAAAAAAAAAAAAAAAANATGAAAACGTTTAATTTAGATTGTGATTGCAAAAGTTATAACCATTAATGTTATATAATGTTTAATTGTTCTTTAAAGAGAACTTTTTGTTGTCCAACAAGATACAATATGTTGGTTAAACTTGTTTAGAAACAAAAGTACTTAAATATGATGAGTGAAATAGTTGTGATTTGAATATTTTTGTATTTTTCATATATTATAATAATAACATTATAAAATAATTATTCACCAATAATAATCATGATGATGATGTAATAATAATGTTATTTTTTCAATTTTTATCATTCAAAGATTACAAGACAAAGTTATAATATAATGTCTTAGTCTAAATTTTATACAAAATGACTCTTCTCTGATGATTTTTTTCAGGAATGCTTGCCCGAAATCCGGAAAAAAAAATTGTTAGATCTACAAATTTGAGTGATTATTTATGTATAATCTGAGTGCCCCATGGGTTTTTTAGCAAGATGAGTCCATTTATGCATTCGGAAATGGATTTTAAACAACAAAAAATAGTGATTTTGTGCATATTTATGTGACTGGATTCCAGCGAAAAAGTCATTATGTAGAACAGTTAGACAACGCCTAATATAATTGTTTACTAAAATCACAATTATTATGTTTTATTAATATTTAATTTTTTCTATTTTTTTATTAATTTATATTAGTTTATATTATCCAACTATTATGATATATAAAATGTATTCAATTAAATTTAAAATACTAAATATAGAGAATAATAATCCATTTTGATCTATACACTTTCGATGAAATGGTTTCATGATTTTTTACTCTCATACAAACTTTATGAATCTTCTATTAAAAAAATATATCACCCAACATTTTATAATTAGTGTTTTAAGAATTATTAAAATTGACAAAGGCCTTTTTACTTTTAGATAAGTATGGATCATTAAATTTTTCCTCAATTCTCACTAGGGTCTAGAAAAATAATATTTTAGAATTTCCATGTCCTTCCTATATTGACACTTATTTCAAGGCGAATGTAAAAAGAATGATTAAGAACCACAGGAGAAAACCATCTGGAGGAGGTTTTTAATGTCACAAAATTTGGCAAAATTTTCAAAAAAAACTCAGCTACAACCTCCTCTACTGACTGCGGAGATTTTAGCAAATGTTCCATATAACTACAAAAATTTGGTGGGAAAATGTTGTCGTGGAGATTTTTTTTTTCAGTGTTGTCTTATCAAAATGCACTGATGCAGTATTGTCAAACATGCATTGGTGCATAACTATAATCAAAACACACTAGTAAGTTAATATATTACAAAATCCCTAGAGCTTAATATAAGAAAAAAAAAACTTGGTGCGTTTATAACTGTTGCACACTGGTTCGACCTTTTTCATCATATACAAAGCACCAATGCTCTTATAATTTCTATGCACCATTTTCTCCTTGTTTTCTTATGAAGCACTGATTCATTTTAGGATTTGTATGCCCAGGTGAATTTAATTTATAGTGAGAACCGGTGAAGTCAAGTTATCTTGAGACCTGATGCATTTAATATAGCATGCAAGTCGATTCTTATGTAATTACTACATACTAGTATATATTTTAGCATGTGCATTGAAGGGTAGTGAAATTTTGAATATTCCAGGTGAGATGTCACCATCGTTAATTTTACTAATCTCTGGTGTGTATAATAAATGTAACGCATCGGTACTTAAATTAATTTTAGTGCCCTCGGGTATATTTTAAACATAAGCATTGTACAATTTTGAAATGATAAATATTTTTGTATGTTATATCATTTATGGAACTATGTGTTTTTCAATAGTTCATATCGGTGCATTATTATAATTAATGATATAACATCCCGCTCTTGCACACTGAGAAAAATTATTCTTTGAGGACACTTGCTCACAAGTGATCCGGATTATTATGCTATTAAAACATTTGATTTTGATTATGAGGCGTTATGGGTTGATGTCATGTTGTTTTGTTGCATTGACATAGACATATGATTTTAACTCGTTTTTACTGAGTGTACAGGATTATGGACCTCAAGGATGCAGAGGCATCGATTGAACCCCTTGGACTCTGGATCGAGTCAAGGAGTGAACTATTGGGGTTGATTTTTTTATATATGTGATATTAGTGCATCTGATTAGATGATATGATTATGGATATATTTCTAACATGATTCGTTGATGATGTAGGCTGATGATAGCTTGTCGACTAGACTCACATGTGGAGTAGAGGGGTCACACATGACTACCAAATACGTTGAGGGACAGGTGTGTACAAAATCCTTGCCACATCCTACTAGCACTCTCGCTATGGCTCGAACTGTAGGTTAATGACTACCTAGTTCAAGAAGACCCATGATGTCATGAGGGCCAACTGGGACAGTCACTCATGATTATTCTAAGGGGCGCGCAATAAGGTAGGGGCCTTATTCCTTAGAGGCCCTTAGTCTCCCACAAGATCACCTAGTGGAGTATTGACTCCAGGGGTTTTTTATGTCTACCAATACAGTTAAGAGGTGAATGGAACCCTTGGAGCATGTGGTGTGTCCTAAAGGGAACGTTGTGCAAGAAAAATGGAAAGAGGTGAGTGGCACCCTTAGATCACGTGGTGCATCCTGAAGGTCATGTCGCACAAGAGAAATAGAAAGAGGCAAGTGGCACCCTTGGAGCACCTAGTACATCCTGAAGGGAACATCACGTTGTTATTTAATAATTGGATAAACCTAGATGGATTTAGGATGAGTAATGTGTTAAGGAAGATTAAAACTTCTCCCCTAATAAAATGTCTCCCAGCCTAGGAAAATAAAGTCTAGGTCTAAATTTTACTAGTGATAAAATTTTATATATATATATATATATATATATATATATATATATATATATATATATATATATATATATATATATATATATATATAATAATTATAATCTTCATTAATCTTGTGACAAGAAAGAGGTAAACAATTAAATTGATTTATAAAATCTTTTGTGATAAAATTTAAAAAGGGAAATAATTGTTTTACTTATTATGCTAATTAAAAATTTATTCATTAGAAAGAAAAAGGGAAAAAGGGTAAGTTTTTGCACTTGGCTTTTTGAGTTTGAATAAAAAGGGGAAAGAGGGAAATCTAAAATAATTAGGAAACTAGGAAAAAGAAGGAAACATAAAAACAAAGGGGAAACACAAGGAAAAATCAGGAAGTCTAACTTAGTAAGGTATATAGCATTAAATAGCCTTCTAAATTAAACTGAACTAGTAAATTAATAATGGGGAAAGTCATTAAAACCTGTAAGGGAATTTGGGGACACCTAGGAGTGATTCTAAGAATGACTCTAGGTGGGTGAGGGAAATAAGGGTAATTAATTAATTAAAGAAATTATTTTTTGAAGGAATGAAGGGGATGGGTGACACATGTACGGGGAGGATTTTTATGAATTAATTTATTAAGAATTAAATAAAATGGATTTTGGGAAAGCAAGGGACTTCGAAACTCTATATAATGGAGGGAGGAAAATGATGATGGATCTATTATGTTTGTGTAACGTTACACTACAGAAATTTATACTTGACTGACTTAGCTTGTGGGAGTTGCCATACCCAACTCGGTGAGGAGTGGTAGCTAGGACTTGCGAGGTGAGCTCGGAGATAGTTGATTCCATGGTTAGTGTGTGTGGCCCCTTTGTGGCTCAGGGGGTTAAGGGCGAAGAAGAGTACCCCTAGCATTGGCTAGGAGGTATCGGTGAAGTCTCATCGGTCGGCAAGCAAGTGTTGCACAGAGCACGTGGGACATCAACTCAGAGCAAGCAATTGGGCAATGGTACGCTTCCATTATTTCTGCATGGTAGATTCTTAGTATGATTTATGCTTTCAGTTTTGTTTGCTTAATCAAGTAAAGAATATGATATTCTTAGTGTTCTAGTTGATGACTGAAATTTCCCGATAGCCCTTGCTTGATGTTGATTGATTTCCCATGGCCGTCGATCCCTGTATGTCTTGACCGTCCTGAGGTTTATTGATTATGATGATTGCAGTTTAATTTTTCCTTCGTCCCTAGCTCATTAGTCTATTCCACAGCATTCGTCCAAGAGCCTGATCTACGGTCATCACTTCGACGTTAATAGACCTATGGATCTCAATGCCCTAATTTTTTGTGCGTGGATGATGAGCGAAGGATAATCTTGTCAGCCGTCTACCTCTGTTGTTTGTCCTTGGTTGATTGTTTGTCTTGTGCCCTGATGTGTTTAATTAACCCTACAAAATTGATTAATGGCGAAGTTTTCCTTAAACTCAATGTTTTTATATCTCATTGGTTATCTCGTTTTATACCTCATTTCTATATCTTGTTGGACATTCCTGCATTTTTATATTTTGTTTGTTTTCCTGGCAAATGCAACTTCTTCGGCTGCACCTCATTGAATTGGGGGAAAAATTTTCCCAGAAAACCTTTTATTCTATTCAGTTGTTTGATTACTCGGCACTTGGCCACTACATGTTTTTCATTGACAACAAGTGTATAACTGATTAAAATGAACTTTACTTCTGGTCTTGGATGGCGTTTTTACAAAGAAATCAACTCAGTGAATTCATTGAATGTTATCAACCCAACAAATTTATTTTGAATGTGATAGACTCAGCTAATAATCTCAGTGAATTTATGGAACACTATAAACCTAGCAAATTTATTTTGAATGTGATAGAATCAGCTAATAATCTCAGCAAATTTATGGAACATTATAATTCAGTGAATTTACTGAATGTTATGAACTCAGCAAATTATTGAATGTTACAATAAACATAGCAAATTTAAACTCAACGAAAGTATTTGACTATAATAAACCCAACGAATTGAATGTTGTGCACACAACTATTTATCCAACATTTTTATTTATTTTTCCTTCAACAACAATTGTTTAAACAACATCGTTTTGGTTAGCTAGTTGGTCTGGTTAAGTCACCTTTCATACTCAACAGATTTACCTTGAGTTTACAAAGAGTTACCCTCAAATGCCTGGCATTTTTGGCCTTTTAAAAACTACAATTGATTAATCTCCTTACTACTAGCGATTGGGCTTTTTGAGACCACGATACCTACATGGAGGGTGAATATAATTCAACCTTTATAATTCTAAGTGCTAGTACTTCACCCAGCACAGTCAGACTAAGTGTTTCACCTTGATTAAGTCTCTGTCTGACAATAAGGTCGTGCCTGGTGAGCACAGTGAGAATTTTCTTCTTGATGCAGGCTTCTTGATACTATTGAACCCCTGTGAAATTTATTTTCTGGATTGCTTGTGATCTGCCTTTGATACCTAGTGATTTTTTCCAAATTTTTATGCTTGTGCCTTTCCATTGGATACCTATAGGTTTTGATGGAGGTTAAAACCATGATTATTACTTGTTGCTTGGTGATGATGCCCTCTTTATGAATGTGTTCCTTTAATGAAGACCTGCTTTGAATGCCTTTCCTCCTTTGTGTTATATCTTCGACAATGAATTTATATCTTGACTGTTATGACTACACCACTAACTATGTAACAACATCCTTGCCAATAAGATTATTTTAATGACATCCCACTTTTCAATTGGCTAGAAGATAGCAATCTCAGATAGCATTTTATTTTATTAGAACATGATTAATTTGATTGAACAACCCTTACACGAATTTTAATTAAACAAAAAACCTCTAGATCCACTTAGACTAGACTTGACGATTCAGTTTCATATTAATTTAACCAAATTCGTCCAACTAGATTGTATTTATTGTTTAGGTTTTAATATTGATTATACCATACTTGTTAAATTAGAAGGTAAATATTGCATAGCGTTATCATTGACTTATTTCATCTTGCTAAATTCATTTTCTTTTAGATCCATTGGATTGCATTTAATGTTAAATTGACGATGTTATCACTCCAAGAAACTCCTTAGGGTTGTAGGCTAAGAATGCTTGGTAACATAAGAAATTTAATAATCAAAGTATGTGTGGAACAATGGGATAACTAAGAAGGCTAAGAAAAGAACAACTTGTTATACATCCAAATAAACCAGTGCTTTGAGAGACCAGATATCAGTTACAGTAGATAAAAAAGGTGTGAAGAATAACATTCAAGATAACCAAGTACAAGAAATGTAGGGTCATACAAGACAGTAAAGAAACATCTAATTCATATTCATGAGCTATACCATAAGATAACAGTTCTGAATAACTAAGTTGAACAGAATTAAATAACAGAGTAGTGGATTATATGAAAAGACTGATATATAATAACCAAAGAAGATTGTGATTCATATAGAATAACAGAGTCAAAGTACATAGCCAAAGTATCCAGGATTGAACCCAGTGTCTGTCTTAAGTCTGTATATTTATAGCTTTACATCACAATTCTCAGATCCTAAAACAATGGATCTGATATTCTAAAAACAGAAAGTAAACTATATTTACAAAAAACTAGGAAGAGATCCTCAAGATGAGGTCAATCCATATCTAAGAGTAGTAGATTGTTGATGAAGTGTAGTTTTAGCCTCCCAAGGCTATTTGATTTGATCCTCCAAAGATAAAATTCTTATTTGGTGAAGTGTGCAAAAACCCTGATTTTTTACCTTTGAAAAAGATGCCAAATGTAGTTGAAAAACCTCTTTTTGACCTTCTCCCTCAAAACTAGCCTTTGAATCAGACTTGATAATTCAACAACTGTCCATTTGAAGTGGTTTCAAACCATTCAAACTCAAAAAATCCTGATCTGGGAAAAAATTTGGTTATTCTGGCTATGATAGGCTTTCACCAGCTAATTTACCCAAAAGTCCGCTCCTTAGCTGGTGAAAAGCAGAGCTTTCACCAGCTAACTAGCAAAGTTCAAGACAAGTTAGCTGGTGAAAGTGCAGATTTTTTTTAAATCAAATTTCTCAGTCATGGAGAGTTTTTTTTACATGCTTGAATAGTCGATCGACATCTAGAAATCCTAAGCTTTCCAATGGTGCTTTCAAATCTGAATTTGGAGCTCAGGAAGCTAGTCAAATGTTCCCTACAAGATTAGGCATAATTCTTTAAAAAATGCTTGTGCATTTTTTATCGCTAACATCTAGCTCCAACTGGGATGGACACATCCCTGTGATGTCTCCAAGAACCTAGAAGGCCTTGTGCCTTTAGTATTGGGCATGGATTCATTCAGCCTTTACAATTTATCATCTGGCTATTTTCCAAAGTTTGTTGTTGTCTTTCCCAATCTTCTTTATCTGTAGCATGTCTGCTTCAAACTCCCCTGGAAATGTTGTTTGCACATCGACATGGCATCTATTGTGGCAATATCTTCATTGAGAAGAGAGGTGTTGGACATAGGCAAAATGGTTAGATCTATAACCATGGTTTGGAAATTTGAGAATAACTCCAACCTTGAAATGAGATCATTGCAGGCAGCTTAAGGTGCTTGAATTTTCATTTTTTGGCAGCCTGGTGTGTTGAATCAAACACTTCTCCTTGCTCAGTTTCTTTAAAGAGCATGATTGCACCTTGTGAACCCATATCCATACAGGACTAATGATTTTTTTGGGTATTCTTGCCAACTGATCCAAATCGGTACATGGTGCTTTGCTCTATGCTATCTGAACAAGGTGAAGTCCAGCATGAATCAAATACAACAATCACTGACCCAAGAGTTGTAACTCTCACCCCAAGCCACCACAACCCGATCTTCCATACTCCATACCTGCACGAGATCATCTTCGCCTCCAGGATCTTGTAACTGCTACCTCAGTGATACTGAATATACATTTCAGGAGTTCAGGCCAATCAAAAGGTCATGGCCTACTGCTACTATAAAAATTTCCAAGGACACATGTAGACTCAAGAAACTTTACTTCCTGAAAAACAAAAAAACACCCAACAAGATTTTAACATTAATAGAAAAGGGGTTTCTAAGAACAAGCCCTTTGATCTAGAAGTCTTTGTTGTTTAACGTCTTCGGCTCCTGATGTTATGAGATCACTGCAATCTGAAGAAACCAAACAAAAAAGAAAACAAATTTCAAACAGACCATAAGCCCTATCATTTTCATTTTGCTCTCATGGAAGTTCTTCTAGAGTCATGGATATGAGGGATATGCATTTTTCAAATTAATCTTTTGCACTGTAACACATGCAAATCTCGATTTAATTCTTTCTTTTTGATGGCTATAATCTCAAAATTTAATGTTGATTACTGGCACAGAGGTTGTCTTCATATATGCCAACTTTTATATTTTTGTGTCAATGAGATGTATGAAAGGAAGACACGACGCTTGTGCTGGGCTTGGTGTTGGTTTGACTACTGAAAATATGTCATAGAAGGAGCTTGAGATGAAAGCCGAGTTTGTTGTTGTCCTAGACGTGGAGGTACTCCAGATCTAAATTGTATTGGCAGTGGAGCAAGTATTCCAACAACAAATGTTACATTTCTTCATTTGATAGTTTTGTTTGTCTTGAAATTCCAACGCCTATCTTGCTACAGGAACCACACGAGGGGCATCTCGAATATAATCTTCCATTGTTTCCAGAAATGAATGAGGTGGTTGAAAATGACCTTGAGCGTATATGTATGTTGATGTTCCTTAGTACATCACTTGGAGTGATATACCATGTTGTCATCCTTGTTCCTTGGTGGGTGGTTCCAACAGGAATTGCACCAAAACTTTAGCCAGGCATGAAAGGAAGGGACTGAACCATTAAAGGGTTGGGACTAGACATTGAGACGAATATCGCTGGCCCGGAATTGACTACTGCTTCCCATACGCAATATAATGGTGGTGCATCCAAGCTCCAACAACAATACACCCAAACTCTACATCATAATTCCATTTCGCATGGCAGTGGATTAAATCTCCCTACATGCCGATGCATCCATTACAGTTTCCTCACCTTTCAGCTGTGTGGCAAGTTGATCAAGTGAAGCTCTAGATTGTTGAGTCAATAACTATTATGTAGACCAAATTACTACATAGAATACTGTTGGTGTTGGAAAACCTCCAGCAACCGATGATAAACCCGTTGATCTAAAACCCTCTGCTTCATTTCTTTTAAAGGTACTAGTTTGTGATTGATTATCAAAATTGTTTAGTGCAAATTCATTTCTCATGCGATTTAAATGATGGCACAATGTTGTCAATGAATTAGGAATAACTGCGGCTTGCTTTGATACTCAAAATCTTGGCACTTGTGAATTTTCCATGTGCACTCTTCCTTTACATCCATCGCTCCTTGAAAATATCCTCCTAATCTGCTACAGATAAGGAAAAATAATGCACTTCTACTAGAGCTATGAAACAGGCTACATGTAGCGATACTAAAATCTACAACGGTCTCCTTTTTTGACCAAATAAGAGAATTTCACCTTTGAGTGATACAAAATATACTAAATAAATATATGTCAGCTACCTTTGCAACAAAATGATAAAAATCAATTGATCCTTATCTCTTTTACACGTTCTAGAAATTTCTGCTTTGTTGAAAATGAAACCTGTTGTCCATAAGGCTCAATCCTCTTCACGTGCCCACTCTTTTCCATTTCCGGTAATTGTGAGATCTAAAACTAACAGACTATCCCTAAAAATCAAAAAATAATCACTGAAATAGAGGTCACAATCTTTGATCTATTGAGATGAAGGAATTTTGCAAATTGAATACTCCATCATTCCTTAGAAAGTGGCGTATAATAGCATTGACCTGGCAGTATCTTCAATGATCTTCAAACTCTTGTCTCCTTAGATTTCATGTAGTTAGGTTGTACTCATCAATTCAAACTGCAGAGACGTGCTTTGGTGCTCTGTGAATGCTTCACTACCAATAACTCAGAGTGTAGAATTCAATAGAAAACCTGTTGGTTCTTTGAATGACAATAAGTTTTCTTGTGCTGAGTGTGTAGACATGTGTAGTGGCATGTGAACTAGAACTTTGGCTAAATTCACTTGGTATGTGGATTTTGGGCATTCACACCATTTGTCATTTTATTTTAATAAAAATAACAATGCAAAATTAAGGTAGCATAAAACTAGGACTTAGGCAATACTAACAATGTTTTGAAGTGCAGGTCAGAAGACAATCTAAGGAGAAAACGATCAACGGGATCTTTTGATGAAAAACCTGCAACCTACCTATAACCTGCCTATAGCCTGTCTTTTTTATTCATGAAATCAACAACTGAAGAACATCTGACTTCTCGTATGGAGAGCTTATTTTCTTGCCTACTCCTACTTCTAATCGATTAAAGCGAACTGATCAAGTAAAACTGAATTTCCAATGCAACCAAGAAAGTAATTGAATTCTAATTTTATGCAAAGTCACAGACATCCAGACTGTAGCATGTGAAACATAATCTTTAAAATCATACCTACAATCCAAACACCCGACCTTAAAGATGGAAACAACTAAAATTTTCTCATTGCAAATCATCTCCATATAAGTGGTAATGGGATCTTGAAATCCATATAAAGATGGTTTCTCAACATCTAGCAGAGAAACATGCATCACAAACTGTTGATCTAATTCTTTCTGCTCTCCTTCACCCTCTTCATGTCTGCTGCAAATTTTCAGTCTTTGCAAATATTGAAACTGTAGGCTGCCTTCATCATTTACTGCAGATCCGAAACTGCTACTTGCTGATGTATATATTTTCTCTTTGATCTCAAAACCTTCAAAAGAGATATGTTGATTTTCATGAATATCCAAAGCAGTAGATACATATGATATGATGACAGATGTTTCTATGTTATTACGATCATTCAATACCTCTTGATCTTCATGACAACCATCTTTAATAGACGCGTTCAATACAATGTCAAAAGAATTATCATAGTAGTCACAATGTAAATCAACAAACTCTTGATCATGATTAGAGATGTCTTTTGCTACAACAAAGTCTTCTAGAATATATGGATTTTTATTCATCAAATTGAACTCATGATAACATTCAGGAAATAGCAGGTTGGCTGAAAATATCCCTTTACAAAACAAGTGAAAGGCAGCATGAAACCCTGCCAAATATTTGATACTGGTAATAGGAAGAGACTGGTACCAATCATGAGCAATCCCTTCTAATGAAAAACAGAAGAGCCGGATCTGAACATACTCATTCACAACTTGCAACTGATGAATGTAATCATGAAAGTCTAGCAAATGTTCAGCTGGTACGTCCCAATCTTCACCTCGAAACCTGGGAAGGTTATTTTCCCATTCATCTCTACTAGGCACTGGATTAGGGAAACCAACAATTTTTTAAAAATCACAGAATGCATAACTCTTAGCAAAGATCCGGTTCATGTCATACCATTGGAGTCACCAACATATTTTTGAACAATGGAGTCACCACTAAATTTGTCCTTCATGGAGTCGCCAGATAGATGATTACAACCGAATATATGTCCAGACTTTGTCTATCATCAAAGTTGGATCTTGTCGTCTCCCAAGGAAGCTGAGCTTCAATCTCCTCTCCCCAGCAACAATGCCAATTTGTTATCACTCCAAGAAACTCCTTAGGGTTGTAGGCTAAGAATGCTTGGTAACTTAAGAAATGTAATAATCAAAGTATGTGTGGAACAATGGGATAACTAAGAAGGCTAAGAAAAGGACAAATTGTTGTACATCCAAATAAACCATTGCTTTGAGAGACCAGATATCAGTTACAGTAGATAAAAAGGTGTGAAGAATACCATTCAAGATAACCAAGTACAAGAGATGTAGGGTCATACAAGACAGTAAAGAAACATCTAATTCATATTCATGAGCTATACCAGAAGATAACAGTTATGAATAACTAAGCTGAACAGAATTAAATAACAGAGTAGTGGAGTATATGAAAAGACTGATATATAATAACCAAAGAAGATTGTGATTCATATATCATAACAGAGTCAAAGTACATAGCCAAAGTATCCAATATTGAACCCCATGTCTGTCTTAAGTCTGTAGCTTTATAGATTTACATCGCAGTTCTCAGATCCTAAAACAATGGTTCTAATATTCTAAAAACAGAAAGTAAACTATATTTACAAAAACTAGGAAGAGATCCTCAAGATGAGGTCAATCCATATCTAGGAGTAGTATATTGTTGATGAAGTGTATTTTTAGCCTCCCAAGGCTGTTTGATTTGATCCTCCAAAGATAAAATTCGAATTTGGTGAAGTGTGCAAAAACCCTGATTTTTTTCCTTTGAAAAAGATTCCAAATGTAGTTGAAAAACCTCTTTTTGACCTTATCCCTCAAAACTAGCCTTTGAATCAGACTTGATAATTCAACAACTATCCATTTGAAGTGGTTTCAAACCATTCAAACTCAAAAAATCTTGATCTGGGCAAAAATTTGGTTATTCTGGCCATGACAGGCTTTCACCAGCTAATTTACCCAAAAATCCGCTCCTTAGCTGGTGAAAAGCAAAGCTTTCACCAGCTAACTAGCAAAGTTCAAGACGAGTTAGCTGGTGAAAGCGCATATTTTTTTTAAATCAAATTTCTCAGTCATGGAGAGTCCATTTTACATGCTTGAATAGTCAATCGACATCTAGAAATCCTAAGCTTTCCAATGGTGCTTTCAAATCTGCATTTGGAGCTTGAGAAGCTAGCCATATGTTCCCTACAATATTAGGCATCATTCTTTAAAAATTGCCAGTTCATTTTTTATCGCTAACAGGCGGTACATTAAGGACTAAATTGTAAATTAATATTGTTAATTAGTGGGATAATTGCAGCTTGCACATTAATTTTGTTAACATCGTCTATGAGGTGAATTGCTAAAACTAGATTGTATCTAATGATAAAATTTAGATTTTTCCATTTTAGATTGTAATCAATGTTGATTAGATTGGCATGTTTGACTGGGTTGTGATTCAAATAAGTTGATTCAGAGGGTAAGTTATGTTGCTTTAGATTTGTATCTATTGTATGATTTGGATGTGATTAAGGGGTTGGGTTTCTGACGAAGTCATGTGTTGTCTTGTGTCTTTCTTTGTTGTCATCCTCTTGCGTCTCGATGACCTAATGTTGGGGTGTGGGTGCCGGGTTGTGCAATTGTTTTTCCTCCTAGCGCGCTGGATTTTCTTGAATCCTTGGTCCCGTTAGGTTTTTTGTGCCAAAGTTATTGATGCACCTATCATCGGGGAACAACATGATTCCATATGAGGGGATCATGGCATGCCCTATTTGATAGAGTCAAACGATAACTTGGCTAGAGTCTGTGTTACCCAGTGTGGGTGTTGATCATCGTAGTCGTTTTTGGCACATGGGTTGTGACGCCTTCATGCATTGGGTTTGCACGCCTTGAGGTTCTTGTCCTTGGTTGTCAAGGTCATTGTGTCAGGAGGGTATGTCATCTCTTATCTTGTAGGTGTGTCTAATTGTGTCGGGTGGGTAGTCGTTCCTTCTTGTTGTCCTACGCATGTCTCGCCCAGTTTCTATTGTACAGTGTGTGGAGTCATAGTAGCCTGTTTCCTGGACTGTGTGATTGCATTCGTCATCAGTTGTGTGGTTAAATTTTGTTTTCATGACCATATTTCCTTTCAAAAAAAAAAAATGTACTTCTACTTCGCTTGTAGTCGTGAAGAAGATTTGTTACATTTGGTATCAGAGCGGGTTCAACCTGTGACTTGGGATCACTACATCTTTCGTTGATATGATTTCATTATGATGTTGATAATTAAGTTCACTTGTATTCCTGCAGGTAATCATGGTTAGAGGATGCCATGGAGGTGGACGACGGGGTGGTAGGGGAGGAGGCACGACGCCTCCATTGGCATCCACGCTTGAAGGGTATAACCCCCAGGGAGACGAACAAGTTTTTGGGAAGGAGAAAATAGCAGCAGGTGATGTGGTTGGATTGATGAGATCTTTCCAACGCATGTCTGAGGCATTTATCAGTCGTTTGGACAGAGAGGAGGCTAGAGCATCGACACCCCCTGAGGGTCCACCGTGTGCTCCAATTGGTACTGGTAGCATTCACTGTGAACTCAAGAAGATCAAATTTCCTGAGTTCTTTGGTGCCCCAAATGGCGTAGCCACCGAGGCATGGTTGGATAATATGGCGATGTGCTTTGAACTTCGCGGCTATACATCCAACATGAAGGTTTGCATGGTGGTCTTTCAACTGAAGGGGAGAGCTCTTCTATCGTCGAAGACACTCCTACCACAACTAAACATGGTTTTCAAAGATGTTTCATGGGAACTCTTTGAGGAATGGTTTCGAGAGAGGTACCTATCATAAGAATTCATTGAGATTCAGCTCAATGAGTTCAATGTGTTACGATAGGGTGGTCGTACGGTGCCTGAGTACGAGGCTCATTTTATGGAGCTACTTCGGTATGCTCCACATCTTAACACTGAGAAACTTAAGGTCAACAGGTTCATGTTTTGCCTTAATGGAAGCATACGTGCAAAGGTTAGTATTCTTATGCCTTAAACCTTGCATGATGTCATCTAGAAGTCCCTCGTAGCAGAGGAGGAGGTTATCAGCGAGCGTCAGAGTAGGACTCCAATGAGACCAACAGGGCAGGTGTCATATGGTATGTAGCAGCATCAGACACCAGTCAGACATACACCAGGATATCGTGGCTTCCAGAGGGGATCCACTTTCACTACCCCTCGACGACTGGTGCCTCAACAACAGACACCTTATTGGGGACCACAGCATTAGCAGCAGTGTCGACCATAGCAACAGCAACAGTTTAGGCCTGTTCAATAGAACAGACCAGGATTCCAGGTCAGTGGGTCGTCATCTTCTACTTCGGGTACAAGGAGTATTGGACTGAAGAAGGGTTGTTGAACCTGTGGGGAGCCACACTACCAGCGCGACTACCTCATGGAGAGGATTAGAGCATCTGGATCAGTCGGACCCACTACCATGGGAGATTTGGGCAAGGCCCATCAGATTCATGCAATGGTGAATAACTGCCAAGAAGAGCACCAGTTGACTGTGCTTGAGACATCAGGTACCATCGTTGAATAGACCCTTAGTATTTTGATAAATCTTGGTGCTACTGAGAGTTTCATTTCTGGTGCAGTGCTAAAAAGGATTAAGGTAAAGGAATTCGAACAGGATGAGTTTATCTTTGTAGAGATGGCTTCAAGATCCAAATAGAAGGTTGCAGGAAAGGTTACGGGTTGTACCCTTAACCTGGGAGATTTTGTCACCAAGGACAACTTGTACGTCATGATCTTAGGATCTTATGATGTCATGATCGGTATAGACTAGTTGGAATCGCATGAGGCGATACTCAACTGTAAGACAAAACGGTTGAGCTTGGTCAATGATGAGGGACAAACGCCTAAAATGGGAGGGACAAACACCTGTGTTGAATGCCTTTCCTCCTTTGTGTTACATATTTGACAATGAATTTATATATTGACTCTTATGACTTTACCACTTACTGCGTAACAACATCCTTACTAGTAAGATTATTTTAATGACAGCCCACTTTTCAATTAGCTAAAAGATAGCAATCTTAGATAGCATTTTATTTTATTAGAATAGGATTAATTTGATAGAACAACCCTTACACATATTTTACTTAAACCGACAACCTCTAGATCCACTTAGATTAGACTTGACGATTTAGTTTCATATTAATTTAACCAAATTCGTCCAATTAGATTGTATTTATCGTTTAGGTTTTAATATTGATTATACCATACTTGTTAAATTAGAAGGTAAATATTGTGTAGCATTAGCATTGACTTATTTCAGCTTGCTAAATTCATTTGCTTTTAGATCCATTGGATTGCATTTAATATTAAATTGACAGTACATTAAGGACTAAATTGTAAATTAATATTGTTAATTAGTGGGATAATTGCATCTTGCACATTAATCTTGTTAACGTCATCTATGAGGTGAATTGCTAAAACTAGATTGTATCTAATGATCAAATTTAGATTTTTCCATTTCAGATTGTAATTAATGTTGATTAGATTGGCATGTTTGACTGAGTTGTGATTTCGACAAGCTAATTCAGAGGGTAAGTTATGATGCTTTAGATTGATATCTATTATTTGATTTAGATGTGATTAAGGGGTTGGGTTGTTGATGAAGTCATGTGTTGGCTTCCGTCTTCCTTTATTGTCATCCTCTTATGTCTCAATGACCTAATGTTGGGGTGTGGGTGCAGGGTTGTGTCAATTGTTTCACCTCCTAGCGCGCTGGATTTTCTTGAATCCTTGGTCCCATTAGGTTTTTTGCGCCAAGGTTATTGATGCACCTATTGTCGAGGAACATCATGATTCAAAATGAGGGGATCATGACGCACCCTATTTGATAGAGGCGAACGATAACTTGGTCGAAGTCTGTGTTACCCAGTGTGGGTGTTGATCGTCGTAGTCGTTTTTGGTGCATGGGTTGTGACGCCTTCATGCATTGGGCTCTCGTACCTTGAGTTTCTTTTCCTTGGTTTTCAAGGTTGTAGTGTCAGGAGGGTATGGTGTCTCTTATCTTGTAGGCGTGTCTAATTGTGTTGGGTGGGTATTCGTTCCTTCTTGTTGTCTTACGCATGTCTCACCCAGTTGCTCTTGTACAGTGCGTGGAATCATAGTAGCCTATTGCCTGGACTGTGTGCTTGCGTTCATCGTCAATTGTGTGGTTAAATGTTGTTATTGTCACCATCTTGCCTTTCAAAAAAAAAATCGCACTTATGCTTTACTTATAGTCGTGAAGAAGGGTTGTTACAAATGCACATCGGTGCGTATTACGCCTCAAAATACACCAATTTCTATATTATGGCATGTACTAATTTCTATATTATTTGTAACAATGTAAATCATCCACATATTAGTTATTCAAGAAGGCAACATTTTACAACATTCAATACTACAATGAAATAGGAAACTCATTTTATTATATATGAATAAGAAACTCATTATCATACAAAAAGGGACAACATAAAGGTCCAATACAAAAATCTAATTGCAACCAATTTGTAATTGTTACACTTATTAGTAACATGTCTCCATGCAATTGGGATAATATGTTGAGTACGTTAAACAAAATCCCCGATTTTTGGAGACAAATATTCCAAAACATACAACTTGCAGTAACATTCAATTATATTGATTGCCATTCAACAATTGAACTGTTGACATTGCTTGAGTTTTGTGCATGCCTCAATTCTTCATCATTTGTAGGTGATATTATACTTCAGTTTTTAACATAATGTTTTCTTGATTGGCCTATTTTTTATGTTTTGTTCCTTCATATTCCATCTACAAACATAGAAATAAGTTGTA
>JZKD02S0081220.1:738765-750691 GCA_000966675.3 Picea glauca
ATATGATTGTGTAAATGAAAAAACATACCTTAGAACCAAGTATTTCATAAACAATACAATTTCTTTTGAAGCCATGCTTCATGAATTCTCTCAAAATCTCATATATTGGTTTCATTCCATACGTTTTTTCTTGCATTTTTAATATGGCATGACAAAGCAAAATTGATATAATCAATATAAAGCTTTCTTGTTTTTTCATTAACTATAAAACAAGGGAAGTTAAACAACATAGCTACTTACAAATTGTTCAATTAATATTTCATTCTTCAACATATACTCACAACCCATACTTAATCCAATATTTATCGATTCATGGGACCTTGGATCCTCTTTGTATGTTAGCACCTACTAGAATATATCCATGGAGAAGTGTAAATTAATTGTTTAAATATAAATATCACAACAAACATGAAATATTAAGAAAGGATGAAAACATAAATACTCACAAACGATCACCCCTTTTATTCCTCATCAGCATGTCTTATGTGTTGAATGGATTTATTTATTTTTCTTTTCTGCAACAAAACAATTGAAAATTAACATTTCATGCGATACTTAAATTTGATGTATTTAATAGAACAAATAAATTATTACATACCTATGATGCACATTGTAGTTGGTATGGCTCCTCTTGCAATGAAATTATGTTCATTTCTTTTACCATATTCTTGTACACTTTTTTGGACATCCATACATCCGACATGTCTTAGTTTTCCCTTTGTTTATCCCTTGGAATTTTCAAAATTTCTCTGGAAAAAAAAAGGAATCATCAAATATAAAAATTACTTAATTGTTTTTTAAAATAAGATCCTAGTGTGTATAGTAACTTCATTGCATCAGGGCATCAACAATATTTATAGCAAAGGTGCATCAACCATACATATACACACCAGTACAATGTACCAGTGTCATTGCAAAATTGAAAATGTTTTACAGTTTTTTGTATTCATCCAGTGCTTTATTGGCACAAACCCCAACCCTCAGGTCAAGATCCACTCAGGATCATTCTAAATTCTCCTTAAGTCGAAGCGACTTCTTTGGCTCCCTTCTGAAACCTTTAACAAATCTGATCCATAGGTCCTTTTGAACTCTCACCTTGAGCAACTAACACCAAGGGTGAGTCTTACACTTCCATACAACCACGACTTGGTCCTTGCGCAAACGCCTTTCGCAACTCCCATGTTCGCAAGTCGAAGACCCTCGAATTTTCTTCACCAAACACTAATACCCGACATGTGATGGGGTATGACTCCTCCTTGTTAGTTCCCTCCATGCGTAACCACCGGCTAAGTCTAAGCACTAGTCTCACTCGCAACTCGCGAGTTCGCGAGTTGGAAGGTTGAGCCTCCGGGCCCTTATTTTACGAAACTCTGAGGCACGAAAGTCAGAGAAGGTTCGACTCCTTCAGTGCTTCTCAGAACTCACAACTTCACGACTTGAGTTTTTGATCCTTTGTGCTCCTTTCTTACGAGAACCCAAAGCACGAGAATTCAACAGGGTGTTGACTCCTTCCCAGGCGGCGAGTGTCCACCTGTCAACCACGCGGTCCCCACTTGATGGTCACGCCACATGTCCACCCAAAATCTCAGCCCTCGGCACTTCATGACTTCTACAGTCGAAACTGATTCCTCCCAATCTCTGAACCCCGATATGAGATAAAGTGAAGAGGTTCTTAACCAATGGTTTTTCCTACTTGTTCAGATCCAACGATTTCCCCTACTTCTCGCTATTCAAGAATTTTCATAACCAAAGGATTTGGTATATCCTCCGAACTTATGATATGCGATACCCCATCAAGATTCGGATCTAATGGTTATCCTACAGCTTGGATCCAATGGTCTGGATCTCTTCCTTCGCTTCTCGCAACTCGGGACTTCGCGACTCCAAGAGTTTGGTCTTCCACCCCCAAACTTACGAACCCTGAGTTCACGAAATGATCTGACGGCCCAAACTAACCATGATTGACGGTCCTCATTGATCCTTGACACCAACGTAATGGGTTCATCCAACCCTTATCCACCCTGCAACTCCTATGGATCCTACGGCCCTCACAACTTCACGAGTTCTCCACGGAGAATTTCAACCGTTCGATTTCTTCCTCAAGCATCCCTGTGAAATGAGCCAATGTTCTTCCCCCGAAACTTAACCTTCTACCCGATGATTTCGCTTCCTCATCCCTCTTTGAACACTTCAAAGGCATTGATCCTCCTGATATTTAACTTGTAAACTTG
Organism: Picea glauca; assembly: GCA_000966675.3. Classification (NCBI taxonomy): domain Eukaryota; kingdom Viridiplantae; phylum Streptophyta; class Pinopsida; order Pinales; family Pinaceae; genus Picea; species Picea glauca. The sequence goes on from JZKD02S0081220.1 coordinate 740,997, forward strand.
AGTCTCTAAAAGGACTCCTGTACGCACTCCTTGCGGAAATCTTTCAAATACTCCTGGGTATTTGATCTTTCGACTCTGTGCACTATTTGCAACAGCAGTCCTTCAACCTTTCAACCATAGTTGATAAGTTCTAAGGCCTCAAATAGCCTACTCACACCTTGCATGGCTTCTGTGCTTCACCTGCACCTCTGCTAGAATGAGACAATGGTATCCCTCCTGAGCTTTCTGAGATAAAACTCAGAACCCTTGTCACCGCACACCTTGCAGACGTTTCACTACACTCCTTGCAGGAACTCTCTTAGGATGAGAAACAATTGAAACTCATTCTCTTTCTCTCTTAAACTTCATACATTCAACATGAAATCACACATTTAATACAACATTGAAACAAATGCATAAACATAGAAATAAATCAATTGTAAGCATACCATTCAGCATATGTAAACAATAAACATCATAACACCATGAAATCTGAGTCAAAGCTTCATATATTAACTCAAATACTTGTGTACATGGGTTCTTCTCTACATCTCTCTACTACAACTCTCTTTCTTTTGTTCTATGCTAATGATACAACAACAAGTACTATGATACAAAGGCGAGGGTGTCTATATTCATTCTCCCTCCTACACTCCCAAAAATGTCTAATCTATTAATTCAAATCTACCTACTTTCATTAACTGGGCTTAAATTCCTTTTACAATTACAGATGAGAGAAAATCGCTCAAGATCTATTTACAACATGTAAGTACGTTTCCCTTAACTACTACATTAACATTTGTTCATTAATTTTTGAAAAACATTTCAAAATGTGCAAAATGTGTATTGCGCCTCTCCAGCTGTCTTTTGCCTTCATGTTCGCTTGGTTGGCTACTTACGATGCTCATGCATCATACTCCCTCGCTTGAAAATTTTCATAAACTCTCGTTCATGAGCTCTTGTACGATTTGTCCATGCTTATGAATTTCTGCTTCATCTTCCCAACTAGCATCTTCAACTGGATGTCCTTTCCACTTGAACAAGTATTCAAAATACTCTTTTCTCCTGGTATTTTTACTAATCCTCTTGTCAATTATGCTTTCCATCTGTGGCTTTTCAGCTATAGGCATTTGTTTTTTTCCATTGGATCTCGTTCTGTTCTTCCTTTGCTCCTGCTTCTTCAGCTCTGTAAGGGTACAAATCTGCAACATTGAATATCAGTGAGATTTCGACCCCATCGATTAATTCAATCCATATGTGTTTGCCCCAAATTTCCTTATGACCTTACACGATCCAATCTTTTTCATCTTTAGTTTATTATACGTTCCCCTTGGGAACCTTTGCTTCCTCAGATGTGCAAGAATCAGATCACCAACTTCAAATTGAAGTTCTTGCCTATGTTGATCTTCTCTCCACTTGTATTCTTGAGTTGAACTCTGCAATTTCTCCTTGACTCGGATGTGAAGCTCCTTCATTTCTTCTGCAAAGTCCTCTGCAGTAGCACTCCTGAATTCAGTTTGTTCCACATCTTTCACTTCAGAAACTCCCCTTGGTTGCATTCCATATACAATATCGAATGGAATCTATCCTATGTTTTTGTTAAGTGAATCATTATAATAAAATTCTACCTACGGCAGAATGTGATCCCACTGACTGTGGTGTTCAGTCACTAAGCTCCTTAGCAAATCTCCCAAGCTTATGTTCACAACTTCTGTCTATCCATCCGTTTGAGGATGATATGCTGAGCTAAAAGACAAACTTGTCCCCATATTTTTCCATAAGATCCTCCAAAAATGTCCCACTAACTTGGTATCCCAATCATAAACGATACTCCTTGGCAAGCCGTGAAGTCTGACGACTTCCTTGGAAAACAGGTTCGCAATATGAGTTGCGTCACTGGTTTTCTGGCATGGTACAAAATGTTCCATCTTTGAAAATCTATCAACTACCACAAAGATTGAATCACATCCTCTTTGTGTTCTTGGTTGTCCCAATATAAAATCCATGCTCACTGCGTCCCATGGCCTATTTGGTATGGGTAATGGTTGATATAACCTTGTGTTATTCCTTTTCCCTTTTGTGTGCTAACAAATCCCACATCTGTCCACAAATTTCTTAACATCTGTCCTCATCCCTGGCAAAAAATATGAGCCATTCAACTTTGAGAACATTTTATCATGACTGAAGTGTCCAGCCAATCCTCCACTATGTTTTTCCTTCAGCAAGTTCTCCCTCATGGAGAATTTTGGAATACATAGTTGATTGCCCCAGAATAATAACCCATCCTGGATCATATACTCGGTCCATTGGCTTTTGTCCCTAAGAACTAGATTCTCGGATGCCTCATATGCCTCATTGAAGTCTATATTCTCCCTATACATTTCTTTGAGTTTATCAAAACCCAAAGTCTTGACTCTGAATTCCTGCATAAGCAAACATTTCCTGCTCAAAGCATCAACAACTTTGTTAGCAGTTCCAGAAATATGCTTGATTACAAAAGTAAAACTATGCATGAATTCAACCCATTTAACATGTTTTTGGTTCAACTGGTCATGTTGAGTCATGAATTGCAAAGCATGATTATCATTGTACAAAACAAACTCTTTAGGAACCAAATAATGTCTCCATTTCTTCAGCGCTTGTATGACTGCATAGAATTATTTGTCATGTGTTGAGTACTTGATCTTCCCTTCATTCAGTTTCTCACTGAAACATGCGATCGGCATGTCATCTTGGCTCAAGACCACTCCAATTGCAAACCCACTCATGTCACACTTGACCTGGAATGTCTTGCTAAAATATGGCAAAACCAGAATTGGTTGTTCCGTGATCTTCTTCTTCAGTAGATTGAACCTCTTCTCTACTTCTTCTATCCAGTGAAAAGATTTGTGTCTTTTCTTCACCGTATCCATCATTGGCGTGCTAATTCCACTGAATTTTCAAATGAATTTCTTGTAGAAACTTGCCAAATGGAAGCTTCGAACTTCAAACACGCTCTTCGGCGATGGCCAATTCTTAATTGCATATACCTTTTCTAGATCCATTTTCAACTCATTTGTCGAGATAAAAAAACCCAAATAAATGAGTTTTGTCCTCATAAATGATGATTTCTTCATATTATTCAGCAATTTCTCTTACTGTAACCTCTTCATCACTACAGTTAAATGCCTTAAGTGCTCTTCTTCTGTCTTGCTGAAAATTAATATATCATCAAGATATACAATGATGAATTTCCCTATGAAATCCTTCAGGACTTCGTTCATCAATCTCATGAAAGTATTGCGTGCATTTGTTAAGCCAAATGGCATGACAAGCCATTCATATAGCCCCTCATTCATCTTGAATGTTATCTTCCATCCATCACCTTCTCTCATTCGAATCTGATGATACCTGCTTTTCAAATCAATCTTTGAAAAAAATATTTCTCCACTCAAGCAATCCATCAAGTCATCCATCCTTGGCAATGGAAATCTGTATCTGATGGTAATCTTATTGATTTCCCTTGAGTCTGTACACATTCTCCAGCCTCCATCTTTCTTTGGGGTGAGCACTATCAGAATAGTGCATGGACTCAAGCTTTCTCTAATAAGTCCTTTGTCCATTAAGTCCTGGACCTACCTCTTGACTTCCTCATTTTCCTGCGGCATCAACCTGTATGTGGCTTTGTTTGGTAAACTGGCTCCAGGTATAAGATCGATGCGATGGCTTATACTCCTGATAGGTGGCAATGAATAAGGTAGTTCATCCACTACTATATCAGCAAACTCTTCTAGCAACTTCTGGATTTCTTCTGGTAAATCATCTATCCTTGTATTGGTTAAAACAATTTTAGGCTTCCTAACAATAATAAATTGTGTGTCTTCCTTCTTCTCAACCTCATTAAGAAGTTCCTTCCCACTCATGAGAAGTACAATGTTGCTCATCTCTGTTTTCACCTCTTGGTTTTTAATCGGTAGCAACATGTGTGTCATCCCATTCTTCTCCAGGGTGTATGTGTTCTTTCTCCCATCATGAATCACATTTCTGTCATATTTCCATGGTCTAGCTAGAAATAGATGACAAACATCCATGGGAATGACATCACATAATATTTCATCCTTATATCCTCCTATTTTAAATTCAACTAAACATTGTTTAGTGACATTTACCTAATGTCCTTTTTGTAGCCATGAAACTCTGTATGGTCTTGGATGTGCAACAGTCTCCATATCTAGCTTTTCTACCATCTCTGTAGATACGAGATTGTCTGTGCTACCACTATCCACTATGACTTTGCATACTCTGTCTTTAGTTTTGCAAGCAGTCCGAAACAGACTATTTCTTTGGGCTGGGTTCTCTGCCTCCTTCTCTGGCTTCAAGAGAACTTTCCTCATCATCAAATATCTTCCACCCTCAGCATTTTCTACCTTAATATTTCATCCTTGAGCTTAGGCAATGTGAGTTTCACCACCATCTTTCTTCTTATCTAGACACTCATAGGATTTATGTCCGATCTTTCCACAGACAAAGCATTTTACTTAACCACCTCTGCCTCTTCCTCTTCCTTTGGCTCAAGGAAAATTATTTCTATCAGCATACTACCCTCTCTGTGACCTTCCTCCTCTCTCATGTTGAGTTTGAGGTTTCTTCCCCTCTTCTTTATATTTCTGAGTTTTGTCTTGGGCAATTGTTTTGCCTTTGGCTTGACTTCTACCTCGACCTCTTTGACCTTGTTTTTGGCTCAGCTTCTCTTCAGCCTTCAAAGCCATTTGATAAGAATCTTCCACATTTCGCATGGTCATCATGCTCATCTCATCTTGAATGTCATATCACAGACCATTCATGTACCTGGCAACTTTTTCATCATCGCTTTCTTGATGACCTGCTCTTATGTTTATCCTGTAGAACTCTTCAGTATATTCTTTCACTGACATTAGCTTCTGTCTCAAATTATGCATCCTCTGAAATAGAGTGATTTGGTAATCCTTAGGTATAAATTTGGCTTTCATCTTTGCAACCATTGTATCCTAGCTCTTGATTTTTTGCTTGCCTTTGTAGTGTATGTCAGCCTACAGTTCATCCCACCATAGTGTTGCATGCCCTTTAAGTCTAGTAACGACATGTTTGACTTTCTTGTCTTCCTTAACATCCTCATAGTCAAAGTATTTATCTAGAGCTCTAATTTACTCTAGAAGCTCTTCAACATCAAGGTTTCCCTCATACATGGGAATATCCATATTTGCTCTGGCACCTATCCTTGCAACAACCCTGAATAGGCGTTTGTCTGCAGCATCTTCGACTGTGACTTCTTCTCCTTTTTTTCTAGTTTCATTTTCACTTTCAGCTTCCCTGATATCCCCAACATCAACTGTGCACCTCTATGCTGTCTCCATGGCATCAAGCCTAGAACGTAACTCACGCATTTCTCTTTCCATGGTTGGATCAGGCATTGGTCTGTTTCTTCTCCTCGGTCACATGGATGTAAAATGTTCCTCTTTTATCTGCTATAGAAAGAAAAGAACTTTTTCTGAGCTCTGATACCACACTTGGCATACACCCCAACCCTCAGGTCAAGATCCTCTCAGGATCGTTCTAAATTCTCCTTAAGCCAAAGCGGCTTCTTTGGCTCCCTTCTGAAACCTTTAACAAATCTGATCCACAGGTCCTTGTGAAATCTCACCTTGAGAAACTAACACCAAGCGCGAGCCTTACACTTCCATACAACCACGACCTGGTCCTTGAGCAAATGCCTTTCACAACTCACATGTTCGCAGATCGAAGACCCTCGAATTTTCTTCACCAAATGTCGATACCCGACATGAGATGGGGTATGGCTCCTCCTTGTTAGTGCCCTCCATGTGTAACCACCAGCTAAGGCTAAGCACTAGTATCACTCGCAACTCATGAATTCACGAGTTGGAAGGTTGAACCTCCGGGCCCTTCTTTTATGAAACTCTGAGGTGCGAAAGTCAGATAAGGTTTGACTCCTTCAGCGCTTCTCAGAACTCACAACTTCACGACTTGAGTTGTTGAGCCTTTTTGCTCCTTTCTTATGAGAACCCAAAGCACAAGAAGTCAATAGGGTGTTGACTCCTTCCCAAGTGACGAGTGTCCACCTGTCAACCACGCAGTCCCCACTTGATGGTCGTGCCACATGTCCACCCGAAATCTCGGCCCTCGGCACTTCGTGACTTATATAGTCAAAACTGATTCCTCCCAATCTCTGAACCCCAATATGCAATACAGTGAAGATGTTTTGATCCAACGATTGTCCTACTTGTTCAGATCCAACGGTTGCCCCTACTTCTCGATATTCAAGAATTCGCACAAATAAAGGATTTGATCTATCCTCCAAAATTACGATATGTGATACACGGTGAAGATTCAGATCTAATGATTCTCCCGTGGCTTGGATCCAATGGTCTGGATTTCTTCCTCCACTTCTCACAACTTGGGACTTCGCAAATCCAAGAGTTTGGTCTTCCACCCCCAAACTTATGGACCCCGAGTTCATGAAATGACCCGACAGCCCAAACTAACCACAATCGATGGTCCTTGTTGATCCTTGACACCAACATAATGGGTTCGTCCAACCCTTATCCACCCTGTAACTCCTCTAGATCCTACGGTCCTCACAACTTTTCAAGTTCTCCATGGAGAATTTCGATCGTTTGATTTCTTCCTCAAGAATCCCTGTGAAATGAGCCAATGTTCTCCCCTAAAACTTAACCTTCTGCATGATGATTTCACTTCCTCATCCCTCTTTTAACACTTCAAAGGCGTTGATACGCTTGATCTTTAACTTGTAAACTCAAGTCTCTAAAAGGACTCTTGCACACACTCCTTGCGGCAATCTTTCAAATACTCCTGGGTATTTGATCTTTCGACTCTTTGCACTTTCTGCAACAACAGTCCTTCAACCTTTCAACCCTAGTTGATAAGTTCTAAGGCCTAGACTAGCCTTCTCACACCTTGCATGGATTTTGTACTTCACCTGCACACCTTGCGGACGTTTCACTGCACTCCTTGCAGGAACTCTCTCAGGATGAGAAACAATTGAAACTCATTCTCTTTCTCTCTCAGACTTCATACATTCAACATGAAATCACACATTCAATACAGTATTGAAACAAATTCATAAACAGAGAAATAAATCAACTGTAAGCATACCATTCAGCATATGTAAACAGTAAACATCATAACACCATGAAATCTTAGTCAAAGCTTCATATATTAACTCAAATACTTTTGTACATGGGTTCTTCTCTACAACTCTCTGCTACAGCTCTCTTTCTTCTGTTCTATGCTAATGATACAACAACAACTACTATGATACAAAGGCAAGGGTGTCTATATCCGTAATCCCTGCTATGCTCCTAAAATTGTCTAATCTATTAATTCAAAGCTACCTACTTTCATTAACTGGGCTTAAATGCCTTTTACATTGACAAATGAGAGAAAATCACTCAAGATTTGTTTACAACATGTAAGTATGTTTCCCTTAACTACTACATTAGCATCTGTTCATTATTTTTTCAAAAACATTTCAAAATGTGCAAAATGTTTGTTGTGCTCCTCCAACTGTCTTCCGCCTTCATGCTCGCTTGGTTGGATGCTTACGATACTCCTGCATCATTTATGAATTAATAAAAGCATGGATTCCCAAGTATTATTTATTATGCACCATCGAGTAGTGAACAAATTTAAGAAATAGAGATTCCCATACAAAAAATAAAATAAAAATCCATTTTAAACTCAACAATGTGCCCCATTGTGTATATAGGTAAAATGTGCATCGTCAAATGTGAAAAGGATTTTTTAATATTATTTCTAATTTAAATAATGAGCCCTTAAAAAAAATGACAGCGATAAGATAATTTGGGATCCAATGCAATGAGTGGTTTCATTGCAATGGATAGGAAACACCCATATATAAATAAACAAGCCCTATAAAGAAATTTTACTTAAAAAAAATTATTCTTGTGAAATATAGAAGGAGAAAGAAAAACAAAAGTGAGGAAATTAGGGATTCAAATACCAAAAGTAACTATAAAACCCTTTTTTGGGGTGGAATGCACTCAAAATTGTTCAAATCAAATAGGATAATGATTAAAATGATTAATAGAATGAAATCATATACTTGAAATTCCTCCTCTATAGATTTATATGTGATCTTCAATAATACCCATTGAATTTGTCTCTTCAAAAGAAATCCACCCATTTTGAACTCTTTGTCGATAAATCTATGTTGTATAAATCTCTTTTTTTTATTTTGAAAAAAAAAATGAGTAGGGTTTTCCTTTATAAACATAGAAACTCAAACTCCCGCTCATTTTTTCGTTGTACATTTCAACGCATTGATGATAAACATGCACACTGGTTTTTTTTAAGTCACATTTTTAGTGCACTATACCATGCATAACAAACCAATGTGGTGTGTACATATAACACATTGATTTATTTTTGTAGTAAATTTCAAATTATTGATAGTAAGTGTGCGTCAAACTTTCTTCAGCCGACGCGCTATATAGTTACAAATGCACTAGTGAAGTGTGTAATTAATAACACCTCGGTGTAGTGTGTAACTAATAACGCACCATAAGACATTTAAAATTGCACAACGAAAATGAAAGCATCCAAATTTAAATTTTGCAAATTTTTTTCTTTGGAGGCAAGAATGGAGGTCTTTCTTTGGTGTTTCTCTCAATTAAATGCACTGGTACATTTGATTTATCCATACGCATCGGGGTGTCTTTATATGATTAAGAACACCAGTGGGGGAGAGAGAGATAGAAGGGGATACAGTGACTAAAAGAGGGGTGGGGATACAAAGTGAGGGGGAGAGATGTGTAGATATAGTAGAGAGAGGGGTGGGGATAGGGAGAGAAGGGGAGGGAGAGAGAGCCAACAAGAGAAAGAGAGAGATTGAGAGTGAGATGGAGAGAGAGGAGGGGTAGATGGAGGTAGATAAAGTTAGAGAGAGAGAGAGAGCGACAGAGAGAGAGAGAGAGAGGGATGGAAGGAGGAAGAGAGTGAGAGAGGGGTTGAGCATAAAATTCACATTTTCTATGTTTGAGGTGGATATTTTCAGTGATTGAGTAACTATTTTAGATTTTGTAAAACCAGATTGAGATTTCTTGTAGAAAAAACAATGATTTTTTAAGTGTGATGTCAATAAAGAACATGATTTTTCAGTGATCTTTGGAAGCCATTATTGGATCTCAATATTATCCCCTTCTATTATTATAAGTTATTTTTGAATTTAGATTCTTCTATGCTACCCAAGACGATGGTTTTGGATCAAATGCATGAAAAAAAGGAATTATAATATCAAATGGTCAATTCTTCAGATTCCATCCCATTTTGTATCTTTGAAAGTCCTTTAAGTTCTCTCACGTTAATTGTAGTATGTCTAGATTTTATTCATAATTCAATTATCCCATTGAATTTATGTTATATATGTAGGTGCAGTTTAATAATTGTTCATTGAATTTTGCAGGATCGATTTTAGATGCTCAAGATATTCTTATAGTCTCAAAACTTCACAAGCTCTTATTTGGAGAAAGATATCGTAATCAAATGTTTGATGAAAATGGACAACTTCTTTATCCTACTGATCTGTATTATTTTCGGCACGAAATGAGAGCGGAGATATAATAAATAAATGCACAGAGATATTGCAGATATTAAATAATATAATAGAAATGTATCAGAGATGCAACCATAAACACAGATAT
>JZKD02S0081220.1:752870-764699 GCA_000966675.3 Picea glauca
TGTACAGAGACTGTAAAAATACAGAGTGAAAGACTCGTTAGAATGGTGGTAGCTTATCTCTGAGAAGAGATGTGACGGCTACTCGCATTCGCAAGAAGATGGTTACAATGAGGCTTTGGAGGCATTTTTACAATAATTGGGAATTCCAAAATTCCTAGACATCCAAAAACCTAACCCTAGGAGATGAAGCGCAAAAATTCATGTGGGCCCCGTTTGGGTAAGTTGGTGCATCAACTTCCCGGGGTCGTAACTTTTGCATACGATCTTCGTTTTAGGCGTGTGATAGCTCATTGGAAAGGTATTGTTGAGGAGATTCATTTTGGGGGCTCAATAATGCCTTTGGATATAATTGAGAATCTATATCTCGAAAAAAATTCATTTAGGCCCTCAAAATGACCCCGGAAGTGAAAACCTGCTAAAAATAGTAAATTGCCAAAATGGCCAAAAAACTGTTTTGAGCCATTTGGAAAAGGTGGGTGGCCCCCGATATCCACCTGGATCACCTACCAATCCTATCATGCCATATTTGAGAAACCATATTGGTTTAATAGTATTATACTTTGAATTGTTCTCTTTTATGTAAACAATCCTGTAGGGTGTAAGAAAAAAATGACTGAGTAATTGTATTTTTGGTTTTTCAATGGAACTAATGTAAATGTATTTCTTAATTCAACATTTGTTTTATAAATGGTTTGGTTTCATGTTTATTATTGGGGGAAAAATGCCAATGCTTCTCATAATTGTTTGGTATAATGTTTGAACATATTAAAATAATCGTATTATTAATATTATCGATGTAATGTTCAATATTTTTACAATTAAGATTCTAATGATGAGAGACCTTTCCACCATCTACTGTTGCACCCCACTACGATGTCAAGTTGAAATTTTTTTACTAAATGAAAATATATTGGAGAGGAATCATACCGAGAATGGTTGAAAAAACCACCTATTCAATTCCCACTATGTCTTGAGTCTCCAATTCATAACCTCGATAGTAACACTAGTTATTCACATGTTGGGGGTGAAGGAAATGATATTGAGGTTGGTATGGATAATATCTTGTGGGATACCCAAGCCATGGAGGGAATTTTTTTATATGCATTCCAACAAAATGAACTAAAGTATGACATTGATGCCATAGATACCTTCTACGAAATCATGAAATCTGCTTCCACCACCCCTTTATTTGGTATTGTACAAAGGTCTGGAAGGTCTACCCAACTAGGGAAAACAATGTTATTGTACTACTTGAAAGAAATGTATGGTATGTCAAACCCATGTTTCTTGACACTTTTGAGGTAACTGACCATTAAGTCCCCTAAACTTTTAAGGAATCTTATCACATAGTCAAGAAAGAAAAGGGTTGATTTTATTCATGTTTAATGACATTGTAAATTTCTATCGCCCACTAATTGTAGGTTACTCAAATACAAGGTAGTTATGAGTGATAATCTCTTACCTGTTAGTTGCACAGATGAAAATAAAATGTTGAAAATGTTGGGTATTGAGTACATATCCGAACATGCATATCTGAATGATTTTATTCTATACATAAATGAATATGCAGACAAAGATATATGTCCAAAATGTGGGCATGACAAGTACCATAAATAAAAAACAAGGGTAAGGAACATGGTCCTACTCATAATATATTTAGGCACATGCTTATAATTCCAAGGACTCAAAGGCTCTTTAATTGCAAACAATTATTGATGTTGCAAGGATGGCATGCATCGCATAGAAGTGCATTAGGAGTTATGTGAATCCTAGGAGATTCAAGAGTCATGAGGCATATATAGGATACATGGCCCAATAAATTCAAGGATGAAGTATGAAACCTCCGATTTATCATAGCTATGGATGTAGTTAACCTTTATTCCCTTCAAAACATCAATTGTTTTATTTGGCCAGTGGTAGTGATCAATAACAATATCCCCCCATGGTTTTTCATAAAGAATGAACATCTTATGTTGGCTCTCATAGTCCTGGGTAGAAAACGAGTGAAAATAATGGATGTCTACCTCCAACCATCGATCGATGAATTTAATAAATTATGGGAAGGGATACATGCATATGATGTATCAAGACCCATCCCAATGGAGAGGTGTTTTACATTGTATGGAATATGTGCGTACACCACGCATGATTATGCAAGACTAGGTGTTTTCTCTGGTAAGCATGTTCATCTATTCATTTATATCTATAATCTTATTTGGAATACTTCATTTGGTGAAACTATATTTTTGACACTAACATTCTATGTATACAATAACATCACAGGTCTTGTAACAAAAGGGTGTTATGGATGTAAATGTTGTGGACCTTATATAAAGAGTAGATGGTCCAACCACCTACAAAATCTGGTGTATGATTGTTCAAGGGTATTCCTCCCAGAAGACCACCCTTATAGAAGAGTTTCATCTTCTTTCAATGGTAAACCAGAGAGAACCCAAAGAGATGAAATAATGACACTGACAGAATGGAATAGGGTATATGACACAAAGAAGGAGAAGGAAATGGCAGAATTGTTTGATTCATATGAGGAACCTATGTTCGAAGATCCTGAATTTATTGACACCTTTGTTGATAAAATTCCCATTGGGATGAAAAGGAAATATGTATTTTATGATCTTCCATATTGGGAGCATCTTAATATTGACCACTTACTAGATCCCATGCATATATTCAAAAATGTTTCATCTTCTTTATAGAGGCACATATCATGGGATAAAAGCAACACATTGGCTATAAAGAGAGATCTTATTGCCTCAAATGCTAAAAAGAGACATTGGCAAAGAAACAAAACTAGATGAGAGGTCAGTCCCTCTTGGTATTTTAAAGAAGGTGGTGTCCCGTGGATTTTGAAGAAAGATTATATTTTTATGATGAAGGATGTTATATTGGGTGTGAAGACGCCTTCTTTATATGGGTTGAATATATGATGTTGCTTCACTATAAACGAGAAATTTTCGAGGTTGAAATCACATGACCATATAAACCTTCTAAGAGTATGTGTGTTGAATACATGATTATTTTTCTATAATGACATTGGTAAATATATGTTATGCACTCATAGTTTTATTCAAATTAATGATGTTTGTGTCTATTTTATAGTGGCATTATCCTCTACTCATGCATAGTTGTGTGAACTATGACTTCCCCTAGGACTTGTGATGTGCCATATCAAAATTATATACAATTGTATGTTGGATCACATCAAAGAAGATTCATATCGTTACCATTTCATAGTGGCGTCAAGGGATAGATGTGATTTTTTGTATGTTTGAAAAGGAACTTCTCATAAATTTTATGGGATTGAAATTCCATCTTCTAATTCACCTACCTAGTGAGGCCGAATTAGTTGGGGTGCTCTCATGTCATTGGATGTTATTTTTAGAGAGGTACGTGAAAATATTTAAAGTGCTTGTTCGAAAAAAGAAAAAAATCAAAGGGATCTATAGTAGAGGGGTACATAGTATATGAGTCATTCTATTATGCCAATGAGAACATCAAGAAAACTAATGACCCAATGGAGGTAGTCGTTTGGGATGACCATAAAGATGAGGACAAAAGGGAAGGGAAGATACTCAAAATGAACAGAAAAAGGTGCTTGATAAAGAGTAAGTTAGTTTTATTTTGTCAATTTAGTACAGAGAAATTGTTTAAATTGAAGTTGATTATATATCTCATGCTATTTTTTTTGAATTCTTTTATACATCATCGAATTTATAAATTTTGATGCAATCGATAAAAATTTTCTTTAATTTGATAATATATGTTTGATCTTGTGCTATTCGTTTTAAATTTTTGTATACATCGGTGAATTTAAAAATGGATGCCATCAATAAATATGTTCTTTACAATGTGGAGGCAACATGAACATGGTTCATGTTGTATGAAGAGAAAAAAAGGAAATGGGACAGTGACAAGAAATCATGTATATGGTTTAATGGTATAAGCATTCCTCATCCTGATCATTTAAAATAAAAAATGACAAAAATATGTCCCAACAGTTGGGTGGTTGACCATGTACAAGAGAAATATGTGGTGTCTAGTTGTAACCCATGTGGAGAAGATATGGATGCACTAAACATAGGTATCGGGTGTAGAAACTCTGTAATAACCCCTATAAGTACCACATTATATTTATAATATTGCTCATTTGAATTGTAACACATATTATATTTTTATTAATGTTTTGGTTATTAAACATTTGACACCACCCTTTGTTCGTGTTTTTACAAGTGCATTTTTTCCCATCTATGTGGGAATATGGACATCATTTTCATAGTGAGTATGTTGATTATGGAAAAATCACACAAGATTGTGGAGTGGAGGTCAATTTTGACCAATCTAGTTGTACTAGCCACCGTGATGAAAACCTGATAGAGGGGAAGTTAGGTTACATTGGAAAGATACAAGAGATCATGTAAGTGGACTTTTCATCATTTCAATGTGTTATTTTTTGTTGCAAGTGGTGGTATACCTTAGACCATACAATTGCAAAGGAAGATTGTGATAGTGGGGTAAATGTATTAACTCTAAAAAAATGTGGGTTGAAATTAAGAATCCTTGTGTTTTCCAAAAGTTTTGCAACTGACTATTTTTTAACCTAGATGTGTTATATGGGGATTGGTGGTTCATATTGAGACATGATCCAACATCTAAACGTATTTTTGAGAAAAATAAAGTTACAATGCACCTTGAAACTCTGTGTTGGACTTAAAAATCATATGTAATAGTGTGCATGAAACACAGATCCTAATGTGGCACTGGTGTCCACTTTTTAACCCCCTACTCGTCCATGTCACCATCCTCATTGGAGAATTAAAGAATTATTTCATTAGTGATCTCAAAAAATTTCCTTTCAGTGGACTTTGAAATTCATCTCTCGGTGAACTTCAAAAAAACATCCTTGACGAATTTCATAAAATGTTCTTTGGAAAACTCAAAAATTATCCTCCATCGGAAACCCATAAAATGCACTTTGGAAACCTACAAAAAGGTTTCTTTTTGGTGTAATATGGAATTTATCTCTCGGTGAACTTCAAAAAACATCCTTCGGTGAACTCAAAAATACTTCATCGGAAAAATGCAAAAATGCTTAAGTTAGCAACCTACAAAAAGGTTTATTTTCAGTGGACTCCAAAAATTCGTCTCTCGATGAAATTAAAAAAATTTCCTTTGGTGATCCCAAACATCCTTCTTCATCAGCAACGCATAAAATGCACTTTATAAACCTACAAAAGGGTTTATTTTCATCATTCTAAGAAAAAAATCTTTCAACAATTTGAGAAAAAATGCTTTTGACAGTATGAGAAAATGTATTTTCAGCGGTTTATGAAAAAATATTTCATTGAAATTTGAAAAAAAAGGATCTCTTGGTTGTTAATGAAAAGCTCTTTCAGCAAACTTGGCAATCTATCTTCGGAAAAATCAATTTAACCTTGAAAAATTTTACCACATCCACAATGGATATGAACATTCCATTTCAAGAGCAAAACTAATATGGTTCATCGATGGGTATACGTAACTTTTCAAAGAAAATTTACAGATGGCCACCGTGGAAACTCTACAATAAGCTTCCCATGGTCAATTCTGACCATGTACTCACCCATTAAACACTTTGTGGCCAATACACAGAATTTAATCCAAAACTTAGGGGTTTCTCTCTGATTCCATCATTTCCATCTAATTTCGACTTGGATTGAAAACTCTACAACATAAAAATATTAACAAATTTGCAAAAATATATTCCCATATAGGTCTACTACTAAAACATTTTCTCTGATATGATTTGTAACAAATACAGCTCCCCATCGCATCATGCTATGAAAAAATATTCTCGTATACCAATTGTAACATACCTAAAATGTGGGGTACCTTAAGAACTCACATTATTGAAATGATTTTGAAGTCATATACCATATTTAACAATAAAGAAGCAATCATCAATTCAAAAAGATCATTAAAACCATAAAGATTCATAAATATAAAAAAGAAAAAATCTTCCTCACACCATGCATAGCATTTAAATATATACACAACATTAAATAGTGAACAAGCATGGAATAAAATGCAGCATGAATATAATACATAGATAACACTTACCTTTAAAAATTAACCACACCAATGGGTTTCAAAGATCGGATATTCCACCCAACCGTAGACATTATTTCTCCAAATCTCTCCGCATAAATTCACCACCGAGTTGAGGCTACAAATCCATAAGGAAATGTCCCTAAGAAAATTCTAATCTCACATAGATGGTCAATCTGTCATATGGTTACAGTCTACTCAATCGCATGGAAAACTCAAATTTCTATCTCTCTTTCCCCTTCAACTTGCACAACCCAAAGAAAGGAATTATCTCCTTCTCTACAGTGTGTTTCCTTGAGCTATTCCACTTCTTTCCAAGGCTCCAGTCAGTAAACATTGATTCTAGAAGCTGCAGAGATTATCAGTTGTGGATATTTTTCCTCAAAATATCAATGCATCCATACACTCAGACATCCTTACATCACTAGAAAATAGTCAGTCTTCTTATACACCCTTCTAACAATGGATCTCTACCATGTAAATGTTCTCTTCTCTCCAAGAACCAAGAAGAAGAATGAATGAGAATGGAAGAGTGAGTGAATGAAGAATCCTCCCAAGAAAAACCATCAAAATATATGAATGATCACAATGCACCATGTGTCTTCCCCAAGAATCTCATGTAATTAATTTCTCCACTAATAAAAAATAATGGGTTTAATAAAATATATTAATTATTTGGTCTAGCCCCTAGCTACCCCCCTCTCTTGTGGAATAATATCTCCTATAAATCTATCATTTTCCATCTATAGTCGGTGATGTATTTTATATTAATAATATTCAAAAACTATTACATCGCTACGATATACGGCCTTTCATCAAGTACAAAACATGAATTATTAATCTAGGGATCAAAAATGGGGTATTACAGTTGAACATTGTTTAACACATCCATCGATTTCATTGCATTAAAAGTTCACTAATTTACCAATAATTTTTAATTCACAAACTATTGATTATGTGTGGGTGTACACAAAACCCAACAATTAACTATATCGATTACTACAAAAATAAATATTTTTCAACACCATTAAAACTATTCATATCAACATAAATCAATTTATGAATTGCAAGCATAATAATAATATTTTTAAACTATAATTCACAAGGGTTATCACAAATTGTTATTTATTTGGTGATTCATTGACTTTCAATCCCAACTATTTTTTTCATCAACTTGTCAATCTTTTGTGAATCCACCAATTGACCACCCTACCAACTCTTATGGTTACTCTCCTTCCCCAAGGACCCTCAAGCTGCAATGGAGTTATATAGAAAATACAAATATAACAACAAGAGAAGTGTGAAGCTACTAGTCTTGGAATAAAATATCCACTTCACAACACACTTTAATGGACCAAAATCTCAACAATCACCAATATAAAGTTCGCAAACATTACGACAACCATATAGCATTATGATTCAAAAATTATCCTCTTCTTAGCTCCATCTTTACTTTTATAGGTTTTGTGGCTCATGCCACATGTTCAACTCATGCAAATATGCAATTTTATAAAGTAATATTTACCTATTATTAACCCACCCATATGTCAATCATATGCACAAGTGAACATGTAATTACCTATTTAAAATTACAAAATAATGAATCATCCTCACCCATCTCCCACATTTCCTATTTTCACTTATAGATGTTCCTTGAACTTTGCTCATTTGCCAATTCAAAGGATGCACATGGATTTATTACTTTAGTTATTCATTAACTCTATTTAACTTCTCCCAACCCACTTTTATTTTCCCACACTTCTATTTGAATTTGAATTATTATTCATTTTTCTTCTCCTTATTTATTTCTACACTTGTAATTCGTTTTAGTTATTTAATCAATGTTTTATTTTCATTTCATACACATTCTCATAGAATGTATTTATCTTCCTAATAAATATTAATTAACTAGATAGTTTCTCTTCTTGTGCATTATTAAATCATTTATATGCTCATTCACCCTATTATCATTTAATTAACTTCTCTCTTTATGTAAAATGCATAGACTATATGATTATTTTCTCATTTAAATAAAATATGCACACTAAGGTAATCCTCTTCTATATTTTTCAATCAATTTTCTTTCACTGTGTATTTTGTAATTCATAACCGATACCATGCGTGCGATATTCTTCATTCCCTTCAATAATTTATCTTTCAATACGTTCCAAGGGTGCCATGTTTTTCATGCTCTTCAAGAATCCAACTTTCTTGTTGGGGGAATGGTGAAACTATAGAGACTCTGTTAACTCAATATTTGTTATCCTTGTTGAGAGATTAATTGTCACTAATGAATAATTTTATCATCTTATTGTAGGCCCCTCAATCAAATCTCGTGAGTAATTGAATCCACAACTTCCCTCACAACAACATGCACCTATAAGTAAACTTTTCACTAGCTTTTCAACCCAAATCATGGAAAATGAGTGCTAGTAGCTAGAAATATGAATGTTTTCATTATTTTCTTGTGGTACCTCGTACTCTTCTATAAAACCCCATTACCTATATGTGGATCGATTGTCAAGAATGTGCCTTGTGCTTGCATACACTATAATCAACACATGAAAATAATTCAATAGTAAAATCAAAGCACAGCATTAATCATCCGACATGTTTGGGTATCCTAACTCAATCTGAAGTCTAGTATGATGATGAAAAATTTTTGTATCAATTTATACTTTCAATTTCCTATCACACTAGGTAGTTTTATGTAAGTCAATGTATCCAACATTTTCATTTTAATGTGTTATAACATATAAATTGACAGCATCAGATAATTCATATCAATGCACATATAATTCATCCATATCATTGTATAAACATTTGAATGAACCTATTCAAAATTATAGTTTAAAACCAATCAGATAATTAAAATTTTGAGTTCCCTCATCAAATACAAGTCAATAATCTAGGTCATTTATAAACAAATAACCTAAAATAATAAAATCTAGTCTATCAAAAAAATAGGAGCAAATGGGGCACTCCATACACCCCCTCTTCAAGAAACTTTGTCCTAAAGTTATAGAAGAATTATGGAAACTACTAACATATCTCAGTTACATCTTCCCAGGTAGTGGAACTAAGACTATAGTTATTCCATTAGACCTTTACTTAATATACCAAATGATGTCGAAGTTTTCAAGTGCACTGGTCCAAAATGTGGATGGGTTTAGCTAATAAGGATCTATCATATGACATATGAAAATAAATCAAGTCAATCATATGAGAAGGATATCAAATATGATGATGTAACACATATACATGAAAAACATTATGCATACAATCTAATGATGATGGCAATGAAAGATGATAAGCAATTGACCCTTTCTTTCAAGATTTCAAATGGTCCCATGTATCACAGCGACAACTTATCTCCTTTACCAAACTTAATTGAGCTCTTTTCCGGTCTCACCTGCAAGAATATCTTATCCCTTGGTGATTTCTAGCAAATTTATGCACATCCACATAACTCTTTTCTCTATATTTCACTTCATTCAATATTCTCTTAACCATTTTAATTTGTTCTTCTATTTGTTAGATTATTCATGGTCCAACCAAGATTCTATCCTGTATCATATCCCAACTAAGAGGTGTTCTATATAGTCTTATGTACAAGAATTCAAATGGTTCCATCTTTATTGAACTTTGATAACTACTATTACAAATTGCACAAGAGGTAAAAATTATTCTCGTCATTTTTCATGATCCATTACATAGATATGTAACATATATTCCAATATTTGATTTATTATTTCAATCTATCCATTGGTATCTAGGCGGTATACTATGATAAAATTAAGTTATGTTCCTAATGCTTCTTGGAAACTTGTCCAAAATATTCCCACAAATATTGACCCTCTATATGAGATTATATTCTTCAGAATTCCATGTAACCTTTATATATCATTGATAAACACCCTTGCAATCTTTGGTTCTTGGTAAGTAGTCTTTACTGGAATAAAGTGTGCACTTTTGGTCCAAGTTTCCACTACCAAAAATATAGAATCATGTCTTCTCAACATCATAAGTAATCCAACATTCAAATCCATCTAAATCACTTCCCATTTGGATTTGGGTATCACATGTGGCTATAATAATCCTACCAAATGTTGATGTTCAATCATCACTTGTTAACACTAAATAAATTTATCTACAAAATGAATATACCATTATTTATTCCTTTCCAAAATAATAATGGTTTTAGGTTCGTATTCATCTTCTAAACTCCTAGATTAACCATATAATCTACTCTATGAGTTTTTTTTAGTATCAAATTGTGAATTTTATCGTTTAGTGGTACATATATCCTTCCATAAATTGTAGTAAGCCATCATCTTCAAAGGAATATCCTTCATACTTTGAAATTCTCATTACTTCATTTTCTAACTTCGATTTAACTTCCTTGTACCATTAATGTCCTATTTGTAACTTCAATATATTTTCTCTTAATTCATCATTAATGCTATAATTGAGAACACATGTGGCCTATGAATCAAATCATTTTCCACTCTATTTATTGTTCATTTAATGTATGATGTGTTGAAATCATATTGGCTTAGTAACTCTACCCATTTCCTTTGTTTAGCATTCAAATTACTCTACGTAAATATGTGTTGAAGGACTCCTTATGATCTATCTCCAACTCATTTTTTCTTCCTACTAGATAATGCTTCCAAATTCTTAATGCATAAACTATCAATGCAAGTTCCAAATCATGCATTATGTAAGTTTCCTCATGCAATCAAAGTTTCCTTGAAGAATAGGAAATCACCCTACCTTATTGCATTAGTACTCTTCCTAATACTTCCTTCAATGCATCTATATATACAAAAAAATCTTGATCCATATTTGGTACTTTCAAAATAATGGTTGCTATCAATAATTCCTTAATTTTTTGAAATGCTTCCTCACATCA
This sequence comes from Picea glauca, assembly GCA_000966675.3. Taxonomy (NCBI): domain Eukaryota; kingdom Viridiplantae; phylum Streptophyta; class Pinopsida; order Pinales; family Pinaceae; genus Picea; species Picea glauca. Next base: position 763,888 of record JZKD02S0081220.1, read on the forward strand.
TTCTATTTATATAAATTTATTATTCTTTTTCTATAATTCTATAATAGGATCTACAATCTTTGATAACCCTTCTACAAACCTTTTGTAATATCTATCCAATCTCATAAAACTACATACTTCATGTACATGGGAGCCCTCCATTCCATAATTGCTTCTATCTTTGTCAAGTCTACCGTAATTCCTTTTCTAGAAATTATATGTCCCAAGTTTTGAATCTTTGACTCATAAAATGAACATTTAGAAAGTTTTATATATAAGTTATGCTTTTTAATACATTATAATACATGTCTTCAATTTTCTTTGTGTTCTTTTGGTTTAAAATAATATATCAAAATGTTATCGAAGAACACTCGCACAAACTTGTCAACATATTATTGAAATAGTTCATTCATTAAACTCATTAATACTCATAGTGCATTTGTTAATCCAAAGGTTAATACTAAAAATTCAAAATGTCCAAACCGCATCTTAAATGTAGTCTTAGGAAAATATTATTCCTTTATTATTGGTTGATGATGTCTCGATATTAAATCTATCTTAGAAAATACTTTAGCTCTTTTCATTTAATAAAATAAATAATCAATTCTAGGTAACATATTTTTTTATTTATTGTTTATTTGTTTAATAGTTGATATAAAGTCTCCATGATCCATCTTTATTATTTATTAATATTATTGGTGCTTCCTATGGTGATATACTTAAACATATAAATCCCAAATATAAATTTCTTGGAAATGCATTTGCAACTTTCATAACTTTGGAGTTGTCATGTCCCTTTTGATAGGTTTTATTCCTAATTTAAGTTCAATTGT
>JZKD02S0081220.1:764877-780048 GCA_000966675.3 Picea glauca
ACTAGGTACTATTCTAAACTCTTTGTATCCCCCTTTTCATAGTTGTTACTAAATATAATTTACATCGTTTTCTTATCATTTTATTTATTTTTAAGGTTGAGATGAATCTTAGTGACACTCTTCTATTCATCACAACTAAAATCCTTTGATGTCTTGCATCCTCTATAAAATAAAGCTTCTTATTCTTACAATCTAATATTGCTTCATGACTTTCTAACCAATCCATTCCTATTACTATATCATAAGATCCCAACATAGTTGAATATAATTACACTTGAGTAATTCATACATCTAAATCAATCTTCTAATCCTTAACTAAATGCCCTACATCTTGTTTAATTTTAGAAGCCATATCTACCTAATTGAAATATTTTTGATATATTACCATCATCTTTGATTTTAACAATACATTATGAGAAAAGACTTTTTGTTTCTCTTGGATATATTAATATTTTAAAAATGATATTATTAATGCTACATGATGTCTCCAATATAGTGGATTGATGCTCATACGGGTGGTTTCTCACTATAGCATGGATCTAATGAGATTTATCCAAATCACCCATTGTAACCTAAATGTTCTCCTAATTAACTCCACTCTATGTTTGCAAACACTCTCTCTGAAAATGTGGTCCTCCACATATCCAACACCCCTTCTTAGGAGGTTGGATCTAACTTTCTGACTGCAAAAAGTATGTCTACTCTTATGATGTGTCGGTCAAGTCTATTATGTCCATTGTTGATAAGGTGGCCTTTGGTTACCTATCAACCATCTCTAAGTACGCATCATGGGTCCCCTTGTTACATCCCTACGTACTGATATACATATCTATGTATTAGATAACTATGATGTTGGTCTCTATCCCTTTCACCTTAAAGGTCTCAATGATTTAAACTAACCACCACCCACAAGTTCCTCCTTAACTATTATATCCCTCTGAAATGCATTATTCAAGGAACAAGGCATCAATATCCTCACTTTGAATATAATGTTATAATGCATGACATGCACAAACTTGTTGACCCATAACTTTTTGGTGTTCAAATGTGGTTCATATATCAACAGTTCCATGAACCTAATCTCATATTCAGAGACTGGTCTATTGTTTTATATTAATGAGTTAAACTCATTAAATTGTAATTCAATAAATTCCTTGGAGATATAATTTTCTCTAAAATGCTCCTTGAACAATTCCCATTAAATTTTGGACACATCCATCCCTAAATATGGCAGTAGAGTCTTCCACTAAATTAAGGCACTTCCTTTTAGTTGGAATATTCCCAACATACTTTAATATTTGAGGTGTAACCTCTCAAATAAAAACATGTTTTCATGTTTTACAACTAGGCTTCAGTTTCCTGTCGATATGTAGAACCCCAAAACTCTATAAATTTCACTTTTTTTAGCTCCTTGTGCACATGGTTACTTACAGGATTTTGTGATCCTCATCATGCACAGATACTCCTCCCTCTTCTATTTCCAATCTATTCATCAGTGTATCATACATCCTCTAAAGTGAATGCATCATAGTGATCACCTCTCTAGAAGGTACATGTCATGGTTCTTGAACATGTTTCTCCACCCTAGGTAAGGATTATGGAGGTGTAAGTTGTGGTAGAGGTTTGTACATCCACCGAGCCTTGAATGTAAAGCATCAAGGGTTTGATCACCCAAATCTATGTTTAGATCATTGTGACCTTAGAAAAAAAATTAAGATACATTGTTGCTTTCATGGGTCCTTATTTAGGTGGCAACGTACCAATAAAAACAAATTGAGGTATGAAATGGAACTCCTAAGAAAATAATTAAAATAATAAAATAACTACTATGAATTTTCAACAACAATGAAATGAAACTACATTTTTATAGTATTTTTTACTTATCTTCTAATAGGTTTACTCAATTTTTAGGTGTAGGTCCTCGTTTGATGTAGAATTAAACTCCACATCCAACAAGTACCCACTCTACATACTTTCAATGGAACCATAGTGAGATAAACTGGAAACACATTTTTTTATGTATTTCTATTTTATCTTGTTGTGGTATATCAAAGTATGAAGAGTGGTACTCATTGGATGTGTAATTTATTTTTTCATCCAACGAGCTTGAAATGTGACTAAACCTATAAGGAGATAAGTCAAAAATATGATTAAAAAAAAGGTAGTTTCATTTCTTTCCCTCCAAAACCATTTAATAGCCTTATGGTTGACATCATCATCTTGAATCCTATTGGTTATTTTAAAATTTATTTTGATGGAATATTTTTTCTTTTGAGGCCCATTTTTTTGTCTCAAAATTCCTCTAATGGAATACCCTTGAATATCTAGAAGTGAAAAATCCTAACTCTTGGACTTACCTCTTAAATGCATAACTTCCACTAGTATCTTCGTAAACTAGCTCTAATTTTGCCACATGCATGTTCATTGTGTAGTGTATAATAAAGGCCTTTAGGTAGTGGATAGTTAAACTCACATGAATTATTACACTAAGAAACAGAGTTTGTTAGGATCAACAATTAGACATCTCAAATTAAAATGAAACAAACTTGCTTCAAGTGTGCCTATAATGTAGGGTACTACTAAGAAAATTGATCATCTCGACAATGGAATATGTCATTGGATTATTGAAAGCATCTTTCACTATGATAATATCATCTTGATTCATAGAAAGTATACATCCTAATTGCAAAAGTTGTCTTTCCAAGTGTTTTTTTTATGATATGGAAGTCCTTCATTAAAAAGGGAGGCATTACACTTGAGCAAATCTTGTTTCCTCGTAGCCAAGGATGAAGAATTTCTATACTAAAAAATAGAGTTTGTTAGGCCTGACAATTTGACATCTCAACTTAAAATCAAACAAACTTACTTAAGTATGCCTATAATGTAGAGTAGTACCAAGAGAATTGATCATCTAGACAATGGAATATTCCATTGGATGATTGAAAGCATCTTTCTCTATGATAATCTCATCTTGATTCATATAAAGTGTACATCTTAATTACAGATGTAATTCCAAGTGTTTTTCCTTCATTGAAAAGGGAGAGTAAACCTTGTTTCGCCATAGCCAAGGCTAATGAATTAAGATATCATGTACTAATGAAGTTTATCCCACCAATGGGTATAATCATATACTTGTTAATGTAATGTTTTTGTGCAACGTAGGTGTGACAATATTCACAATTAAGTTTCTCATTAGTCTCAATTAGCATGGTGAAGGGGCGTTTATATTTATAATCTCCATTTTCTCATCTAAAAGAAGGCTCATCTTAAAAAGTGAAAGATTATATTATTATCATTTAAGTTGTTTCGTTTAATCCCTCTGATACACATACATGTAAGTCTGAACAAGGTTTGGGCTTGTGCAATGAAAAATTATCTTAGTTTGGGACAGCTTCAATGACTTATTTTTAATTTTTACATCCATAGGATTGGCATGAGGAGGACGACGATGACTTGAAAGCTCCAACCACCTGGAAGTCGATGGCATTTGAGGCAAACCATATTAAAAATCCGTTTTCTTGGTGTCATTTTTTCCCATTTTGGTGTATACTTAATTGTGTTTAATGTTGTATCAATTGTTTTTGGCAAAATATCAAGAATCCTAACTAGAAGGAAAAACGGGTTGCATCAATTATTGATAATCTGGGGAAGCTTACCAATTTGATGGCCCCAACTTACCAATTTGTAGTGCCCTTAACTCTTTTGCTGATTCTCGTGAAAACAGGAAAAAAAGATTTCCATTTTCCTGTAAATGACTACTATTTCGAACTCTTTCTAAAATTGGGCATAAGGATATGTTTTTGCTCCGTTTTGGGACTTCTAGTTGAAGATAGTATTGGTACTTTAATTCCTTTTGCTTTTATCATGCATGAGTAGAGTTGCAATTGGCGATTTCAAACCAGCGACCTCTAGTTAGAAAGCATGAGAGCTTTGAGTCATTTGAACGAGAAGTAAACAAACTGCATCGAAGTCCAACACATTTAGATTTTGTCAGAGATTAATCATTTTACCTCCTAAAAGACTGCTTATTTCATTTTATCAATTTTGAAGAGTTACCACCGCCCAGAAATTAATTGCCACCACCTTGACTGCCTTATCCATTTAATGATCAAAGAATTTTCACACATTGTTTCATTTTTTGACTGATCAAATATCAAAGGGGCAATGAACCATTAATCTTCTGGAAAATCCAAGACTTACCTACAGAGAAATAACCAATTAATTGTATCAGTATACATACATCTATGTAATCTTGATTTTGACATAGGAGAGAAGAAAATAAATAAAAATTATACTCTATTTTTTTTTTTTTTAATATGAGTTTGTAAACTTATGATAATGTTCAGATTTATTACAAAGTAATTTATTTTTCTGTACCATGCATATTATGTTTTCTATTTGAAAATTTAAGTTAAATCCTTATGTTGTGCAGTGTTTTTCTATAGAATCTTATTAAGTTTTTAGTATAGAAGTACGGGGTGAATTTGTTGTTGCATGGAATGTTTCATTGAAGTTATTTTACTATTGGAATCTGAGTTTTTAATCTGTTGTTATAATTCCTTTGTTTGTGCTATAACTTTGTTTTGTTGTAAAGTCGTTTTACTCTCTGTTGAAACACCTATTGAAACACTCGTTGAAAAGGTTGTTGTAGAACAAAGTATCGATCTCTATGTATGATGTAGGAGTGGTTCACTTAAGTTTTGTTGCAATAGATTTTTATTATTTGTTGAAACACATGGTTGTATCTTATAGGTGTTGTTACACAGTACTGAAACTCGCGTAGTTCATTGTTTTCTGAAGCACTCCCTTGCATCATTCATTGTGGTATCAGAGCTAGTAACATTTGTAGTTCCTCGTTGTAACTAAATATAGTGGTTTGGAATATGACTTAGAATGGCTACAAACACTAATTTGGCTCAGCCACAAATTCTTGTTTTCGCTGAAAGAACTTATGATTCTTGGTTTATCATAATGAGAACAATTCTACGTTCTCAAGATCTTTGGAAGTTTGTTACTATTGGTTATCCAGAGCTTGTTGACCAAGCAACAGAAATGGCTCTCACAAATGCTGAGCGGATTTTGTTAGAGAACAGAAAGAAAGACAACAAAGCCCTCAGTCTTATTCAACAAGGCCTAACCGAAACCATATTTCCAAAGGTGTCAAGTGTTGTGTCTTCAAAGCAAGCTTGGGACATTCTTGAAACTAGCTATCAAGGTGTATCCAAGGTGAATATTTTCAAGGTTCAAAATTTGAGAAGAGACTTTGAAAATCTAAAGATGAAGGACAGTGAGTCAATTGATAGTTTTATGAATCATGTCATGAATGTTGTGAATCAACTAAGGCAGTATGGTGAAAACGTTCAGAACAGAGAGTAATTGAGAAAGTTATCATATCTTTGCCAAAGAAGTTTGAATCTGTAGTTGTACCCATAGAAGAATTTAAAGATATTAGTCTTATGTATATTGATGAATTAACTATTTCTTTGATTTCTCATGAATCTAAGATGTCTAGATATGATAATCCATTAGAGAATGCCTTCAAATCCCAGATGCATGTTACTAGAGGTAGAGGCACGGGAAGGTCTAATAGCAGAGGAAGAGGAAGTCGATTTATTGGTCAAAGAGACAGCAAAAATGATTCAGAATCTGAGGAGAAAACTCAACAGAATCTTCCTAGTTTAAAGGGGAGTTGCAGCAGATCCCAACATCAAGGAAATCATAGGTATGATAAATCTAAGGTACAATTTTATTATTGTAAGAAATTTGGACATTATGCTAACAATGGTTGGAAGAAGCAAGCAAATGTTGGAAAGCAATCTGCTCACATGATAGAGGAGTCAGAGGATGATCAAAAACATGTATTATTTCTGACTTGTAATGTCACCCATGAAAGTTCAAATGATGTTTGGTTTTTGGACAGTGTATGTAGCAATCACACGACTGGAAATAAAAACTTATTTTCTAGTTTAGATACCAATATTCAGTCTGAGGTAAATTTGGGTAATGACTGTAAGGTAAGAGTTAATGGTAAATGTGTGATTCATGTTTATACTAAGAATGATGAAAGAAGAAAAAAAGTTGATGCTTATTATGTACATGGTATGAAATGCAATGTGTTAAGTGTTGGACAGTTGATAGAGAAAAAGTACAAAGTGTTATTTAAGAACAAGGTATGTACAATTTACGATAAGTATCCAAGTATGCAGTTGATTTCTAGAGTAGAGATGAAAAAGAATAGAATGTTTCCACTTATTATGAGAAACGATTTAACTGGCTCTTTGAATGCTTATAAAGATAAAGGTTTGGATGATTCATGGTTATGGCATTTGAGATATGGACATTTACATTTTGTAGGTTTATATTTGTTGCAAATGAAGCAAATGGTGAAGGGTTTGCCCAGTATTCAGCAACCAGCAAGCTCGTGTGAGAGTTGCATACTTGCAAATCATCATGGGGATAAACTTATTTATGGAGTTTCGTACATGGATAAATATCCATTTTAACTTATTCGCATAGGCTTATGTGGACCAATGCAAACATCTTCATTGACTGGTAATGTTAATTTATGACTTTTATTGATGATTTGAGTCAAAAAACTTCAATTTATTTGTTGAAGCAGAAGTCTAAAGATTTTGATATATTTAAGAGGTTTAAATTTATAGTTGAAAAAGAGAGTGGAAAATATATTAAAGTATTGAGATCATATAGAGGAGGGGAGTATTTTCTAACTAATTTCATGGAGTTTTGTCAGTATCATGGAATCAAGAGACGTTTTACTACTCGTTATACTCCACAGCAGAATGGAGTAGCTGAAAGGAAGAATCGAACCATTATGAATATGGATTTAAGTATGTTGAAGGAGAAGCATACTCCAAATGAATATTGGGGTGATGCAATTGTTTTTTCAGTATATATTATGAACAGAAGTCAAACTAAGAATGCAAAGAACCAAGTTCCCCGGGAGGCTTAGAGTGGTAAGAATAACAACATATCTCATTTGAGGATTTTCGGGTGTGTAGCTTATGCACATGTACCTGAAGAGATGAGGAGAAAGTTGGATGAAAAAAGTGAGAAATGTGTATTTGTTGGATACAGTGAAGAGTATAAGGAATATAGACTCTATAATCCCATCACCAAGAAGTATGTTGTCAGTAGAGATGTTGAGTTCAAAGAAGAAGAAGATTGGGATGGTATCATTGATAAAATTGTTTCAGGGGGAGATGAGAAGGTCGTACAGGGTGGGCAGTTAATTCTACAATCGCATACACCTGCAACAAGAACTCATGTAAGACAATCACCAGGAGTCATCCCATCACAACTAAGAATTCCCAAAACATATGAGCATGGTGAGTCATCAAGTCATGGTGGACAAAAAACAAGATCAGAGGTGAGTGATGAATCAAATCCTACTTTAGCTTCATCAAGAAACAAAATTAGAGGTCAGAAAACTAGAAGTTTAAGAGAAATGTATGAGCAAAATGATAAAGTAGATCAAGATTAAAATTTTGCATTAATTGCATATGATCCTATAATTTTTTATGATGTTGTTAAGAAAGAAGTTTGGGTAGAAGCTATGAATGAAGAAATTGATGCCATGGAAAGAAATAATACTTGGGAACTTGTAGATTTTCCTCAAGATAAAAACTTTATAGGTGTTAAATGGATTTACAAGACTAAGTTAAATGTTGAAGGTGAAGTTGAGAAGCATAAGGCAAGGCTTGTAGCTCAGGGGTTCAGTCAACAAACCAGTATTGATTATAATGAATCTTTTGCACCTATAGCCCGACTTGATATAGTAATAACGGTGTTAATCATTGTTTCTCACAATAAATGGTGCATGTACGAGATGGATGTAAAATCTGCATTTTTAAATGGTTTTCCAGAAGAAGAGGTTTATGTGAAACAACCTCCAGGATACAATATTGATGGATAAGAAGATAAGGTCTGCAAGTTAAATAAAGAATTATCTAGATTGAAACAAGCACCCAGAGTATGGTACAACAAAATTTATGAATACTTGAAAGGTGAAGGATTCAATAGGAGTCCAAGTGAACCAAATCTATATACAAAGGTAAATCAGGAAGGTAAACTCTTGATTGTATGTTTGTATGTTGATGATTTGATTTTCACCAAAAATATTTCAGTAGATGAGTTTAAGACAACCATGAAAACTGAGTTTGAAATGACTGATTTAGGAATGATGAAGTATTTTCTAGGCATTGAAGTAAATCAAACTGAAGATGGTATTTTTATTTTTCAAAATAAGTATGCAAAGGACATATTGAAAAGGTTCAGGATGATGGACTGTAAACCAGTTGTAACACCAATTGCAACTGGCACAAAACTCGGTAAGAATGATGATGGGTCATGTGTTGATCCAACTTTGTATAAAAGATTGATTGGAAGTCTTATGTTTTTTACAGCAACAAGACCTGATATTATGTGTGTTGTAAGTTTGATTTTTAGATTTATGGAGACTCTGAAGAGAACCCATTGGAAAGAAGGAAAAAGGATCCTAAGATATGTTGCTAGAACAACCAATTATGGTGTTTTATATGCATTAGATTCAAATTTTAATTCGATTAGATATACTGATAGTGATTTTGCAGGTAGTATAGATGACAGGAAGAGCACATGAGGATATGTGTTCATATTTGGATCAGGAGTTGTAGCTTGGGATTCAAAGAAGCATTCCATTGTGACTTTATCATTTGCTTAGGCAGAGTATGTCGCAACAACATCAACTCCATGTCAAAGTGTGTGGATGAAAAGGATTATGACTGAGTTGTTGCATGAACAAGAACCAACTCATATTTTTTTTGACAATAAATCAGCCATTTCTCTGTCATGTAATCATGTTTTCCACAAGAAAACTAAGCATATTGATACAAAATATCATTTTATTCGAGAGCTGATAAACAATGATGAAATTTCTATAGAGTTTTGCAAATTTGAAGATCAGTTTGCATACAGGTTTACGAAGCCCTTAGAAAAGGAATTATTTAAAATTCACAGAAAGAACATTGGGGTTTGTGAACTGTAATATTGCATAGTTTTGTTTTTGGGTGAAATAATTAAGGGGGAGAATGTCAGAGATTAATTGTTTCACCGAGCAAAAGATGTTTTATTTCAGCCAATTGAATTTTTAAGAGTTACCACCACCCATAAATTAATCGTCGTCGCCTTGACCACCTTATCCATTTAATGATCAAATAATTATCATCGCCACACGGTTTCATTTTTTGACTGGTCAAATATCAAAGGGGCAATGAACCATTAATGTTCTAGAAAATCCAAATTCGACTTACGTAAAGCGAAGGGGTAAGCTAATTGATTAATTGTATCAGTATATATACATATATGTAATCTTGATTTTGATATAGGAGAGAAGAAAATGAATAGAAATTGACAGAGAATTTTGAGAGTGTTAACAGGGGATTTTATACTTTGTTTTTTGTTTGAATATGAGTTTGTAAACTCATGATAATGTTCATATTTATTAAAGAATAATTTGTTTTGTTGTAGCATGCATATTCTATTTTTTCTTTGAAAACTTCAGTTAAATCCTTATGATGTGTAATGTTTTGTTGTAGAATCTTATTAAGTTTTTAATAAAGAAGTACTCAGTAAATTTATTGTTGCAGGGAATGTTTCATTGAAGTTATTTTACTGCTCGAATATGATTTTTTAGTCCTTTGTTATAATTCCCCTGTTTCTGTTATAACTCTGTTTTGTTGTAAAGTCATTTTACTCTCTGCTGAAACACCTGTTGAAAATGTTGTTGTGGAATAGAGTATTGATTTTTGTGTATGATGCAGGAGTAGTTCACTTAAGTTTTTGCTGCAATAGTTCTTTGTTAATTGCTGAAACACATGATGAAACACCTACTGAAATAGTTGTTGAAACACCTGGTTGTAGATTACAGGTGTTGTTACACAATGTTGAAACTCGTGTAGTAATTGTTCGAGAAAAATTAAGTTATGATGGGGTTTATAGCCTCAATGATATCATGAGCTCTATGATAAACAAGTATCATCTATTAACACCTACAAACGAGGTATTTGCAAGGTTGAAAAAGGTGTCGAAGATCCCATCTTTGACGAGAAAGACAAATCCCATTAATAGGATTAATTAATCCCATGAAGATTTTGCAAAATGGGTGGGCCTTGCCAAAGATTTTTTAATAGAGTTATCAATAAATTGGAAAAATATATTTAGTTGGTTGAATTAAAAAACAATTGCATGTATCTTGTAAAACTTGATATGGAATGAAATATTAAAAAAAATTACACATTAAGAAATTGGAGGATCCCTCTAGGGACTTGATAGATTTGGGTTTAAGATGGATCTTCACCATGACTCGCGACAAGGCCACTTTGTTGATGGGATTTCTTTAACAACCAAAAGGTCTAGTCCAAAAGACACAGTTAGGTTTTTTACTTTTTCCAGCAACTTCTACCATGCAATGTAATTATGAACAATATCTCAATTTTACATTACTTAAATTGTGTTTTTAAATTCATAAATCAATTCAATGCCCTCAAAAACTCTATGAGACACATAATTTCAACTACTTAAATCTACAATTCCAATTATCCTTCTAAATTTCTAATAGTTTTTTTGAATAAAACTCATTATACAATTACAATTAAAACGAACATCTAAAATTCTTCCAACGAAAAAGTTTGGTTGCGTCATCGTTGAATGCAATGCACCTCAACAAAACCAACTTCGATTAATGCAGCCTTACATTGATTGAGTGTGCAATGAGGTACTCCAAGTCTTTTATAAATGTCAAGCTTGCCTAGACAAGTTCAAATAAACTTCTACGCCACAACCTTGCCCAAAGTTTATATGACACCAGATCCATTGATCAGCTTTAAGGATGGCATTGGAAGTGGCTCGTCATTGAGCTTTGGCCATCATCAAACAACGAAAACGCCTATGGCGAAGTGGAAATCCTATCATGCATGCAAACAAATTACCTCACGTGACTTTTAACGACGTTAAGAAATGTTCAAGAGGAAGTTGTCTTTGTAACTTCGCAATTGATGCAAACAGATGCGCGGCGTAACCTACTATGTAAAAATTACTCTAGCCAATGCAAAATATTTAAGCAGAAAACAATTATTTCCCAAGGTCTTTGTATTAGGATGTCGACGAGAAGCTAAAGCATAGTTACCAAATTTGGAGAAATAGATTAAATAAATTCGAAAATTAGTCAATTCGATTCGGTTGAATTATTCTTCAAATTCCATTAGTTGGATTCCAATAAAACTTGAAATATCATTTGGATATGCGATCACCAAACCTCTCTCTAATGGGATTGACCCTCCTATTCCAGATAGTTTTTGGATCAAGGTAACATTGGATCGAGGTAACCGGTTGAAAATAAGTCATTGTGAATCAGATCTGGAAGAGTCAAGACATAATTGTGTCCAGAGAAGGCACCAAAGATTAGAGAACTCGTGAGACATTAAGCAAATTGAAAGGAGATCCCACAGAATCGTGGATCAAGGATTCCAAGATGTTCGTTGTTTCAAGGAGAGCCCTCATTTGATCACTGGTTGAAAAAGATCCCAAGTGAAGAATACAAGTGAGGATTAGTTTGTTATTTGTTGAGGAGAGATGCCATTTTTTCAAACCCTAGCCACTAGATAAAAGAGGTTTTATTTAATCTCCGTAAATTATAATTTTGAGGATTTTTTTTAGGGCTAGGGAGAAAGAATATTGTTAGGGTTTGAAAGAAGGTTCATTTGAAAGCATTGATTGAAGATGTTTTTGTAATTATTTCATTAGAAAACTATAGTTGAGTGAGAAATTATCTAGAGTTATGAATATGGATTTGTTGAGGCCTCCTATTTTCAATGGTAACAATTATGATTTTTCGGCCATTAAGATGAGAACCAGACTATATATAGATAATCTATGGCACATTGTTTTGAATGGGTTTGAAGAACCCTTAAATCAAACATCCTATAAGGCCATGACACAAGATCAAAGGGATCAATTTATAGTCAACATGAAAGATGATGCAACAACAATGCATCTCATTCAACAAGGCTTGGATAAGAGAATTCTTCCAAAAATCGCAACAGCATCTAGATCCAAAGAAGCTTGGGATATTCTCAAAATGGCATACTGTGAAAGGGGGAGCAACACCGATCATCATCAAGTTGAGTTACAAAATGTTATAGATGTTGATAAAGTGGTTATCATAACAGAATAAGGTTTTGAAGTTGTGGAAGAACCAGAAGTTGCAGTGAAATGTGTTGAAGAAATTGCAGGAGAAAAAGGTAATGTTGTACAAGATGCAAAGAAAGAGCAAGGTGAAGAAATTGAAGTTGAAGAAGAAAATAAAACTGCATTTGCAGTTGTAGCAAAATGTCGGCAGAATTTATTTGCAATGAATGTTGAGTTTGAGTATGAGGTAGAAATAACATTTCTTGAGGAATGACTCGCAAATCCCAAGTATGATAAATATAAAACTGGATATGGAAAATATGCAATAGAAGAAGGAACAAAACAAATAAATGCAATCATCAGATTTGTTGAAGATTTTGCAACAATGGAAGAGAAGATGGATGAAAATGAAAATGTTGTTACAGAGGTTAACAGAGATGTTCAGTAGTTGAAGTACAAGAAGATGCAGAAGAAGAACCAAATGAAGAAAATAAAGAAGAAGAGGAAATATTGAAGAAGAAGACTAGAGTAAAGGAGAAGTTGAAGAAGAAGAAAGGTATGCAGAATACGAAGTTTGGAGCAAAAGAAAGAAAAATCTTGTAGAGTATAGGACAAGTTGCACCAACATACAAAAGTAAAGGATGTAAAACAAGTTTTCAAGTATTGTAAACCTCGTTGACACTTACACCAGGAAGAACTCATGATTTTGTAAGTCTATAAAGACATTGTCAAAATTAATGGTTAATGTTATTAGCAGTCGTAATTAAGGGAGAGTGTTGGAGTATGGTAATTACTTCGGCTAGTTCTAGAAGAATTTGGTTGACTTAGATTAATTAGTTGGGTGATTAGTTGATTTGGTATTTTTCTATTTATGAAAATTTGTTAGTCAATTGTTAGTTTTAACCCTATCAAACCTCTAGGGTTGCTAAATCTATATTGTGAGAATTTGTTTAATAATGAGAAGGGTCATCGATACCCCATAATTTTTCCAGTGATTTTCCTCATATTTGTCTCTTATTATCAAATTAATAAAAAATAAGAAAGTGAAGTTTATTGTTGATATTAAATAAAAAATAATTGAATATATTCCATCACATAACAACATTCAAGGGGAATGTGGAATAGCTCAACTCTACCATTGGGAAAGTTAATCCCTAAATGGCCTAGTTGTACCATTAGACATTTTAATTGCAAGTATTCAAGCCTAGTAAAACATCTATAAGAAGGAACTTGATTTAGATGACACAAGGAGATTAAAGGCTTCAACCCAAGGAACTATTTTTTGTGTGTATGGTGTTATGTTGAGCATGAAGCTATTTCTCTTTTGAATGCTTCAAGACTCCTCAATCTCTTACATTATAGTTGATTAAGCAACTGAAATTTCCTCTCACCATTTCTCTTTTGAATTCTTTAAGATTCCTCAATCTCTTATATTATAGTTGATTGAGAAAATAAAAGTTCCTCTCTCTCCATTATTGGTGTAAAGTGATTATGTGTTTTAAGCTTGTAAATGATATCGTCAAGAAGGTGGAAGTTACTCTTGTCATTCTACAGATCACCTATCTAAAAATATTTCCTTTGATTAGTGAGACCCAAAACTCATATCCACATGACCATATATAATAAAAACAATAATAGTGATGCTCTATAGTTAACAATCAATATTTGGGGATCCAGTGGGTCTCTTATGCCATATATTATACTATTTGGTGTGGAAATTCCTTGTTTTCCTTGTATGTTGGTTGGGGCATGGAATTCTATCCTATTTTCTTCCCTCAAGAAGAAGAAAAGTCTTCATAGTTTGGGTACATTATTCTCTAGGTGGACCCATTTGAAGAAGAAAGGAAGGTAGGTCTTAATTGTTGGGGAGAGAAGGAACCTGGAAATGAGTGATATCATATGGATGGAATGAATATAGGTTAGGTATTCTCCCCATGGATCCTCCATGGATAATGTCATTTCTCCATATTTGTGGTGCATGCTACTCTAAACCAGAGCCCATTGTCAACCCTATGCCAGGGCCTCTCGTATTCCCTACATGATCAAGGCACTCGTGTAGATCCAAATCCACTCTACTAGGTAGACAACCTCCATATGTGAGCTAAGAGAATTGAGTCTAAATATCTATATATTGTATTAATCCTAACTATATATTTAATATATGTTTGCTACAAAATTAGAGATTGAAGATTTTTAAAAAATCAATTAATCATAGAAATAGACTAGGATAAACTACCTAACAAAACATTTTTTCTCATTTGAAAAAACAATAAATGATTTCAAATAAAAATGGTAATTAATGCCCAAAAATAGGTTATATCCTATATATGTTTGTTGAGATCCTCCCTAAGGATGTAATGGGAGGGTGAAGGGCCCATAGTAGAGTAATAAGTGGAGGTCATTCAATGAAAGGTGGACTAGGCCCACTATACTTTTTATTATTAAATAAGGCCCACTATAGTAATTAGTATTGAATAAATGTAATGAAATCTCATTAAAGAATGTCCACTAAGTAGTTAGGAGATTGTTATGATTAGGTTTTTCTTGTTAAGTATAAATAAGGATGGATTCCTCATTATGAGGTGTGTGGAAGAATATTGTATTTGGAGCTTAATTCATTGAGAGGTCACCCAATCTTAGGAGGCAAGTGAATAGGAGTGGATTCCTTCCATAAAATGATCAATTGTGATGTGTTTCCCTACCTTAAGGGTTTTTTATATTAATAAAATTTGGATCATTGTTGATATCTCTTTTGTGATTCAATTTCTTTGGTTTAGGATCATAACAAGTGGTATCATAGTTTTTTATTGGGCCAAAAAAGAAGATTTGTCATTTTTCAAAGAAAAAAAGAGAGTTGTGATGCTCAAATCAATTCATGTAGCTTTGTGGGACGAATTTGAAGAAAAGAGAATTTAATCTCAAACGATGAGTATTGTCACAAGTATTGTATAAACCATATATATATATATATATATATATATATATATA
>JZKD02S0081220.1:782889-825137 GCA_000966675.3 Picea glauca
AAACTGACAAGTGTAACTTTCTTCATGAAAATGATCTTAAAGAAGAGATAGATCTTCTATCACCATGTCATTATCATGTCATCATCTTGATAACCAAAAATGTGGATAACACTCTGAAGTGAGTTCCCTCTTACATCCATATATGAGCTTCTCATCCCCTATAAGAAACAGTTAATCCAATATCAAGAGGCAACCATTCCCAAACTCATCAAATAACTTTTTGTTTTGGCATACCATTCCCTGGGTGCCTGTTTAAGCATGTACAAAGATTTCTTCAAATTTGTAGACATGAGGATCCTTCTCGTGTATCTTGTGGCTGCTCTATGTACACTTATTTTGGCCACTAAAGAAAGTGTCTCATCATAATCTTCTCCCTCTTTCTGGGAGAATCCTCTAGCCACAAATATTTCTTTGTACTTCTCTATGATGCCATTTGTAGCATGTTTGATCTTGTAGATCCACTTGGAAGTCACTAATAACTTCCCTTCCAGTCTCAAAACCACTTCCCACACATCATTATTCATGATGGGCTAGTATTCTTCCATCATGGCATCTTTCCACACTTGCTACTTAGTAGATTCCTCAAAAGTGGAAGGTTTAGAATCAATGATTTTACTCATCAGCACCACATAGCTCGTGTTAGGGAGTATTAATTTACAAAGTCAAAACATTTGGTTTTGTTGCTAATTGAGTCTTGTAGTCAAGTCCTGGTCTCTTAAAATATCAGGTGTCAAGGTTTGATGGTATTTCTATCAATGTTATATTGATGAGGCAATGAGGCATGTCGAGCACTCCTGGTCATTTTTGTGATTATTTTGGTATCCTCAGAATTACCTATGGCCTTCTAGATGCAACAATGGAAATGACACTATCACATATTCACACACACACACACACACACACACACACACACACACACACAGTTCACAAAAGAAACTGTTGAAACAGAGATTTTGCAGCAAATTTCCTAATTGTTGTGAAATGTTATTTTCATCATAACTTTAAAAGTACAAACTGGGTTTTTCCCAATTTTTTTGTGAAGAGGAATCATAGTGTCATTAATTTTCTGACAAAAAATCATCCCAACCCAGTTCTCCATGTGGGAGAAAAATTGAAATTGTCATTCATTGCGAAATCTCTTGGTTGTTGTGAAATTACTTGTAGCTAATTGTTTTTGTAGTTCACTTTAACCTCATATTTCAAGCAGATGGTGATAGATATCAACAAAATAAAATAGTTTTTTCTCAAGCACGAGTTCATCTACAAAACCATCTCTTAGTATTTGCACAAGTGTCATAGTTTGAGATATTTTAAGGGATCTTTACAAACTATTTTTATAGATTTCCACCTAATTTAATTAGTCAAAAACTAAACCCTAAAAAATAGGAGTTAGTTTGTAACTCCTTCTTGAATATCAAACACTAACTATTTCAACCTGATTGAGTTAGATTGAAATTTAATTCTATATATTGTGAAGGAAAGATTGAGAAAAGGGTTGGAGACTTGAATAAAAAGACTCTTTGGTTGTTGTATATATTTTTTGTTAATGAAATCTTTTAAGCTGGAGGACTTGAATATTTTGTCTCGGAGATTCTTGTGTTGGTGATCTACAATATTTTTTCTTTGTGAATGTTTTTCATCTTTTTTATCATTATGTCTATTCTTCTATTCTGAGTGAATGATTATAGATAGAGAAATCATTGTTGATGCTCTTTATCTCACATTCAGTTTTTCTGCATTAGTCTTTTGATATTGTGACAGAATTCATCCACTGCTTGGTGCTCTGTTATCATTGACGTGTTTCTTTATTCCCACCACCATACTACAATACTTATGATGACTGACAGATTGCTAGCTACCTAGCCTATGAAGTACATTTGTTCATATCAACCAGTTTTGAAAGATTTGATTTGACCTATCTTTATTATTACTCCATGCCCAATGGGTGTTTCACTCAACCCTACTAACACATTTTGAAAACCTTACTCAACTGAAGATCTAGTGATTGTGTTTATCAAATAATCATTCTTTTATGTGGTTGATTTATCAGAGAGAGCCCTCTCTAGGTTGGTATAGATAACTTATAATCTACAAGTTGGTTTATGGTTACCCCTGGGTTTTCCTTCCACAACTAAGGAAAATTACAGAGTGATAACATTTTGGCATCGTTGTCGGTGAATGAAGGTGGAATCTTCATTGGAAAAGAATGACAAAGTTTCAGGTTTGATTCTTGAAGGGTAAACAGAGAGTGATACACATAGGTTGGTTTCATATTTTACCCTGGTGACTCCATTTTCAGAATAATTCAGATTTCAGAGTATCAATGGCGACTCCACTGTCAAAATGATTCATTGCTTGAGGGATTTACTAGTGAGTCCACTACACGATGAGGGACTCGGATGCTTCTTCTATCATTGCACGGTATGCATGCTTGGACTTTTCATAAATTTATGGTTTCCCTAATCCATTACCCAAGGATGAATATTTTTTAAGGAATGGTCCAAAATTTAGTAGAGAGGATTTGAGTTTGGCCTTGAAACATATCTCGGATTTTCGTGACTTTACTGATCTTCTTATAATCAAGAATGAAGATGTATTTCTTATATTTTTTTATGATTCGTTCCAAGGAAAATGTAGAAGTTGGGCTGAAGGTTTTCCTGCTAGGTCCATTAAATCTTTTTCGTTTTTTTGGCTCATCTTTCTGGAAACATAGATGGAGAAAACAGAGTTTGTGGTAGCCCCTGTTTCCATTCAAGGTTTTGAAGAATGGAATGATATGTACACCAATGATGAAGTGGATGAAAACTTTTCTTCATTTTTATCTTCTTATTTAAAGTCATGCAAATGTAGCTCAGAAGATAAAATCCATTTTTTAGATGAGTTTGCCAAGGACATTGAAAAGGAGCTTGAAGCTTTAGAAGATCGAGAAATATCCCAAATTCTTCCATTACAGGGTATTTCTTTTGAAGTTTCATTTCAGCAAAAAGACACATTGCTTCATTTTCCCTTTGATATTGAGGATGAGGAATGTTTTGATCATGAGTTTGAAAAAAAAAACACCCATGAACAGCACAACCATGGCAATCAAATTACAGAATACATTGAGGGTCAGGGAACATAATATGGCTTCTAACATTTTTATGATCATGTAGCTAATTATATTAAGGAATTTTTCAGTGTGAACTCTCATCCATGTTTTCACTATGAATATCTGATCCATCATCAGTTGTCTTTTCCATTACAGTGTCCAGTTTTGATTTTATTCAAGCATGGTCAAGGAGTCAAATTACTTGAGAAGCTTCTTGATTGGATGCATTGGCATTTTTGTATCACTTGATTAAGCAGTGATTTTCAACGGCTTAGAGTAGAATGATGTATATAAATAAGTTGTCCAAATCAACGTATCTTTTCATTTTTCAGTGTGCAGCAATTTCAGTTTGGTTTGCAGCAATGTATAGCTTAATTTGAAAGTTGCGGGGTATATGACTTGGGAGCTTCCCAATGGATAAGGAACTGGATCTGAGGTTCTTTACTACCTCACAGGGAGGATAGCATCCCCATTGGAGCCTATGTTAAGGAGTATTAATTTACAAAGTCAAAATAGTTGGTTTTGTTTCTAATTGAGTCTTCTAGTCATGTCCTGGTCTCTTGAAATATCATGTGTCAAGGTTCGATAGTATTTCTATCAATGTAATATCGATGAGGCGATGAGGCATGTGGAGCACTTCTGGTCATTTTTGTGATTATTTTTCTATCCTTGGCATTACCTATGGCCTTCTAGCTCCAACAATGGAAAAGACACTATCACATATTGAGAGAGAGAGAGAGAGTTCACAAAGGAAATTGTTGAAACAGAGATTTCACAGCAAATTTCCTAGTTGTTGCGAAATGTTATTTTCATCGTAACTTTAAAAAGACAAACTGGGTTTTGTCCAATTTTTTTGTGGAGAGGCATCATAGTGTCATTAATTTGTTAACAAAAAATCAGCCCAACCCAGTTCTCCATTTGGGAGAAAATGCAAAATTACCAGTCGCTACAAAATCTCTTGGTTGCTGCGAATTTTTTTGTAGCTGATTGTTTTTGCAGTTGAATTCAAGCTCATATTCCGAGCATATGGTGATAGATATCAACAAACTAAAAGAGGCTTTTCTCAAGAACAGATTCATCTATGAAAACCTCTCTCAATTTTTACACAGGTGTCATGGTTCGGGATATTCGAAGGAATCTTCAGAGACTATTTCTACATATTTTCGCCTAATTTAACTAGTTAAAAACTAAACCCTAAAAAATAGGAGTTAGTTTGTAACTCCTTGAATGTGAAACCCTAACTATTTCGACCTCGTTGAGTTAAATTGAAATGTAATTCTATATATTGTGAAGAAAAGAAGGAGAAAAGGGTTGGAGACTTGAGGAAAAATACTCTTTGGTTGTTATATATATTTTTTGTTAATGAAAGCTTTCAAGCTGAAGGACTTGAATATTTTGTCTCAAAGATTCTTGTGTTGGTGATCTGCAGTATGTTTTATTTGTGAATGTTTTCTATCTTGTTCATCATTATGTATATTCTTCTATTCTGAGTGAAGGATTATAGATACAGAATTCATTGTTGATGTTATTTATCTCACATTCAGTTTTCCTACATTAGTCTTTTGATATTGTGACAGAACTCATCCATTGCTTAGTGCTCTGTTATCATTGATGTGTTGCTTTCTTCCCACCACCATACTACAATACCTATGATGATTGACAGATTTCTAGCTACCTAGCCTATGAAGTAGATTTGTTCATATCAACCAGTTTTGAAAGATTTGATTTGGCCTATCTTTATTATGACTCCATGCTCAATGGATGTTTCATTCAACCCTACCAACACATTTTGAAAACCTTACTCAACTGAAGATCTATTCATTTTGTTTATTAAATAACCATTTTTTTATGTGGATGAGTTATTAGAGAGAGCCCTCTCTGGGTTCGAAGGGCTAGCTTCCAATCTACAAGTTGGTTTGTGATTACCTCTGGGTTTTCCTTCCACAGCCAAGGAAAATTACAGAGTGATAACAGCTGGAAAACTTGTGTGGTCTCTTGCTTTCTTTAAAAGATCCTCTGGGAGATGCATCTCCTTCAGCTTCCTGCAAAGTGTTATGAAGCCATGATGGTCTCTTCCTGGTAACTATAATTTCTCTAGGTGGATCTACAGGTATCTCTAGCTCTATTGTCTCATTCTGATCTTTTGAGATATGTTCTTCTAGAGTAGAGTCCATCATTACTTCTTTCTAGCAAGTAATGGTCCTAGTGGAAATGTACCAGGTGACTGGAGCAAAGGCCTTCTCATGGTCCACTCTCTCTGAGTCAACTGACTCTCTCTAAGATCAGGCTCAGTCTGAGTCTGCATGCTCCCTCTGGGATTTGACTCCCTCTGATTCTTTATAATCTTGGAGCCATCTGCTCCCTCTGCATATGTTGAATTTCTCTAAAGTCCGATCTCATATTAACTATACTAGGAGGTTGCTCCTTCCTACTGGATCCCGAGGGATGACTTCTTATAAAATTTGGTTCCTTTTGAGCTGGTACTTGGTGGGGTCACCTGCCTCACCATTGGTGGAGCCATCTCCTCCTCATGATATGGATCATCAATGCCATATAACTGCATGCCCTTTGCATCCTACAAAGTATCACGGGACCATGCTAGTCTTTTCCCAGTCACTACAATGTTTCTGGATAGGCCCTTCTAGCTCTACCAACTCTTCCTGGTGATCTAAAGAGTGATCAATAGAACTAGAGGGATTTGTATGGTCATCCTTTGGAGCCTTCTGCTCCTCACAATTAATCTCCATACAAGATACTTTGTATCTCACAAAAGTACCCTTCTTTCCAGAAGGTTCTGACTTCGTCCTCTTCTCCTTCATTACATGGATGTGTACGATCATGTACACAACTCTATGTCTGGATAGTCTGCTCCATGTCTCAACGAGAGACCATCTCATATGTTGCCTCCTGCAACCATCATTATAGATCCTTCTCATAGCTATCACATGTGACCTGCCCGAAACAAGAGAAACAATAAGGGAAAATAGCAAACAAGAAACATTCTTATGATAAGAACAATAATAAAAACAAGAACGGGAACAATCATCACAATAGCTCCTTCTTAGAGCTATCACCTATGACCTTCCTGGGACAAGAGCCAAAATAAAATACAATAACAAGAAATAATAACAACACTCTTCTAGTGTTGTGACCAATCATTCCTTCATAGCAACCTTCCCGAAACAAGAAACAAGAACAACTCCATGGTAACCTCCATGTAATTTACAAGATAACATGCCTGGGACAAGGTCAACAACCAAGAACATCTCCTAGAGGAGGTCAATTCATCTTGTAAATAAGTGCATTGTTAATAATGAACAATGAGTATAATGATCATCGTACCAACAATATTCAATTGTTACTAAACATTTGATAGAAATAGTACTCGGTGGTAATAGTCTTCTAAAGACTGGTGTTCTAGTTACAATACTTACTTATGTTGCAATGATAAAATATCAAACCTGATAAGAAAACCTGGAGACTAGCTACTGATGTCCCATTTGATTTGTTATATATTGTAGAAGACATCATCACGGCTTCCTCCAACTCTTGGGCTTCCTTTGAGTGCACTAGATCTAAGATCCCTTTGGATCTACTGTCACTGCTTGGATAAATGTTCTCTTGTCAAATGTACATATCCTACAAACTCCCTCATTTTATATACAAGTGCACCATCCAGCTTTGTCTTCTAATCTAAGAAATTACATCAACAAGGAAAATTTAGAAATCTGAATCAGAGGGTTCAATGTCCAGGAAAATGTCAACAAGCCTAAAACCCTAAAAATTCAACTTTGACATAAAGTCAATCTGAAATATGTAGCAGGTGCGCTAGGGAAAGGCGAGCTGATCTATGCTAAAATTTGTCCCAATCAACTTTATAATAAGTGTTCCACGAGCTTGAAAAAATAAAACTGCATAGTGGCAAATTTCAACAATGTGGCAAATCTCACAATCTTCCTTCTAGTGGTTAGATTGTTCTGAAGGAAACCAGCTCTGATTCCATGTTAGATTTTCATTAGTTTTGTTAACATTAGATTTACTGTAGAATTTTTATCTTCTTTTAACATTCAATAACCATATACTAAAATATATAAGCAAAACAAGCACAAGAAGACACAGATTTATCCTAGAAAAACCCCAAACTCAGGGAAAAACCCAGCCAACTTTTCCTAGAGAGAATCTTTCTAATATTCCAATACAACCATGAACAATCTCTATTTACAAGAGCAAACCAACATTGAAGAAACCCTGATAACAAATATTTATCTCTTCTTCTTGTCAAACCCTGGTGGGGGTAGACAAATGAGTCACCACAGAACTGGCACAATATAGGTGCATCACTAGAAAAAGATAGCACACCACAGAAATGGCACAACTAGTAACTGGTAACTGCAATTGCAACTGTAACAAAACTAAATCGGATGTAATTCCTACCAACGATGATGTGAGCGCCTGCGCCCCGGTGTAGAGTCTAGGGTTTGACACATTCGCCGCCATGGAAGATCAGGGAGGAGGGGAGTCGTCGCCCCCTCCTTCTCCGTCCACCTCCTTTCGAAATTTGATCGCAGCTTGCAGCAAGAAGACTTCCCCCTTAGCTCCCCCCAAGCTTCGTCAAGAAACTAGATGCTATTCGGGAGATTGATCTGCCTCCCAAACATCCAATGAAGGTATTCACATCCCTCTCTGAACGAGGACTAGTAGGACAATTTATGGGGCTATGGCCCTCAACCAGATCCACAGACAACTAGATACAACGAAAATGGAGACCGTTGATCACAAACAGTGTTACATGCTATGCGGTAGGGAGAGGGTATTTTATTTTCGAATTTATCTCTCAGGAGGACAGAGATTTGATCTTCAGAAATGGACCGTACTTCATGGGCACCCAAGGTCTCTATTTAAACCGATGGACCCCAAGCTTTGATCCGGCCTTAGAAGTACCCAAAGACGTCCCTGTCTGGGTAAGACTCCCAAATATGCCAATACACTGCTAGAACCTAACCTCGCTTCAAGAAATAGGGAACGGACTGGGGCGCTACATTGATAGAGCAGATCCTAGACACCAGTACTCCTACGTGCGGATCTGTGTGGAAGTCGACCTGGAGGTAGGCCTGCCAGAGGCAATAAAATTAAAAGTTGGGGATTGGCATCACTTCCAAAATCTAGACTACGAATAGTTCCCGTTCAAGTGCAGAGGTTGTCATGAATACGGACACTTCCAAAGGAACTGCCCAAATAACGCTTCTACAGAGAAAGTAGGGAATGAAGGCTGGCAACAGGCCCGGAAGGGGAAATCCAAAGCGAAAGGACCAAGAAATGAAAAGATAGCCCCACCGCAAACCAAACTCTCAGGAACCAAGGAAACTGAGAACAACTTCAGTATTTTGGCAAAAGAAGTCGACGAAGAGGAACCAGATCCAAGTAAAGATATTCAAGAGGAAGGAGCAAAAGGTAACCAAAGCCCCGAGGACAAAGGGAATCCAGCAGCAGAAGGAGAAGGGGCGCAAAACAACTCCCTCCAAAGGTTGGAAGGTAGTCAAAACATAGAGGAAAGGGAGATCTCAACAGGCAGGGACTCAGAGGAAGCAAGCGAGGCTTGGGCCACTCCAAAGAAAACGGGAAGAGGTAGGAAAACCAAAAATGTTGAAAGAGACCAGGAAACTTACAAAGACATCCTCAAAGGGTCACAGCCCACCATCAAGCAGTTGATCACTGTTCGGCACACGAGAAAGCAAGCCAAAGCCTCCCAAGGAGGCCAACCCTCCCTCCAAGGTAATTAATGATTCTAACCTCCTAGAACTGTAGAGGAATGGGAAGAAAAAGAAAGGAAGAAGCACTCAAGGATATAATCAAGGCTTCAAGAGTAAACATCCTCCTTCTCCAGGAGACTAAGATGAGTCAGCAAGACTCACTAAAAACTTCGTTGAACGTTTGGAAAGGCAGCCAAGGAATAGCTGAAAATGCCAGAGGCGCCTCAGGAGGACTCTGCACTCTGTGGAACGCCTCCAAAATAGAACTGATCAGCTCTGACACATGCATGCACTGGATTCACACCAAACTCCTCCACAAAGACTCGGGTTACCAGGTAAGCATCTTTAATATCTACGTGCCACAACACTTGGGGGGGGAAAAACAATGCTAGGAATCCCTACAAAACTACCTACAGCAAAACGATCTAGACAATATCATTATCGATGGGGATCTAAATGTTACCTTAGCAAAAGAGGAAAAAAGAGGGGGTTCCATAGTGAGAGATCCGACCAGAGAATGGGTGGAAGATCTAGTCACATCCTGGGACCTTTTAGACATCAAGTCGGCCAAAGGACTTTACACGTGGACAAATAAAAGGATCGGACCTGGGCACATAGCTGCCAGACTGGACAGATTTCTAGTCCAAAGCTCCCTCCTGTCATTAGGACTCACAACAAATGTAGAGATTCTGCCCCACAGTGTATCAGATCACAATCCCATTCGTCTAGAAATTAAATATGACCAAGTCAGAGGGCCCATTCCTTTCATATTTAGCCCAACCTGGATCCAAGACAAAGACTTTCTCTCTCTGGTTTCCAAAATGTGGACCAGCGCGGTTACAGGCTCATCTTTTTATGTTTGGGAGGAAAAATTAAGAAGGTTAAAGAGAGCCCTAAAACTATGGCAAAGAGCCAACCAAATCCAATAGCCTTGCGCACAATAGCCCAAATGCAGCTCGAGAGTCATCAGCTGGAAATGGAACACAAAGAGGTCATGCAGGAAGCCCCGCAACAAGAAGACAGCCTACAAAGACAATGGCACAAAGCCTGCAGAGAGGAGGAAAGCTACTGGAGGCAAAAATCAAGAAGTCTTTGGCTGAAAGAAGGAGATAAAAACACAAGCTATTTCCACAAGCAAGCGGAGGCAAGGAAACAATACAAAGCAGTTATAGAAGTACAAATTCAAAATAAAACAATTACTGATCCAAAAGGCATAAAACAAGCAGCTTTTGAAGCCTTTGATGCGCTCTACACAGAACCACAAGGAACAGAAATAGACCCGCAAAAGTATCCTCTCAACATTATCCCAAGCCTCATAAATGAGGATATCAACAACACGTTGACCAGGGAGGTATCGCACCAAGAGATAAAGGAGGCCTTGGATCAAATGAACCTAGATAAGGCCCCTGGGTCGGATGGTTTCATTGCCAGATTCTACCAACAATGTTGGGATATAATAAAAAAGGATCTAACCAAAATGATCAAGAAATCACAGCAAAGCAGCAAGCTAGGTGGAAGCACCAACTCGTCCTTCCTGACACTCATCCCAAAGGAAAAAGGAGCAGTCTCCTTCAATCGATTTAGGCCAATCTCCCTTTGCAACACAAGCTATAAAATTCTCACCAAAGTTATAGCCAATCAACTCAAGTCAATCCTCCCTCTCACTGTCCCTGAAAACCAAGGAGGTTTCATCAAAGGTAGGCATATTGCCGATAACATCATCCTTGTCCAAGAGGCCCTTACTCAAGTATCCGGAGGAAAGACAAAGGTATGATCATTAAACTAAATCTCGTTAATGCCTTTGATAGAGTTAGACATAAAATTTTATTCGAAGTAATGAGAAAGTTTGGTTTTGATTCGATCTTTGTAAACTGGATAAAAGCTTGTATTGGATCACCATGGATAGCCCCGTTGGTAAATGGGAAAGTAACAAAATTCTTCCAAGCTTCCAGGGGTTTAAGACAAGGGTGCCCCCTCTCGCCCCTTCTCTATGCTATCCAAGCTTCAGTCCTAAGCTACCAGCTGGAAAAATCCCAAGTTCAAAAAAACCTTCAGGGTCTAAGAATCGTGCAAGGAGTGAAAGAAATAAACCATGCACAATTTGCGGACGATACACTGTTGTTGGGAGGGGAAAGTCCAATAATAGCAAAAAATTTTAAGGAAGAGCTGGACACTTATGCTGCAGTCTCTGGAAGTGAAATAAGCCCGGCCAAAAGCAAAATCTATGGATGGAATATCACACCAAATGAGATGTTGGGAATCACAAGAGTTCTGGGGATGGAAGGGCATGCCAACTGGGAGACCTTTAAATACCTTGGAATCCCCATTTTTAAATCTGCTCCAAGAGCCTCTCACTGGAACCACTTGATAGACAAACTAAAAAGTAAATTTTCCTCCTGGGGGGCGAATTGGCTAAATTTAGCAGGGAAAGCAGTCCTGATTAAATCAGTGGTAACCAGCATTCCCATTTATCAGAGCTTGTTGCTCTTAGCCCTTGCCATCGTCATCCAAAAAATTGAAGCACATCAAAGGCGCTTCTTGTGGGAAGGAGGAAAGCAGGTACAGAGGAAATTGCATTCGATTAGTTGGGAAAAAACTTCAAAGCCCTTCTTGGAAGGTGGCCTTAACTTTAAAAAAACCCAAGCTCAAAATATGGCTTTGGGGGCAAAGCTGCTTTGGAGGATGATCACTGGCAAACCATCTTGGAGCAAACTAGCACTCTGGAGAAAATACTTTAGGGGACCCAGGGACCGATGCTTAGAGTCTCCATGCAAAGAGTCGAAAGGCTCCCCTTTCTTCACTCTCTGCAAAAAGGTTCTGCCACATTTCAGTCCTCATCTCACATGGGTGCCAAGAAATGGAAAGAGAATCAAAATCTGGCAGGACTCAATTTTGGGAGACCCCCCACCTAGAGTTGCGGCAGGAGCTACATCGTCTCAAAGACTGGATGGATAGTGAAAACTATGTTACTCTCTCAGACATCTCAGTTTGGAGGGAGGACAAGTTCATGACCTGGCAAGGGTGGGGAGTGCCCAACATACCCGCTGATTTAGAAAAGGATTGGAGCATCCTTCAAAGCTGTCTCCAAGGCAAAGCCCCTCTAAAAAAGAAAGGTAAAGACGAAAGAGGCTGGGGAGGGAATGCAAAGGCCTACACCACAGCAGAGGGCTACCAACTCTTCACCAGTGTCCCCATCGCCCTGCCTAATCCGACAATTTGGAAAGCAATCTGGCAGTCCAAGTCCATCCCAAAAATAGACCTTTTCACTTGGACGCTTGGGCATAATAGCATCCAAACAGGGGAAAACCTAAACCGACGTGGTTGGGAAGACCCCTACAGGTGCCCTTTATGTCTTCTCGCTAAAGAATCCACATACCACCTCCTCCTCAACTGTGTTTTCTCCAAAGAAGTCTGGAAGCTAGCTACAGGAACTCAAAGTGCCCTCAACCTTCCCCCTGATATAAGAAGTCTCCTTCTCCATTGGGACTCCTTCTACCCTTTCACTACTAAGAAAAGAAATCAAGCCCACACTATGTGGAAAGTACTTCCAAAGTTTATCCTGTGGAACCTTTGGCTAGAAAGGAATAACAGAATCTTCAGGGATAACCAAAGAAGCGCAACCATGGTCGTCACCAAAATCCATGCCCTCTTTGGTGAAACTACCCCTTATCTCTGCAACCCAAATAATAATCACTCGTTGGACGCCTCAGAGGAACTCTGGCTAAGCTAATTCAAGATCCAAAGTCACATGGGCAGAAAAGCCTGCAACCTAATCAATGAGGATTGGGAGGTCAGGAAAGACAAATAGGAGTTTGCCAATTGGAAAAGAGGAAGGAACACTCATATCCTATTCTTTGACGGGGCTTCGAAAGAAAACCCAGGCCAAGCTGGAGGAGGGGGGATAATTGAAAATCCCATAGAGGCTACAACAATACATTTCGCATTGGGCTTAGGAATTGAATCCAACAACAGAGCTGAGGCCATGGCTCTTTGGCAAGGGCTAATCCAAGCAAAAAAACACAGGATCCAGGATTTGACCATAATTGGTGACTCCAGAGTGATTATACAAGCAATAATTTGGCACTCTAAGACTCAGAGTGCGATTCTCAAGAACCTTCTTGACAAGATCCAACTCCTTCTAAGGAACTTCAAGTCGTATAAACTATATCATGTGTTAAGGGATCTGAACGGGGAGGCGGATGAGGAAGCCAATAGAGGCGTACTTCTGGAACCGGGGGTTTTGAAAGTGAATGGAATGGAATTTAGCGTGGCCCTCCCTTGAAATATGATCCACCCCTATCTCATAATCAAACGCCAGCTAAGTCAACAGACAGGAAATTCGGGGAATCGATCAGACCAGAACGCGTCAGAACATATGGTTGGGCGAGAGGGACATATCAATACCATGAGGAGTGTCGCAGATTTGGAGGAGACAAGAAATCTGCGCGGCCATCCCTCACGAAATCTGCAATTCGAAGGGGAATGATGAGGAAGAGTGAAGGAGGAGTTAAAATAAAGGCGAACCCCCAGCCTCATCTCATTATCACGGCGAGGTCGCGAATCTATTCAGGATAGCAAGGTTGTGAAGTATCCATCAGGGAAGAACAAGGCGCAAGCAGAAAGGGGACGCGTTCAAGAATGGCTTCAAGTTCGACCAACAAACCAAGCATGGAAGAAAGGCTCAAGGAGATGGATAAAACATTGGAAAATCTGAAGCAACTGCTCCAATTTCAGCTGGATTTTCTTGAGAATTTGGATTCAGAAGCAGGGAGACGAATGGAGAAACTGGAGGAAGACATCACCACTGCAAAACTTGGGTTTACAGAGGAACTGGATAAGCTACACAGGGAGCTAAAGAACCCTCAACGGGAATTTGAAGAACGAATAGACCATCTGGAAGCAAAAATGGCTCAGGTAAATAGTGATTGAAAGCAAGACCCCATGAACTAATCTAGCCTTCTAGAAGTCTGTTAGCAAGATCTCTCTTCAGCAAAAATGACATTTTGTATAGAAGCCATTGCTGTAAATAACTCTAGACCTAGTGAAGGTTAACAGAAGCTTAGATTAGGATTTTAGTCTATAGCTCTATAGTTTTAGAAGGGCTTTCAGAAAGACAGGCACGAAGAAATTCGGGGACTATTTTGTAACCGATTATGTGGCTAGTCCACCCCTATTAATACAATCTCTATAACCGTTTTCGTCAAAAAAAAAACTGCAATTGCAACTGTAACTACAGTTGTATCTGCTACTGCAACTAGCACGAACCAACTGGGCAGAACCACACAACCTTAGCGCAACTCTTCCAGAGGTAGTGCACAAAAGAGACCACCAAGAGCCACCAAGACTATCCTTCCCCAAGTGGGGCGCACTCTCCAAGAAAAGAAAATCCCAGAAATAGAGAAATTGTCACAATTGCAGCTGCTAGCAACTGCTAGCTGTCTAGTGCGCACTACTAAAGGAGAATTGTTTGACTATACAAATGAAATGATCCAACCCTGTATTTATATTAATCTAAGTGCCTATCTGGGGCTAGCTTCTAATTTTGGGTCTTCATATTTACTTTATTATTTCTGTGGGCCGGCTTCTCTTCCTAGAAATTATATTTCATTTTATTATTTTCCTGTGGGTCGACTTCTCTTCGGGAGTGTTCTTCAACTGTTCAATGGTCTTCCTTTGATTTCTGGAATCTTCTTCTTCTCTAAAAAAAAGTTGTCTAGGAGGAAATACCTCCCGCCGCTACCAAAACATCAACAAACTATGTAGGGTAGACTGCCTAATAAAAAATAACTTTCAGGATATGAAGAAACAAAAAATAACCCCTCTCTAAAATAGAGAGTAATCAATATCCAAAAGTACACTAATCCTAGCGATGTCATCAAAGTATCTTTATTGTTATTCATATACCAGAGCTTCATCTCAGCTTCAACCAGGGTCACCAGGTTCGGTCGAGTTGAGCCCAAAATATCAAAATTTCTGAAATAATTAGGCTCAACGAAATTCAGTTCAGTCAAAAAACATTTCAAGTCATCAAAAAACGAGGCCAAGCCTGTCACAACTCCCACCCATATGTGAAGAGCCTGCAATGGATTGTGATACAAGGAGGCCTGTGAGAAATATGCAAAGGCTGTGGAGAAGTTGTCTTTCAGATCGCTCAGAGCTGGAACTCATGTCTCAGAGCTCAGGGTTGCTGGCTGAGTATTTCAATTCCAAGTTTGAGGACCACAGTTTGTCTCTGAGGTTGAATAATTACCGCCATGCCCTGTGTCAGAGCTGGCTTCCGGGCAGAGTCCACACAAGAACATGGGAGCACTCACTGGGCTTGCTCAGGATGAGGTTGGAGAGCTGCAAGTGAAGTGAAAGGATGGAGAATAGATTGGAGTGAATCGTGGAGACTGTGATTAGCTTATTCTGAAAGTGTTTCCCTTTGGGTTTGATTTCGTGAGAGTTCATCCTTGCAGAGCGTGATGAAGGCAAAGCTACTGTGTAAAGGAGTTCAGCCACCAGTGCTATTGTGTTTAAAACTTATGTATTGAAGAAGGAAACCACAATTCCTATCCCGTTTGAAGGGATAGCATAGTTACAATTCTTTTACTCCTTAAAATTTAAAAAAACTTGCAAATTTTCTTTTGTATCAGTGAGATGTATAGCCCAATTTGTTTCTGTACCCAATTTTTTTCATCTCGTACTTTATCCGTACTCGAATTCAACCTTGGTAACTATGTCTTCAACATGGCATCATCACTAATGAATTAATGAAGTGATCTCATTCAAGCCTTGTCCTTTAATTTGTAATCTCTATTGAGCGGACTGAAAATTCCCCACTCCATAGGCATTAGTCCTACTTCTAAAGGTTTTAAACTCTTCTGCATTCTTTGTCTACCGTAGATGAAGCTTGTTATCAAACACCTTGCTACAATGGAAGATTTTCTTCGGGTACGATCATTGTATTCTGATATTTTTTTAAGCAAGGCCAATTAGATTGTAAGAGGTCCTTTGTTCCCCATGCAACGAGCCAATGGGTTTTGCTCTTCGGCATGCAACCAGAGTTATATTTTAAAATTTGACGAGTCCCTTGTCCCCCTCTAATAAGCCATTACATTCTCTACTCACATAAAATTTCCCTTCACCATATTAATCGCCTTACTTGAGTCTCCTTTCAGGATTCCACAAACATGTCTTCCATGTCTCCATTTAAACAAAGCTTCAGTACCAGCACTAGAAATTGGATACATGTTTCAAGAGTTGTCGCAAATCAATAAATAGCCTAGAATTACCAACTTTGCATGGTTGCAAACAAATCCCCCCTCCCCAACTTCTTGTCCTTCCATATTTTGAGGCTCCATCAAACTTAAGCTTGTAGAAGCCTCTGCAGATAACAGTCTCACTAGTGCATTTCTTGAGATTTGTCTCACTAGTGCATTTCTTGAGATTTCTGTCTTTTAAGACTGAACGGTGCATTTCTTGAGATTTGTCTTTCAATACTGAATGGTAGATGAGAATCTTAAGCAGAGTAGAAAATACTAATTAACAAAAAACATCGTTAGTAACACTGCTACATTTTGATTTTCAAGCGTCAATACCAGATATTGTTTTTTCAAAAAGTGGATGGTATTCAACAAAAGAGCCATTTATCACTGCTTTTTTGGTCAGTTGTAGGTAAACACAAGTCTCGATGTCTCATAGTTTAAGAGGTGTTCTTGAATTGATTATTTCAGCAGCAGAAACAATTTTTACTCTATAACATTGACTGAATTTCAATGCATTCATTGCTGATGTATGCCCTGTCAATGCTGACATTTTAGAGAACATAGCTAGCATCACCATTCGGCCATTATGCATTTGTTTCAATCAATGTAATCAGGGACCGGTTGCATTTCCTTATTGATAATTGCTTCTCTCCATGCAAGCCTTTAAATATAGCCCACAAGCCAATTGCCATTTCAAAGCATCAGAGTTTGAAGCGAAAAATCATCATCAGATATCTGTACACCAGGCCAACCTCATCCAACCAATCCCTCTAATTCATTATGAACTCAAATTCAAAATTGTAACCGGTAGAAGTTGATTGCCTGCCATTTTGAAAATCATAACTTGTCTTTATGATTTCCATGCAATCCTCCCATAAAATTTACCAAATGATATATATAGTATAATGTATTACACAATGATTCTGAGTCCAGGCTAAAACATATACGCACTAGATCTCCAAGCAGAAGGTCAAGTTCCTTCAGGGAATATCAACCCCTTTTTTTATGATTACAGTTGCAATCACCAATAATCGCCACAAGAACACGACCCCTGTTTGAAATGATGGAAGCGATTGGCATCCCTCACAACAATCTCTCTTAAGGTGATTTTTGAGATGAACTTGATGGCAGAGTGGCAATCACCACACACTCGAAGGTTCTTAATTACCCGAATAGTTGTCCCACAGGATGTCTTGAGAAGCCCAAATGCAATTGCCAGCTTTTCACTGTGGTGGCAAAGAAATTGTTCCTTCTGTTCCTCCTCCACATCGTTCAGTACAAATCTTGTGTCAGGTACATAACCTGCTGCATTCATCTCCCTAGACAATAGATCCAATTTTTCATAGATTTCCAGCATCTGTGGGTGCGACCTGTCTCCTGAGAGGAAAGCATGAACCTGCTTATTGATCTCAACCCAACTGCACCCAGGTGTCTTTTTCACACCCCTCTCTCTCATCATGTTCCGCACTTTTTCAATACAATCCCATCGGCCAGTTGCAGCATAAACATTTGACAGCAGCACATAAGGTCCAGCATTTTCAGGGTCCAGCTCAAAAATATGTTTTGCTGCACTTTCTGCTAGCTCTACATTGTGATGAATTCTACAGGCACCAAGCAAACTCACCCAAACACTGGCATCTGGTTTTATTGGCATATTATTGATAAAATCGCATGCCTCATCCAAGCATCCAGCGCGTCCTAAGAGGTCAACCATGCAACCATAGTGCTCCATTGTAGGTGTGATGCGATAACACTTGCTGATACAATCAAAGTACTCCCTGCCCTTGTCCACCAGGCCTGCATGGCAGCACGCAGTCAAAACACAAACTAAGGTCACATGATCCGGCCTTACACCAGACTGCTGCATCTGTTCAAACAGCCAGAGGGCCTCCTGACCACGGCCATGCATTGCATATGCTGCAATCATGGATGTCCATGAGACCGCATTCCGTTGCGGCATTTTGTCAAACAGATCACGCGCCTTCTTTATACTCCCACATTTTGCATACATGTCTACAAGAGCACTCTCCACCAATACATCAGATCCAAACCCACTACTCACAATCTCATCATGGATCTCCATCCCTTGCTCCAGGGCAGCCAAGTTCGCGCACGCCGGGAGAACGCCAGTAAACGTCAACAAGTTGGGTTTCACACCATCTGCCTTCATTTCCCGAAACAGTCTCAAGGCCTCCACTCCCTGTCCATTCTGCGCGTACCCAGTAATCATAGCTGTCCAGGCCACCACATCTCGTTGGGACATTTTGTCAAACACTTGGCGTGCATCCTCTAGATTCCCACATTTTGCATACATATCAACAAGCCCGCTCTGCACAAACACATCAGAATGAAAACCCTGCCTAATTATCTCTTCATGGACCTCCATGCCGTGTTCCAGAGCCGCCATGTTAGAGCAAGCCGGCAGAACGCTGGCAAAGATGAAATGATTGGGTTTAATTCCCTTTTTCTTCATTTGATTAAACAGCGCCAAGGCCTCCTGCCCATCCCCATGTCTAGCCCAAGCTGCAATCATCACAGCATATGAAAACACATCTCTCACAGGCATCTGATCGAAAACTCTACGAGCGTCCGTCAGGCTTCCGCAACTTGAATACATTTTGACGAGCATGTTCCGTAGATATCTGTTGCGCATGAACCCATTTTCGTTTATATGGGTATGGACTAATTTTCCTTCTGATAAGGCTTTTCTCTTCATGCATCCCTGCAAGAGAGAGACGTATACAGAAGAGTCTAGCGTTCCGTCTGTGGCTTGCAGAATGCGCAACGCCTCTTTCAATCGACCCCGCTTACACAGCGTTTTCAATTCCTCTGCACAGCTGTTGGCTTTTACCGGGAATTTTCTTGAAGCATTGATAATGTGAGTTTTCATGTTCAGTTTTCTGCGTTGAAGGTGAAACATCTGCCTAATGGGTAATAGCATTCCTTTTTATGAAGGCTTCTCATGAATTACAACTGTTGCTACTGTATGCTCTGTGTAAAAATTAAAATGTAATTAAAACTGAAGTTTAACAAGGTTGCTGTCTAACTGTTTTAGGAAATGGTTTTTTTTTACAGTAACTTGGGCACATTAAAATAGTAAATGGTTTTTTTTCACAGTAATTTGGGCACATAAAAATCTGTATCAAATCAATTTTTTTTGTTTTTTTAAATTTATTTTTGAATGTAGAAATGGATTTAGCATGCTCAAAAACTTTTGAAATATTCAGATTATACAGAAATAATCACTGCTGATATAACAATTTTTTGTAGGATTTAGAGCAAAAATCATTGAAAAATATGGTCAAAAAAGAATCAATTCTTAAAACATTTAAACTACATATTAGTAAGTAGCATTTATAGGTATTATATGCAATTGAAGTGTACATGTATGAGGTTAATTCTTATGTTGTGGTGTTTTTCATTTATTTTTTTGAACTATGTGAGATAGATGTATCTTTATTTTTATTATTATTTTTTAAATAATAATAATAATAATGATAAATAATTTAAAATTATATTTATATTTTTATATATTAATAAAAAAAATTTAAAATAAAAATTTAACAAAATTAAATTAATTTATATACAAATTAAATTTTTTATACAAATTGATTTAATGATAAACCATATTAATTTAATCAAAACATTAATATAGAATGTTTTAATGATGAACCATATTAATTTAATCAAAACATCAATATAGAAACAGAATTTATAGACAAATTGTTTTTAATGATGGACCATATTAATTTAATCAATATAAAATTAATATTATAATTTTAAAAGAATTTTATTAAAAAAAAATTATAAAAATTAATTTTTTTAAGTAAAATTAAAAAAAAATACATTTAATTAATTTAATCACTTGATTTTTATTTTTATAAGGAAAAAAAAATTATATATATATAATTTAATCCCTCACAAAATTTATAAATAAATTATCTTTATAAATATTTTAGATTTAATAAACTAATTATACAACATACATACATCATTTTATATACACATTCTAAATCATTGGCTATATGGTGTTGGTAGCTTCACTCTATGGTGTTGGTAGCTTCACTATCTTTATTAGCAAACAATATGCATCCCAAGCAAAGTAATTAATGCTACTTGAAGGTAGGGTGTATATAATCTAACACCATTTTTCTTCGAACCCATGGAAAATAATTATGAGTAGCATATAGACCATCATATATACTAGTACACACACAAGTTAGTGTGCACATTGCCATATACACTAATTAACTAGCGTACGGTCGCGCGCACACACACACACACTAGTGTGTGTATACTAGCCAATGTATATACATGTGTATATATAGGCATATATATATTGACATATACCCTTATCTAACACACACACACACACACACACACACACTTAGGTTGTGGCTTTTATAGGATGCTTTCTATAGCTCCTTCGTAATAAGAAATGGTTACTCATGATTTTTCCCGAAGCCATAGAATGGATGTATGCACGGGATGTATGTCCATAACAATAACATGATGGGAGGATAGTGTTAGATTGTGAAAACCATGTAGTAGCATTAATCACTCTGTTACAGGGTGCATATTGTTTGTCATCCTTATCAGCGATATGCATTGAGTTCTTCAATACTTAAAAGTGGTCAACTAACGAAGGGGTTGTTAGCACTCTGTAAATTTGTTCGGCTAATAAAACAAATGATAGAGGTAACCTACAAACCAACTTTAGAGCTAGGTACTAGCATGCTCAGCTCAGAGAGGGCTCTCTCATGTCACTTGGTGTTTCTTTGACAATCAATGGCTAGGTTTTGTTGTTTTGGGGGGTTTTTATAAATTTGTTGGCAAGCAAGGGGAGGGACACTCAGGGCTATGGAGTCAAAATTCTAAAAACAAATAGAAACACTGACTGGTTGGTAGAACTCTCCAGAGGATAAAGGCCAAATGAGGCGATGAATCTAAGTTATAAATTGTAATTTGCAGAGTGTAAGAAGAAAGGGAAAAACAAGTAACTGCATCAGAGAATTAATCAAATGAATTCTGAATTAGTTAGGAAGAAACTTAACATAGTTTAAATTGTTTAAGCCAAGAGCATCATAAGATGAATTCTGGGCCTTTAAACTATCCAATTTAAACAAAAGACAATGCTAATGGAATCAGAAACACATGAAATACATACAAAGAGAGAAGACAAAACTCATATCACCACCATTAGAATCTTTTCATGGAGACTTCAAAGACTTTTGCATATGTATTCTATTCAACTTCAGAAAATTACATTCAAGTTTAAACAGCTAAATCGTGTCATTGCACTTCTGCCAACACTAATACATTTGGAAATCCTAATATTTATACAAGTTCGAGTTCCTTCGGTTTGAAACTAATTACAATGCTTGAAATGAAACGTTTCAGTTTCTGAAACTGATTACAATAATTACAAATGACAGTTTCGGTATTGGAACCGATTACAATGATTAACAAGAAAAATGTTTCATGATCCATCTTTTAACTCCTCTGACGCTTCAACTCCTTTCTTTGCCACTTGTTATGTTCTAGTCTTCTTCCTGATCTGCCATCTTCAGTGACACCTGGACATCATTTACTGGCTCCTAGAAAACTGCACTTTGTCTTACCCAACCGTACTATCTTCTTCCATTGCAAGTCAGAAGGGATATCATAATCCATCATTTATTTGATCAAGATCTCCAAGTCAATGCAAGAGGCATATATCATGACTGGTAGTCCAACTTTCACTGCTTTGAATTGATTCAAAATCTCAAATTTTGTAATCAGATGTTCAACTAGGGTTGCTCCTTTCAGGTTTTCCTCCAGGGCTTCAAACTTGGAGTGGTCCATTCTACATTGAGTGAGGTGCGTGTTGTATTCTTCCTGATCATATAATTTTCATTTTCCATCCAAAAATGGTGGGAGGCCTTTAATAAACAATTCTTCAAACAAATCCTTAAATTCTTGCACACTTTTCTCTATCTGTGTGTCCTTGGTTTGGACTGATTTCAACAGGTTATGTTTAGTAATAACCCTCCTAACCCATATGATCAGTGTAGTTCTATCTTTAACTCCAATGGCTTGAAGTTCTACAATAGGGATGGAGTTGAGCTGGTTTATGGCATTTTGGGCTCACTCTGATGGTTTATTTGCTAAAGTCTCATTTACAATAGTTCACCTGCTTCTGGCTGTGATGGCCATGTTGTCCTTATCATTGATGAAATTCAAATACACTCTGAACTTGGCAGCTTCAATAGCTATAGAATCACAGATGATGTGTTTGGCTCCCTGCAACAGTCCTTTGCCCCTTAATCTTGTTTTTAGCTTGTCTATCATTTCTTGTAAGGCTTGATTCTCCTTTTGAAATTGAGCCACTCTTTCATCCTTTGCTTGTATTTCTTGCTTCAAATTCTCTATGTACCCTTTTATCCCTTTGATTTCTCCTTCTTTCAGGCTAACTTGTGACATAGCCTAGACAAGCCCTTTAGTGTTTGACCTAGCTTTTGTGTAGAACCCACAATTACAAAGAAGTACAGAAGAATGTGTTGAACTAAAATCTGACAAAAGGAGCCAGTTGGAACAGGTGGGTGGCCACCAATATCCACCTGGATAAATCTTCCTATACATTTGGTGTTTTTTGCAGCTAATTTACCTATATAGACTAGTATGCATGGTCGATGCATAGTAAGGACACTTCTATAGGACTAGAGACCCAAAATTTTGTTAACCTTTCTCGAGACAAGCAAGCAATTGAATGTGGGGGAGATGTTTGGAGGACTCTTATGCCCTTGTAATAATCATCACACATTAGGCATTAGCATATGAATATATGTAATAAAGTGAGTAAAGTCAAGTAAATAATATATGAATATATGTAATAAAGGATAAATGCATAAGAGAACCTAAAAAATAATTAGTTGGAGCGGGTGCAACCGCTCAAACCATCTCTCCAATATATAAATACTCTTGAAGAAGGAATACAAACTCGGTTGGTTAACCTTCCCACAAATATCTCTTCTTTCTTGAGTTACATATGTGTTCTTCATGTTCTTGCTATAAAATGGGTCTCTTCTTGAATGCATGCCTTTAATCCATAGACTACAATGGTGTGTGTGTCATATTAAAATGATTTAATGTACCAATATGGTTTAAGTGAAAAAACAAAATCCATTAAAACCTCCACTTTCCTACCTCTTCTAGAAACCTACATGAAAAATAAAGAAAGGAGAAGTGGTTCCACTAAAATCTAATTAATTGGTGTTTTCCATGGTAGTGATCAATGGGACATACAAATAATTCTTGTGAGTGAAAGGGGAGTGAATTTAAGTTGAGGACTCCATGGAAATGTGTTTGTTAAGCCTTGAACAAAGCCCCATGTAAATCCCTAGATATTGAGTTGTTATATTAGTATTGTCAGCTGGATCGTTTAATTCTAATTGTACAATTTGTCTCCTATATATATACCAAGGAGACCTATTTTTAGGATCATTTCATCATGTACATTTGTTTTATTGTACATGGAAGTTGCCCCCTGAAAGAGGCTTGTCTTTCATTATTCTATATAATTATCAAGGTATGGCATTACTTATCTCTCTATTTTTAGGCTATCTTTGTGTTTGTTTCCTAACATTTGGTATCAAAGCATGCAATCCTAGGGTTTTTCTCCTTCAAACTAGTCATCTTATCATTTTCACTATCACATTTTTTAGAAACATTTCATATTGTGAAATTTTTAGGCTCTTGAGGAGACATATATAAGTACTTGTGGTAAAAATTTTAGTTTTTTTTATTATAATTTCTGAGATATATCCTCTGGAAGTTAGGGTTTTTTACTAGTGCTAAAATTAGTCTCAAACAAGTCATCATGGAATTTCATTGTAACTTTTCTCTAGTGAAGTTTCATACTATGAAACTTTTATGGGTTTGAGGAGACATTTAAAATTAATTGTGGTATAAATTAGGTTTTTTTACTATGGATATTAAGGTTTTGGGAATGCAAGTTGTGGAAATTAGGGTTTTTTACTAGTCTCAAATAGGTGTTCTTGGTAGAAA
The DNA here is from genome assembly GCA_000966675.3 of Picea glauca. NCBI lineage: Eukaryota > Viridiplantae > Streptophyta > Pinopsida > Pinales > Pinaceae > Picea > Picea glauca. The sequence goes on from JZKD02S0081220.1 coordinate 807,021, forward strand.
TATCATATCTAAAAATAGAAAGTCCAAATTGAGTGCCACCTGTTTCTTCAAAAACAATATTGACATAATATTTCAAGTAAAAATTTCATAAACAGGTCTTAAATATTGCACATATGGATTTCCATGCAAGTTCTCTCTCTAGAAAGGGTCAAAAATCAACAAGTTCTAGTAAAGTTACCATAAATTTCACTTGGCACATCAAATTTTAGTCAAACCTGTGGCATTGTAGAGAATACATATTAGAGTACTATATACCGAAATTTCCAACTCGAAAGGGCTTAAATTTAAAAGATACATTAGGACAAAGATCAACCAGTAAAATAGTCTCCCAATTAAAGTTTTAAAGGTATGTAACTTACAATTGGCATAACTTTTGATTGAAAAATATTTTTTTTGTGATTCAAAATTTGTATAAAGAGAAAAAACAGGAGTATTATTATTTTTATACATGGAAAATGTAACACCCCAAGGTCGATCCCCTACTGAATTGTAATTATGTTTATAGGATGGTGAGTCAAGTGTTATAAGATGAAATACTTATATGTTATTATGCTGGAGAGCCTAGATTCTTAAGTCCAATGAGCCTATTTTTGTATATGTAAACACTCATATCATTAATAAAATTACATCGTTGCATGTAGCCCGACCATGAAGAAAGAGTTATGGGGGACTAAGCTCCGCTAGGTAGGGAAAGGGAAGGGGCTAAGTGTCTAGGAATAGGGGCTAAGCTAGAGGGCTTACCTCTAAAGGGATAATATTATATTATTATTTACAAAAGGACTAAGGTTGACATAATTTGTGTTGTCCTAAGTTCATGGGGAAAAGGGAACGAGTGTTAAGTGGAGTTCATGCAGCTTCAGAAAGACATGTGTCAACATGGGCGCATGCAGTTTATAGTTGGGAAAGCCATCTCATTGGGGTTTATCTTTCCATTCTCATGACCATCGCCATTCTCATAAATCAGCCATACTCCCCATTGATTCATGCATTGAGCCACCCTCTTCATTGTCAACCTCTGCATCATTCACGCACCCTGGAACCTGCAGGAACTTTTGAGCTACCCCATACTTTTTCTATGAAGCACAACGCACTTGTACTTTGCCTGAGCCTGTACCCTTCCTTAACGGGTTTTTTTTGTTTCCAATGCAATTCCTTGACTAAGCGTGGCTTGCTTCCATCATCCGATCTATACTGAGCTTTGTTGTTTCCATTACCCTTACTTTAATTGACTTAGGAGATGGACCGAAGAAGCAGGTTGTCAAGCATATGGTTTTGAAGAGGCGGGTTGTCAAGCCCATGGACTGAAGAATTAGGTTGTCATGCCTGTAAGAAACTCTCTCCAAGTGAGAGAGGTTGTTGGGGAAGCGATTTTCCCAGGGGGAGTCCAACGATAACTATGGTGCTCAGAGAATTTCTATTCGGCATGTTGTTGAATCCCTAGAAGGGAAGTGGGGCAGCCGAAGTACTGTTGAGCAGAGAAGGGGCACACTTTCTGGGGTGGGACAGGCATGTGGGGAATGAGAGGTTGTAGTTTTTTTAGTGTGAGTTGGCTCCTAGAAAAAAATCCTTCCTGTTGATCTGTGCAACTTTCCCGATATCCTTTCCAAGCCTAGGGATCCCTTGCCCGATGGAGTTTAGTCCCAGCGCAGGGGTGACCCACTGCTGAGCATGATGATCATCGTGGTCTAAGCCTGGGAGGTTTGTGGGAGGTCTGCACACAACTGGTGGTCATCTATTAAAAGATAAGTAACAAATATATGTTCTATGTATGATGTGTATCTTGAAATCAAGTTATAATGTTGTTAGAATTGGTTGAGTATAATGCCTATATGTTTTAATGTTATTTCCACATGAATAGTGGCATGAACAGAATGTTATAGCTGTTAATTTGCATTAGATATATATGTATATAAATATATATGGTATCAGAGTGTTATTTGGTGTAGCATGCCCCGCCCTGGGTGGTCGGGGGTGTTACAAAATGGTATCAAAGTAAGGAGATATGTCCAGGAAGTGACGTTGTCCGGCCTATTGGTGGTTGGGGGCGTTACAAAATGGTATCAGATCCATGGTTTCAACACTAAACCTCGATGGGCCATGTTAGTGGAAGTTGAATCAAAAGCTTCAAAAAAGAATGGTTGTCGAAATGGACAAAATTCAAGTTCATAGCCCATGGTTTCAACACTGAACCTGGATGGGCCACGAATGAGGTTTCAACACTGAACCTTGATGAGCCATGTTAGTGGAAGTTGAATCAAAAGCTTCGAAAAAGAATGGTTGTCGAAATGGACAAAATTCAAGTTCATAGCCCATGGTTTCAACACTGAACCTGGATGGGCCACGAATGAGGAATTCAGAGTAAAAAGTCTAGAGAATTTGAATGTGTAGAGTGCCAGAAAGGCGTTGAGAGAACAGTTGGACTGTGTTCGGAAGAACAAGAGGTGTAACGGTTTAATAAATGGCCACAGAGAAAGAAACCACAACATTTGTGGTGATTGGGTCATAAGATCTGTTCAGGAGAATGAGGATCCTTCACAACCGTCAAATCTAGAGAAAAGTGCATGAAGGTTAACCTCCAAGTCATTCGGACTCCGTGACTTCGGAGAAATTTATGAGTTATAAGAGCAAGAGGGGCCGAAGCCCGAAGTTCCGAAGTCCCGAAGAGGATCTACACTGTAGATCCGGGGAGAAGTGTTTATCGTAGGATGATTCTAGTGTGAAAAGTCCCAAAGTTGAGTAACAAAAGTGGCACGTCATGATGATGTCGCTAGTGTTGATGTGGACCTTTCCTAGACATGTTACGTGCCACCATCTTAATCGTTGACAACTGTACTATGTGGACCCTGAAAATTAAAGTAGTTCGGAGTTTGGGATATTTGAGGAATGCAAGTGTAAAATCTTCCGAAGGCCCAAAGTCCCAAAGTGACATGGCCTACTGACGTCACCAAGAATGACGTGGACACATGGGATGTGTGCCATGTGTCAGTGAGTTAATCACCTTTGGATGATTGAAATTCCAGTTAAAACGTGACACATGTCACCCGTTTGATTGGGCCACATGTCCGCTTCTAATATTTCACCACGTGCCCCTCCTCTTGAGCATGGATGGTGGAGTCCCTAATGGTCACAGTGGACGTGTTGCACCAGATCATGAAGTTCAGAGACTTGACACTCCAGAAGAAATGGTTCATGATGGAATGAAAGGAAGAAATTTTTTAAGTTTCGTAGCGCCAAGGTAACGTGACATAATGACGTCACCGGGGGTGACATGGAAGTATTCGGAGATTTGCGATTCGGGATTTTTAGGATGTGCAAAGGTGAAATCCTCCAAAGTCCCAGAGCCTCAAAGCTTTGAAGTCTCGGATCCCTGAAGCCCATAGTTCTATAGCAAGTATCAGTCATTGGATGTTGGGAAGTTGTGGACCGTAGATCCACCGTTCTTCGCACGTTCATCAGTTCATTGTTCTATAATGTTTGGGACGTGCGGAAAAGGGGAAATCGTTAAAGATTCAAAGCCCAAAGTTTCAAGGCTCTGGATAAGCGCCCAAATCATTAGCACTGGGTCACGAACATGGTCACATGCAAACCAAGGGCTGAAGAAAAGGAACTAGAGCCCAAAAATTATTGCAAAACAGAGTTGGGCTTAGAGATGGAAACCTAAGAGGTTCTTGATCGAACAAGACCTGCTGAAACTGGAGTTGGATATTATTTTGTTGAACCAGATTGGTTTATGTTCTTCTGGAAAATTCTTCATCCTAACATCCTAACAAAAATTTGGTTGAATGCACATTTTGCAGAATTAACAATTGTCAAAACCGAACCGAATTACCACATAGTGCAGAGAAATGGAAGAGGCACAGGACGCTTACAGTTCGGAGAATGAATTTAGGGGAATGGATGTCCATTTTTGACTTGAAGGAAAAAACTCCAATGGGCATGGAGAAGAAATAGATAAAAACATGGGCATGATGAAAATTATAAAAGAATTACAAAAAGAGGTCCAAATTCACTGAGCAGATAACAAAAATCTTATGAGAGTGAGGAAGAAATAAGGAAACTTCAAAATGAAGTTGATGCAGAGCCTGGAAAGAATAGAAAATAAATTGGATAAGGAGAGTGGATCAAGCAGATCAGGAAGTCACAGGTCTCCTGATGAGAAAAGAAGAACAAGAAGTGTTAGTAGACATCACCATCACTCCTCGAGGAATTCCAATAAGAGAGCACATAGTAGCTCAAGTTCATCCCCTGCCAGGAAGCATAAGAGGTCTGGGGTGGATGAGCTATGAGGGGAAATGAACAAAATCAAACCTCCTACATTTGATGGTGAGCAAAAGAAGGATGAAGATGTAGAGACATGGTTGTTGGGCATGAGAAAGTATTTTCAATTGCATAATTATTCTTCTCATGCAGAAGGAAGAATTTGCATCTATCAACTCAAAGGAAAGGCATCCATGTGGTGGGATCAACTTGTGCAGGTGAAACACATTAAAGAGAAAAATGTTACTTGGAGGGAATTCAAAAATTATTTCGAAAAGAAATACTTGACTAAGAGATATTATGACAAGAAAATGAAAGAGTTCTTTGAGCTCAAGCTAGGGAGTATGACAATAGATGAATATGAAAGAATGTTTTTATAATTGTTGAAGTATGTCTCTTTCATCAAGGATGAGACAGTCAAGATTCAGATGTATTTGAGTGGTTTTTTATCATTCATCAATGACAAAATACAATATGGTGATCCCAAAACATTGGAGGAGACCATAAGGCGAGCTAAGTGCCTATATGATCAACAAAAAGCAAGGCCAAATTTCCAAAAAGCTTGGGAAGACAAGAAGAAATTCAAGATGGATCAGAGGAAGAAGGGAACTAAGACACTATTCTTCAGAAATAATCCTTAGGTACAAACAACTTCTAAAGAACCTGGAACGATTGAGACAGGTTGTCAAAGGCCAAGGCAACAACCTATTCAATGTTGGGGTTGTAAAGGAGATCATATGTTTAGAGATTGTCCTCATAGAAGTGACAAAGTGAGATTTGTTCACAATGTGCAGCGAGCTAAAACAGTGGGGGACATGGGCAGAAGTGTACCTAGGATCTATGTAGCCCTGGACAACAAGCAAAAAGAGTTTCAATCACATATGATTGAAGTGGAAGGTATGATCCACAACCGAACCATTACTATTTTAATTGATTCAGGAGATAGTCATAGTTATATAGATCCTAAGATGGTGGAAAGTTTTCATTTGCCAAGAAACAAGCATGGGAAGTCTTGGTTGGTGCAGCTGGCTACCAGAGCCAAAAGAAAATTTAATGAGATGGTTAAGTCATGTATTATAGGCATGAATGGACTGAGTACAAGTGATGATTTGAACATCTTGCCTTTAGGTTCTTATGACTATCTAATTGGGATGGATTGGTTGGACCAACATCATGTTATCCTAGACTGTCACAAAAAGGAATTTACCTGCTTGGATGAGGAAGGGAACCTAAGGAAGGTGCAGGGAATTCCTAGGGTAGTGACTATCAAAGAAATTTCAGCAATGCAGCTGAAAAAATGTTACAGGAAGGGTTGTCAAATAATTGCAACCCATATGGAGGAAGCATCTACGAATAAGGTGCCAAATATGGAGGATCATGTAGTCCTGGGAGATTTTCAAGATGTATTCAAGGAGGTACCAGGACTACCTCCAAAGAGAGATATTGATTTCTCTATAAATTTAATGCCTTGAGCAACTCCAGTATCAAAGACTCCTTACAGAATGAGTACACCAAAACTGAAGGAGTTGCAAATGAAACTTGAAGAACTTCTGAGGAAGGGGTATATACACCCAAGTGTGTCACCTTGGGGTTCCCCAGTCTTGTTCGTGAAGAAGAAATATGGGACATTGATATTGTGCATCGATTTCAGACAACTGAACAAGGTAACTATAAAGAACAAGTATCCTCTACTAAGGATTGATGATCTCTTCGATCAGTTGAAGGATGCAAGGATATTTTCAAAGATAGATCTCAGGTCAGGATACCATCAGGTAAGGATTAAAGAGGAAGATACCAGCAATATCGCCTTTAGGACAAGGTATGGTCATTATCAGTTCACAATGATGCCATTTGGGTTATCAAATGCACCAGTTGTTTTCATGTGCCTAATGAATGGTGTTTTCTGAGGATAATTGGACAAGTTTGTCATGGTCTTTTTAGATGACATCCTTGTATATTCCAAGTTGGAAGAAGAGCATGAGCATCATTTGAGGATGGTGTTGCAAGTGCTAAGAGAGCATAAGTTATATGCCAAATTGAGCAAGTGCTTATTTTATCAAAACATAATTCACTATTTGGGGCATATCATATCTAAAGATGGGATAGCAATGGATCATGAGAAGATAGAAGCCATTAGAGGGTGGATAACACCTAAGAATGTGACAGAAGTCAGATCCTTCATGGGTTTAGTGGGCTACTACAAAAGGTTCATTGTAGGGTTTTCAAGAATAACTCATCCAATCACTTCCTTGCAAAGGAAGGGAAAGAAATTTCAATGGACAAAAGAATGTGAAAAGAGCTTCCAACAATTGAAGCAATTGTTAACCAGTGCTCCAATTCTGTGGATTGTTGATCTGAATGAATATTTTTTGGTTTGCACAGATGCGTGCAAGGAAGGACTTGGAGGAGTCCTTAGTCAGAATGGATTTGTAATATATTTTGAGTCCATAAAATTGAAAGAGAATGAAAGGCTCTATGTCACTCATGATTTGGAGTTGAAAGCCATAGTGCACGCTTTGAATAAGTGGAGGCACTACCTCATGGGAAAGAGGTTTGAGCTGAGGACAGACCATAATAGTCTGAAGTATTTGTTTGATCAACCTACTTTGAATGCTAGGCAAAGAAGATGGTTAGAATTCTTTTGTGAATATGACTTTGATATAAATCATATCAAGGGGAAAGAGAACAAGTGGTTGATGCACTCATCAGAAGAGTGCATGAATTGCATGCTACAACCATTAGCATGTACCAATCAGATTTGAAAGACAGAATTGTGGAGGCTGCAAAATCAGATTTGCAATACATGGAATTGGTAACAAAATTACAGCAAGGTAAAATGTAGCAAAAACTTGAGGATTATGAATTGGAAATTGATGGAATTATCTTGTACAGAACAAAGTTTATATACCCAATTATCTTGAATTGAGGAGTGTGATTTTAAAAGAAATGCATAATGTACCATATGCAGGACACCCAAGATATTGGAAAACAATTTCTGCAGTTAAGAGGCAATATTATTGGCCAAGAATGAAGAGGGAGATTGTTAAATACATAGCTAAATGCTTGGAGTGTCAAAAGGTAAAGGCTGAACATAGACACCCAGCTAGTTTGCTACAACCATTACCCATTCCTGAGTGGAAATGGGAAGTTGTAACAATTGATTTCATCACAGGATTGCCCATAACAAGAAAGAAGCATGATACAATCATGGTAGTGGTGGACAAACTTACTAAAGTTTCCCATTTCATTCCTATGAAGGTTACTCACAAGGAAACCAATGTTGCTGGAATTTATATGAGGGAAGTAGCACGCTTGCATGGCATACCCAAGACAATTGTGTTTGATGGAGACCCAAAGTTTACCTCAAATTTTTGGAAGGGGTTATTCAAAGGGTTCGAAACAAATCTGAACTTTAACACAACATATCATCCTGATATGTACGGACAAACAAAGAGGGTGAACAAAGTGATAGAGGACGTGATAAGGATGTATGTGATGGACAAACCATCTAAATGGGAAGATTATCTACACTTGGTAGAATTTTCCTACAACAATGGGTATCAAGCATTACTGAATATGAGCCCATTTGAAGAACTTTATGGCAGAAAGAGAAACACGACAGTAAGCTGGGACAACCCAGCTGATAGGGCAGTGGTTGGGCTAGAGTTGCTCAAGGAAATGGAAGAGAAAATGTTAAATATTAAACAGAATTTGAAGGATGCCCAAGACTAGAAAAAATGCTATGTTGATAAGAATAGAAATCAAAATGAATTTAAAGTAGGGGAACATGTATTCTTGAAAGTGAAGGCCAACAAAATTTCACTAAAGCTGGGAAACTGTTCCAAGTTGGTAGCCAAATATTGTGGGTTGTTTGAAATCCTAGAGAGGATTGGTCCAGTAGTTTATATTCTTTCATTTCCTGCATCTATGCCTATACATAATGCATTTCATATGTCATTGCTTAAGAAATATATACTTGATGCTAATCATGTTATTGATTGGAATGTGATTCAGGTGGAGCAAGAAAGCGCTTTTCAAGTGCAATCGGTGCGCATACTAGACCGGAAAAGAAAGAATATCTGGAATCGAGCCATAGGGATTGTGAAATTCCAATGGACCTGGTATGGTCTCGAGGACACAACATGGGAGCATGAAGATGGTGTGTAGGAAAAGTACCCACATCTTTTTGAAGATTTTGGAAATCTTGATGTTGTTGTGTAAATAAGTTTCACTCAGGACAGTGCAAAAATAAGGGGAGGGGATTGTAACACCCCAATGTCAAGCCCCTGCTGAATTGTAATTATGTTTATAGTCTAGTGAGCCAAGTGTTATAAGTTGAAAGACTTATATGTTATTAGGTTGGAGAGCCTAGATGCTTAAGGCCAATGAGCCTACTTTTGTATATGTAAACACTCATTTCATTAATAAAATTACATCGTTGTGTGTAGACTGACCACGAAGAAAGAGTTATGGGGGACTAATCTCACCTAGGTAGGGAAAGGGAAGGGGCTAAGTGTCTAGGAATAGGGACTAAGCTACAGGACTTACCTCTAAAGGGATAATATTATAATATTATTTCCAGAAAGGCTAAGGTTGACATAATTTGTGTTGTCCTAAGCTCCTGGGGAAAAGGGAACGAGTGTTAAGTGGAGTTCATGCAGATTCAGGAAGACATGTGTCAACCTGGGTGCATGCAATTTATAGCTGGGAAAGCCAGCTCGTTAGGGTTTCTTTGGCCATTCTTGCGACTGTCACCATTCTCACAGGTCAACCATACTCCCCACTAATTCACACACTAAGACACCCTCTTCATCATCAACCCATGCATCATTCACGCACCCCGAAACCTACAGGAACTTTTGAGCTACCCCGTACTTTTCATGTGAAGCATAACGCACTTGTATTTTTCCTGAGCCCGTACCATTCCTTAACGGTTTGTTTTTGCTACCAATATAGTTCCTTGACTAAGCGTGGCTTGTTGCCATCATCTGATCTATATCGAGCTTTCTTGTTTACATTACCCTTACTTGAATTGACTTAGGAGTTGGACCGAAGAAGTAGGTTGTCAGGCTTGTGGGTTTGAAGAGGCGGTTTGTCAAGCCCGTGAACTGAAGAAGTAGATTTTCAGGCCTGTAAGGAACTCTCTCCAGGTGAGAGAGGTTGTTGGGGAAGCGATTTTCCCAAGGGGATTCCAACGATAGCTATGGTGCTCTGAGAATTCATGTTTGGCCTGTTGTTGAAGCCTTAGAAGGGAAGTGGGGCAACCGAAAGACTGTTGAGAAGAGAAGGAGCACACTTCCTGGGTTGGGACATGCATGTGGGGAATGAGAGGCTGTAGGTTGTTAGTGTGAACTGGCTCTTGGAAGAAAATCCTTTAGGTTGATCTATGTGACTTTCTTGTTGTCCTTGCCAAGCCTAGGAATCCCTTTCTCAGTGGAGTTTAGTCCCAGCTCAGGGGTGACCCACTGCTGAGTGTGATAAGCAGTGTGGTATAAGGATGGGAGGTTCATGGGAGGTCTGCATGCAATTGGTGGTCATCTATTAAAATATAAGTACCAAATATATGTTATGTGTATGATGTGTATCTTGAAATCAAGTTATAATGTTGTTAGAATTGGTTGAGTATAATGCCTATATGTTTTAATGTTATTTTTGATAGAATAGTGGCATGAATAGAATGCTATAGTTGTTGATTTGCATTAGATAGATATGTATATAAATATATATGGTATCAGAGCATTATTTGGTGTAGCATGCCCCGACCTGGATGGTCAGGGGTGTTACAAATGGTATCAAAGCAAGGAGAGACATCCAGGAAGTGATGTTGCTCGGCCTATTGGTGGTTGGGGGCGTTACAAAAAAGGGTTTTGAAATAATTTATACTCTTGCTAAACCTCTAGATAACTCACACGTGACATCTAAAGAAAGTAAAGACTTCAAAAAAAGGATACCCAAATTGAAGAAATAAGTTGATGAAATGAGTGGTAGTATGTTGAAACTTGTGGATTACTCACATTCCTAGGAAATATTTAAAAGGGAAATGGAAGGTAAAATGGAAAATTTAATGGATTGAAAGATGGAACAAGTATAAAATTTTATGAATTCCATGGAAACCATTATCTTATACAGGTTCCCTAAAAGGGATATGGAGATCCAAGTAAATCATGAAAATAAGGAGAAAAATAGTGTTGAACTTAGTCACATATGAGAAATATTTCAGCATATTTGGAAGCACAAATATTGAATCTCAGAATCATTATCACTCATCACTCCAATATCCACATCATCAAGGGTTCAACTCAACGCCAATGAACTACTTAATTCCAGAGATCTATATGAGGAAGTTTGATTGTAAAGATATTATAACATGGATATTCCATATGAATAAATTCTTTGATCTACATCAAGTGCCAACATTACAAAAGGTAACTATTGCATCCTTGTATTTAAAAAATGATCATTTTTTCTAGTATCAAGGACTTTCTAAAAAACAAAAAGGATTCTATTGTCTCTTGGTCCAGATTTATGAATGAATTGATAGCAAATTATGGAGATATTACGAGCAATACATTCTTTAGTCAATTGATAAATCTTCGACAAAGAGGTCCAATTACAAATAGCATTCAACAATTCCAAATACTAAGTCTTAGTGTAAATAACATTCCAAAGGATAATTTTTTATATCTCTTTATGGGAACTTTAAAGGATAGTATTCAACATAAGGTGCATATCTTCGAACCCAAATACTTGGAGCAAGATTTCAGTGTGGCAAGGAAAGTTGAAGATAAAAATATGGCTACTAGGAGAGTGGCCACTGACAATTATAGAGACCACCATGCTCCCTCATCTAACCTCACTCAAACTATGAGGTTGACACCTAAGAAAATGGATGAAACAACATAAAAGAGACTATGTTTCAATTGTGATAGCAAGTATAATAAGGGGCATAAATGCAATGAGATGAAATTATTCTACATATACTATGAAGAGGAAGAAGATCAAGAATTAGAACCATCACAGGACATAAAACTAAAAGAGACTACTCCAACCATATATTGTCATGCATTGGTTGGAATTAGTACTCTGCAAACCCTCAATATAGAAGGATATATCAAAAATAAAAAGGTAATAGTGTTTATTGATTATGGTAGTACCCATAACTTCATTAATTGCAAATTAGTGAAATTTCTCAATTGCTTTGTATTTCCAGCACCAAAGTTTCAAGGAATGATTGTAGATGCAGGTACCATAAATTTTTCAGGAAAGTGTCATAGTATTAAGCTCAATATGGGGGAGTATTTATTGGATAGTCCCATGATTGCAATTGAAATGAGTGGTGTTGAGGTTGTATTAAGGGTCCAATGGTTATAGTCATTGGGAATGATGACTTTTAATTTTTAGGAACTTTTCATGAGATTTTCCTTAGAAGGAAAGGAAATTGAACCTAAAGGTATCCAAGTGAAACCCTCTAAAGTGATAAGCTCTAATAAGATGAAAAAAATACTCAAAAAGGGACACCATGGTGTAATTGTGATCACTAGATGTTCAAACATCTATACCCTATGCTCTAATGGATCTCCAAAAAGTTATTGATAATCATTTCAAGGTATTTGGATATATGTTTAAAGGTCTTCCACCTACTCGAGATCATGACCATGCTATTCATTTTCAACTAGAAAGTGTAACACCTAACATTAGGCCTTACAAGTACCCACATGTACAAAATAGTGAGATTGAGCATATTATTCAAGAAATGTTAGAAATTGTCATGATCTTTTAAAACCCGGCTCAAAGAACACATTGTTGCAACAAACCACAATTGAATCAACAATTCAGCCATTGTTGAACACTCCTTCAAATCTAATCACCAAAATTAACTCTATTCCAATTTATTTCCTTTATCATTAGTCTCCCCTTCATTTTTAGGGTTTGATCTCATTTATCTCCCCTTGTTTCAAATTTCTTATCTTGTTTCTCCTTTATCCTTCCCATCAATCATTTAATTAATGATTTTTTCCCTCTCTTAATTTAAAAATATGTCACCTTAACATTAATATCATTTAATAATTATTAAATCTCTCCCTCTCTTACTCAAAATCACCTTGATATTAATTTAATTTAAAAAGTCTTGTTTTATTCTCATTCTCTCTGTTCATTTATTGCATATCGTCTTCTCTCAGTATTAATCTATTTATGGCATCTTTTGATATTTAATTTAATTTAATTAATTTCAATTCTTTATTTTCAATTATCAATGATTAATTATTCTAAACAGATATATATATTTTCTAATATTTTTTTTCTAATCACCAAGTTTATGATAATGAGTAGAGTGTTCACTAGAAATTTTGGACATTTTCACAACATTTTCACAATTTATTTCCATAAATTCTCTCACAATTATTACCAACTGTGAAAGGCACTCAAATTTTAAAACTCTATAGAAAGGAATGTCTCAAAGAAATCCAGATATTTGAAAAGCTCAAAACAAAAAACGTCAAAAAGGATTGTTGATCTTACTTTTCTCAAGCGGTGCCATGACTCTCTTATCCTGCCTCCTTTCACATGGATCTATTAACCGCGTCGAAGGCCTGATCTCAATTGGATTACCAGGACCAACGATGCGATTCTCCGTGCAGAAATCCACTTCACCGTGTCAGAACTTTGTCTCTTATCTCACAAAGTCTTTCTTCTTCATCTCAAACTTTCATCTATTATTCGTTTTTATCTCTGGTCAACATTAGATTGCAGATTCTTTAGCGCAACATATAAGGTTTTCGAATCAACCTCATCCAAACAAATCCGCAAAATCATTCATTTGGCTAATAAATCTTTCTGCTCGCCTCATTGTTCATCTTTGCCAAAATCCCACCATTATCGCGCCAACTTGTGTCTCCTCTCAGCCTCTGATTCAAACACTTCTCTGACATATGGTCCCTCCCTTTCAAACTCAGTTTCATTCTTGCACTCTCATATTGTCTTCTCTCCTACCACTTTGGATATTGCTCCCATCTCAGTCGTTGCACCTACGCACCAGACGTCCAGCCTCCAGCTTCTGCCCTCCTCACTCGATAACCCTGTGATGAACCCCACTCCATCCCTTGCTCCTATGCATCATCCTACAGGCCTTACACTTCGGTCTTTTTAAACTGTCGCCCCCTCAACTTCTTTAACCCTAAATTGCAAGTACTTGCCCAACACTCTTGCCACCTCCACTCTGCAACCCAGGGTAACAATGCTTTTCCTTCTTGTAACCCTAACAACCAAAACAATAAGATTTTGAATTCGTGGTCATATCCTAATCTCGTCGCCCCCATTCTATTTTTCCTCTAAAAAACAACCCTAAAGAATAAGATTTTGAATTCGTGGTCATATCCTAATCTCGTCGTGCCCATTGTATTTTTCCTCTCAAAAACAACCCTAATTCTGACTCACCCTCTTGCTCCACCACTTTCAATTCTCCTTTGCATAATAATAAAGACAACATTGTTTTAATCTCGAAGGATAACTCTAAAGTTAATCATACCCTATTATTAGACCCTTCACCCGAGGTTAATAACACTTCTCACAATATTTCTAAATCTTCCTTATAAATATTTCATCCTTTGATGTAGACCAACCTTCTCTCCTTCTCCTTGAGAAAGGTTTTAATTTCTATCTTGCTCCTCAATGGATTTTATTTCAAGACATTGTTTGTTCTATTGAATCCATAACCCATTATCTCCTCACACATGAATCTGAAGAAATTCTACAGGAATGTGGAAGGATCCTCCATCTCGCAAAACCCCCTAAACCTAATCTAACGAAAGATGAATTTCAATACATTCAACTCCTCATTGATAGCACTAACATTATTATATTGAAAGTCGATAAAGGAAATGCTACAGTCATAATGAACACTTCAAACTATGAATCCAAGCTCTAAGACCTTTTTTATTCTTCTGCTTATAAACCCCTTCCTAAAAACCCCATTAATATTATTACTAATCTAGTTACCAAAGCCATCAAATCCTCCTCCTTGGATTATATCATTCAAAAATGCCTCATCTCTCATAATCCCCAAACCCCTAGGATCTAGGGACAACATAAAATTCATAAAAAAAAACATCGCTCTAACACCCATAGTCAATGCCATAGGATCTCCCACCCACACCCTTTCTCTTTTCCTCATCGATAAACTTCAATATTTCAATGGCAAAACTCCTTCATCAAAGACTCATCTGATTTCATTCAAAAAACCAAGCATCTCCACCTTGAAGAACATGACATTATGGTCACTTTTTTGACGTTATATCTTTGTTTACTAAGATTTCTATTCTAGAATCCCTTGACCTCATCTCAAAATTGGTTGATCCTGAGACCCTCAATCCGATTAAAATATGTCTTACCTCAACTTTCCTCACCTTTAAAGGGACTTTCTATGAACAAACCAAAGGAACAACTATGGGATTTTCCCTTTCCCCTCTGGTCACTAGCATTTTTATGGAACATTTTGAGACCTTAGCCTTAAATAGCTTTCATCTTAAAGCTAAATGTTGGTTCATCTTTGTTGATGATACCTTTGTCATCTGGCCTCATAGACATCCTTCATTAATCTCTTTCCTTGATAATCTTAATAACATTTCCCCCCATATTCAATTCACTATGGGAATGTAAAAGGATATTTCTCTTCCATTTTTTGGATGTACTCATCTCTCATCTTTTGGATGGTTCTCTTACCCACCAAGTTTACTGGAAAAATAATCACAATGATTGGTACCTTCACACCCAATCTCACCATCATCCATCCCATAAATTTGTTGTTCTAAATACTATGGTCACTCATGCCATCTATATCTCAGCTCCCCAATTTCTTGAAAAACAAAAATCCCACCTAACTAAGTCTCTTCTATACAATGGTTACTCTAGCTCCCAAATAGAAAAATAATTCCACACATCTCACATCTACAAATCGAAAAGCACTCATTCATCTTCCCCCGACCCCCTTTCTCTCATCTCTCTACCCTATATCCAAGACACCACTGACCATATTTCTTGAATATTGGCCAAAAAGAACATCAAAACATTTTTCAAGTCATGTAAAACCCTGAAGCAACTAATTGAAACCCCTAAAAACAAAATAGACCCCATGCTTGGCACAAGATTCTACCAAATACCTTGCTCCTGTGGAAAATCATACATAGGCCAAACCGACAGATCCTTCAAAGCTCGTCTCAAAGAATACATTCCTGACACAAACCACAACCGAATCAATAGGTCATCCATTGTTGAACACTCTTTCAAATCTTATCACCAAATTTACTTTGACCAAACCAAAATTCTTGCATCATCTCCCTATTACTCCTCTCATATCATTCATGAGACCCTCAAGATTTAAAAACACCCCAATAACTTCAATCGTGAATATGGCTACAACATCAACAACTCATGGAAACGTCTAATTCAATACCTAGATCACTAATCCCCTATCTAATAATTGATAATTCTCAGTCTTCCCTTCATTATTATCAAAACTGTATCTCCTCTTTCAACCTTTTTTTCTTCCTTTAATCTTTTTATGGGGTAACTCTATTCCAAGTTATTTCCTTTACCATTAGCCTCCCTTCATTTTTAGGGTTTAATCTCATTTACCCCCGCCTCCCCACCCCCTTGTTTTGAATTCCTTATCTCCTTTCTCCTTTCTCCTTCCCCTCAATAATTTAATTAATGATTCTCCCCCTCTCTTAGTCAAAAATTTGTCACCTTAACATTAATCTCATTTAATAATCATTTAATAATTGAATCACTCCCTCTCTTATTCAATATCGGCCACCTTGATATTAATTTAATTTAAATAATATTATTTTATTCTCATTCTCTTTGTTCATTTATTGTCTCTCACCTTATTTCAATCTTAATCTAATTACAACATCCTTTTGATATTTGCTTAATTTAATTAATTTCAACCCCCTATTCACAATGGTCCTTTACCAACTGCTAATTATTCTAAACCACTATATATATTATCCAACATTATCTTTTCTAATCACAAAGCTTCTAATGTCCCTGATGATGGGTGGAGTGTCCACTTGAAATGTTGATCGTTTCGAAAACATTTCCACTGTTTATTTCCATAATCTTTCTAACAATCATTTAACCTATACAAAGTGCCTTCTCTTCACCAATAGTGATGGTTTAAAAAAGGAAGGTTCATGGCATATGTATCCAGATTATAAACAACTCAACAAAATCACCATTAAATATAAGTTTCATATTCCTATCATTAATGAATCATTAGATGAATTACAAGGAGAAATTGTATTTACAAAGTTGGATCTCCATTCTGGATATCATCAAATTAAAATGAAGCAAGAATGCATCCCCAAAACATCCTTTATAACACATGAAAGTCGTTATGAGTTTTTGGTCATGTCATTTGGCCTTACTAATGCACCTTCAACATTTCAAAGTTTGATGAATTCTAGATTCAAACGCTTCCTCAAAAAATTGTTGTTAGTATTTTTTGATGATATACTAATCTACAACAAATCTTGGGAAGATCATGTACAACATGTTGACATGGTCTTAAAACTATCGGAAGAGAAAGAACTATATGCAAAGTCTTCCAAGTGTGCCTTTGGGGTTCAAGAATTGGAATATTTGGGCATATTATATCTCATGAAGGTGTCAAAGTGGGCCCTAACAAAATTAAAGCTATCATGGAATGGCCAATTCCCAAAACCTTGAATAATATTAGAGGATTATTTGGATTGACTAGCGATTACCATAAGTTTGCCAATAATTATGGTCAAATAGTATCACCTTTAACGATGTTATTAAGAAAGGATGAATTTTATTGGACTCAAGAAGTAACCAAAGACTTTGAAAAAATTAAGGAGACTATGTGTATGATGCATGTCCTGGCCACACCTGACTTCAAAAAAACCTTTATTGTGGAGTGTGATTCTTTAGGACATGGCATTGGTGCAATGTTGATGCAAGAAGAAATGCCCCTTGCCTTTGAAGGCAACCAACTTAAAGGAAATAACTTACTCAAACCCATTTATGAACATGAAATGTTGGTCATATTACATACATCTAAAAAATGGCATCTTTACTTAATAGGAAGACACTTCAAGGTAAAAATAGATCATGATAGTTTGAAGTATTTCCTGGAACAATGGTCATATTCAAAAGAGCAACAAAAATGGGTTACAAAAATGCTAGTTTATGACTTTGAAATTATCTACAAAACAAGAAAACAAAATATGGTGGCAGATGCACTTCCAAGGAAAGAAGAAGACACACAGGGTTTACTATGTGCTCTTTCCCTTCTGCAATCTAATTGGGTGGAAGAAGAAAGGATAACATTAGGGGAATTTGGATGTCTAAAATGGGCCTCCTAAGAGATATAATAAAATATTATGAGTTAGTCATTTTTGGGGGGAGATATATTTACAACTCATTTTTTGCACTACAATCCATGTAACTATGGTTGACTTAAATAAAAAAGTTGTTTAAACGTAAATTAATAAAAAATAATATATTGATGTGATTAAAAGGAAAATATGTGACTATAAATAAAGAAAAATTTTCAAGAAAGGTCATTGTCCTTAAAGAACTAATGCCTTTGTCTTTTGTCCTTAAATAACTTAAAATAAAATATAAATATAAATTCATGACTTCTTAATTATAAAATATAATTTTAATTAAAATTTACACCACTTAAATCATATAGTAATATATAATTAACATACATAATATATATTTAAAATTTACACCACAATGTTTATAGAAAAAACTTTCTAACATTATGGCTAATTATGAAAGCTTACGTTCTCTCTATATATAACCCCAACTTAAACACTTCAATGTAATATA
>JZKD02S0081220.1:828148-851213 GCA_000966675.3 Picea glauca
TAAACTGTTGCATTATGGAAGTTGGTTCCCAAGTCGCATCCTCTAGAGACATTTCCTTCCACTTGATCAACACTTCTTTAAAATTTCTTCCATGCAAGTAACGCCCATGCACATTGAGAATATATTTTGGTTGCAAACAAATGGAGCCTTCTTCATCTAATTCAGGAAAGATGGTTTGAAACCTATAATTCCAACTCACCACTTTATTCAAACAGGAAACATGGAATATCATATTTACTTTGGAGGTAACTGGAAGTGCCAGTTTGTAGGAAACTTGACCAATAGGTTTGATAATATAATAGGGGACATAAAATTTGGGTACCAACTTGTGGTGGCCATGGGATTTGAGCGATGTTTACTTATAAGGTTGGAGTCTAATAAACACCTAATCACCTTCTTGGAAAATCCATTCGAAACGTTGATGGTCAACACATTGCTTCATACGATTTTGGACCATGTGGAGGTTATCCTTCGGATCCACAAGTGTAGTTTCTCTACCTTGCAACAACTTATCAATAGCATGAACCTTTGATGTGCATGGAAGATAGGAATTAATTGTAGGTGGTTGTTGGCCACACACTGTTTCATATGGTGTCATTTTGATTTGTGTATGCTAGGAAGTGTTCTACCACCATTATGCCAAGGGTAACCATTGTACCCATTGATGTTGTTTTTCCAAAACAAAAAAGTGCAAGTAGGTTTCCAAACATTTATTGACAAATTTTGTTTGTCCATCTGTTTGGGGGTGGTATGTTTTGCTCATGTTCAATTATGTGCCCTGTAATTTAAACAATTCTTTCCAAAATGTGTTGGTGAAGGTCTAGACATGATCAAACACAATGGATGTTGGCATGCCATGTAGTTTTAAAATATGATTAATGAAAACTCGCACTACCATAGATGGCGTAAAAGGGTGTGGTATGACACAAAATTTGAATACATGGAGAGGTGATCTACCACAACCATGATGAGTAACTTGTTACCCTCTTTTGGAAGGCCCACTATAAAGTCCATGGATATGTCAATCCAGATAGAAGTTGGAATGGGTAACGGTTGTAGAACTCCTGGGGTCTTGACAGTTTCAGCTTTATTGTGTTGGAAAATATCACATTCGATGACAAAGGTAAGGATGTCCTTATTCATGCCTTCTTAGAAAAAAGAACAAATAACGTGAGCATATGTCTTTTGGAATCCTAAGTGACCAGTGAGAGCAGATGAGTGAAACTTATTTAAGATCTTGTGCTTAAGTGTTGAAGTCAGAGACAAAACGAAGTGATTCTTATACCGAAGGACATTATCTTGTCAAGTGTAGCCAAGGGGAGGGTTAGGGTCCTCCTAAAGTCATTGAATTACTTGTGATATAGTTGGGTTGGTTAGCCACTCATGTCGAACTTCCTCAATCCAATTACGAACTGGTAATGATAAGGAAAAGAGAGAACCTTCATCCTCATATTTTCTTGACAAAACATCTGTCAATACATTGTCTTTGTATTTTTTATATATGATCTCATAATCATAGCCCAACATTTTGGTCAACCACTTATTCTATTCCAGGGAGGATAACCTCTACTTTAAGAAATACTTCAAACTATGGTGATATGTTTTGATCTAATATTAGTGTCCCAATAGATGTGGTCGCCAAGTGTAAACACAATGGAGAATGGCCATCATTTCATTTTCATATGTATTTTTTCCCAAATTGCAGCCACTCAAATCTTGGCTAGTGAAAGAAAGCATTCTACCTTCTTGTGCTAGAACGACTCATATACCAGTTCCTAAAGAATTTGATTCCACAACAAAAGTTTTGTTGAAACCATGAGCTGCTAGGATGAGGGTAGTGCACATGGTCTGCTTTAAATCTATGAAGGCCTTCTCTACTACAGGTCTCCAATGAAATGCATTCTTCTTAAGAAGGTTCATCAATGGCCAAGAAATTTTTTCATAATGGTGGAAAAAAATTTGGTAATATCTTGTGAGGCCTAGGAAACCCTGAAGGAATTTGAATTTCTTGGATCTGAGCCAATCCTGCATGACTTGAATCTTTTTTGGGTCCACTCTTACCCCCTCACGGCCCACAATGTGTCCCAAGTATTCGACCTTGCTCGCCCCAAAAGAACACTTGGTAGTTTTGAAAAATGAGTTATTATCCTGTAACATTTGGCGTACTTTGTCCACATGGTGTAGATGGGCATCCCAAGTGCGACTGTAAATGAGGATGTTTTCAAAGAAAACCAAAACAAACTTTTGAAGGTAGGGCTTCAAGAGTTTATTCATGAGAATTTGGAAGGAAGACGGGAATTTTAAAGTCCAAAAGGCATTACCAAGAATTCATAATGTCCTTAATGAGTTCAGAAAGAAGTCTTCGGAATATCTGCTTCATTCATATGAATATTGTGATAGCCTCAATGAAGATTTAATTTTGTGAAGAAACAGGCACCCTGGAGTTCATCCAACAAAGCATCAATGACAGCAATGGGAAACCTATCCTTAATGGTCAATTTATTAAGGGCACGAAAATCTGGACACATCTTCCAAGAACCTTCTTTTTTTAAGACCATCACAACAGGGGATGAATATGCGCTAGTACTTAGGTGAATTACACTAGCCTCCAATAATTCCTACACTATTTTTTATATTTCATATTTTTGAGAAAATGAATACCAGTAGAGGCATACATTGGGGTCCTAAATGTCTGGAAGGAGAGGGATATTGTGATCATGCTCACCCAAGGAGGGGGATAATTTCGTGGGTGTCTCAAGGACCATGTGGTGCTTGGACAAGACCAATTTCAGATCAGGATGTACTTCTAGGGATGATTGATCATGTACCTGGATGGAATTAAGTTGAGAAATCACACCATGGTGGCCTTTCTTCAATAATTTATCCATCTAGTGAGAACTGATCATTTATAGGGAGCCAACTTATAGGCCTCGAAGGGTATAGGTGTGAGAATCTTGAGTAAATCTCATATATAACTCTTGATAATCCATGGTAATCAGTCCCAAGGTGTGAATCCATTCAACACCAAAGACAATATCACAACCACCCATGGAAATGGAAAATATGTGAGTTTTCAAGTTATAATCATCCATTTGGAGTTTGAAATTCTCACATCGGCCCCCACATTTCATTACACCACCATTAGTTATGAGAATTTGAAAATTATAAACTGGTCTAACAAAATAATTGACATCCTCAGCGACCCGGTGATGAATAAAACTATGGGTTCTATCATTATCAAGAAACACCACAACTGTCCTATGTTTGATGTAGCCCTTGATTTTTAAGGCCTGTGGACAAGAAATACTTGCGAGGGCATGGAGAGATTTGACAGGTTCCTCTGGTTCCACAAGAGGTGTGATTAGATCTGAGATGGGGGAATTTGGTTGTGTGTCCTTAGAGTATGGGAACTCATCTGATAGTCGGTCCTCGAAGGAGGTGGGAGTTGACCCATCAACCTAGAAGAAAAAAATCCATGACATTTATGGCCTAGCGAATACTTTTCATCACAGTAATAGAAAATTCCTTGCTTCTGATATTCAACCATTTATGTTGGAGACACCTTTTGGACCTTCAAAGTTTGTGTCAAATCAAGGCTATCCCATGGAAAAGGGCGTGTGGGAACTATAGAACAAAGGGGTCAGGTATGAATAATGGTCTCATCCTCCAATGCTAATTTTCACACCTCCAACTAGGTAATGGGATGGCACATGCAAACATGAGACCTAATGGATTTCTTTAAGCCAATGAGGAAATATTCAAGATACAAATCATCAAATAAGCCCTCATTTCTGATAGTCAATTGTTCAAATGTGGTGATGAAGTCTGCTATTGACCCTATTTGTCTCAGCTTGGTGATATGTCCCAAAAAATGAAATTCCCTATCAATACGATCACAAACTACTTTGGTGAACACAGTCCAATTTGTTTGTCCTAGTAGAATTTCTTGTGGCATTTCCACCATTTCCATCATTATTGATCCAAGTATAGAACCCCCACATGGATTTTGGTCTCATCATCCTGAATATCATAGAAGGAGAAGTAGTGTTCCATCTGGGATACCTAGTTGACCGAGTCTATTAATCCATCAAATTTATGCATCTCGACTTTGGGCACCTTATTCCATGAATTTTGAGAACTCCAAGGGGAGTGGGAAAGATGAGTATTCTCATAATGGAAAGAATGAGTAGCCTCAAAGTGGTACTCAGGGTGCTTACCCTTGCTATGTGTCACAAAGTCTTGCATTTGTTGGGTGAGGGAGCTCAGGCTCTTAGTTATTTGGTCCATGTTGGACATTTTGGTTACCTTAGTGTCCAACTCTTCCAGGTTCTAAGCGTGGGTGGTAGGGTCCATTATGGAGGCTTAGATAGAATTATACCTTAGCGATCAACACAAGATAAGGATTTTATTGGGCCAGGTGGAAAATAAGGGTGTCAGAAAGGGGGGTTGTACTATAGCAGTCAAGAGGTCAATCGATTGATCTAGGGATGATTTAAGGATATCCTCGGGGTCTTCCAATATACCAGAGGTACAAAAAGAGAAAATTTGTGTATAGATGATGTTTGATGCACTACTAATCAAAGGGGTACCAACGGGGGTTACAAGGGTGTCCACCAATTTGAGATTAAAAACCTCTTATATTTCTTGTTTGTATGCTTCCCCAACCACATATTTATGCGTTGAATGACAAATCTATGTAGTTTAAAGACGTTGGAACACGTCTCTAGCCTACAAATTTCTTAAAAAAAATAGGTGTGTATTGTCTTGGGAAAGAGCTCTAATACCAATTGTAATATGATTAACCTGAAACAAGTAACACAACAAGCAAATATACCCCAAGAATAACATGAACATTCAATAGAGAACATAACTATAATATTGATATCACCAAGAAAGCTTTGTTCACATGTCTCTTTGAGGGGGAAACCTCCAAAATTAGCAAAGCTCTCTTACAATAATACTCAAGACAAGATTTCTCATATCTCCTACTCTTATTTATACTAGTTCTATCTTATAAAGAAAATTATAGAGGAATATCTTTCTAGAAGCGGAAGCTTTTATTAGGTCTTCTTACATTGACTTGTTCACATTTATTTAATATACCGTATTAACTAATGTTGGCCTTTATTACATGGAAAATATATTGTGATAAATAATGACCAACTAAGAGGGGTTAGGGTCGGATCCTAACATAATCTAAATGTTCTATGAATTGGCCCTTTTTCAAACGCTCAAAATAATAGGAAGGGAATTTGACATTTTTAGCCTAAAATCCGATAAGAATCATTATGGATTTTTTAAAGTGAGTTACTCCCTATTATTTACTAGTATACCAAAAAATATATAGAAAAATTAAATACCCATGTATGCAATCATTTAGTGTTTTATGGGCTTCAGGGGTGACCCCCCCTCCCCAATGTGCTCTACCAATCATGTTTTACTTGGTCCTAGGTGTTTGACTTCTCTTTTTATGATTATTATATGATCCAATTGGACATTTATTGTTGAACAACATGTAACTTTCTTGTGTCTTTGTGGTCACTCATTATGGGTCGAATGGTGTTATAGTGGGTATTTAGTAGTCATGCTAGGGTTTGTACCTTAGCTTGTACTATTATAGGACGGAAAATGTAGATGCTAAGGTTGGTTACTAGTGATTTTTTTGTTCTGGTCAATAGAAAGGGTCATCTAATTAGTGTCTAGTATATCGTAGGTGTTTATGAGGTCATTGGTCAGAGACACTACAACAATGTCAATGTCCACAACAAATAGGGTAGGACTTGTGACATGACTAGCATGAACATATTGTTGAAAGTTGTGTCTGATCATATATATCAAGTTGTAATCTTTTGAGCTAATAGATATGGTTGTTGAAAAAGTGGGTTTTCTCCCAACATTCTAATGCTCCATATATATCTAGTATCTTTATCATGGAATGTGCTTTGATTATTTGATAGATACGATTACATCTAATTTACCATATTCCAAAAATGTTTAGTTATTGTTGTTAAACAATATTAGTGAGTTCACTTGTAAAAAATATTGTTGTTAAGCAATATGAGTGAGTTCACTTGTAAAAAGTGGACAACAATAACTTAGATATTGCTCAGAAGTTTTGTTTGAGATAATCACTTTCTCCATTCTTTTCAAATTTTGGACATGAATGTATCATAAATACTCATGCCCCAACAATAATTATTTATTTTCTAAAATTAAACTATACTTAATACATAAATACTATATATACCTTGTATGTTTTCATGAAGATAATGACATGATGATTATTAACATTCATGGAGACTAGCTTGAATTTATGAGACCTTAAAAAAAAATAAGACAAAGATGTATTTGGTTTGGTTTAGAATTTTATTACTATGCTCAAAAAGATTGAAAATAAGTGTTTCTAAATCTTTATAGATTTGATGAGCTGATGCAGGAGCATCGCCAACACATCAAGCGAGCCAGCGTGAGGCGGAAGAAAGCTAGACAAGCCAGTACGATTTTGGAAAACACTTTGGGATTGTTGCGCAAACCTTTAATGAATCTATTTATGAAAGCACACTTTGTATATTGAAAACGGACCTTGAGCGGATAAGCTCTCGTCCTTAGGTAGATGAGGCATTTAAGGTAGTTAATGTAAAGTAGATAGAATATTTAATTGTAGATTTGATAGCTTTAGAACGCAAGAGGGAAAACGGATATAGACACCCTCATTGTATCATTGTAACATTACCAATCAAGAACAGGAGAAAGAAGAGAAGAGTAAGCAGAGAGTTGTGTAAAGAACACTCCATGTACAGATATTGAATTAATAGAAGAAAGCTTTGATTCAATTTCATGGTTATGTGTTATTTCTCTGTGTATTGATGTTTTTCTCATGAATGTTTTCTTTCTGTCATACATTTGCTTTTATATGTTGTGTATGTGATTTCATGGTTGAATTGAAGTCTGAGAGGAAGAGTGAATGAGTTTCAATTGTTTCTGTAAGTGAACCAGAGAATTCCTGCAAGGAGTGCAGTTGAGTTGTCCGCAAGGAGTGCGTTGACAGAAGGGTTCACCTAGAGATAGCTTTTACTCTCATCTCTTCGAAGGTGCAAATTAAGCACAGTGCCATGCAAGGAGTGCGCAGGCCAAGTGAAGTCTCAGAGTTGCGATTCTGAGCAAGGTATTGAAGGACTGTTGTTGCAGGAGTGCGCAGGGTCGAAAGACTTCAACACTTAGAAGTTGTTGAAAATTTGCCGCAAGGAGTGCACGCAAGAAGTTCTCAAAAAGAATTAAGAAGTCGAATTCAAGCTCAGGAGGAGTTGGCCTTCGAATTCATCGGAGGATTGCACAGAGAAGTTGTGTTTGAAGCGTTCAAGAAAGTGCTGAAAACTTGCATGCAGGTGGACAAGTCTTCATGGAAGAAACTCTTATTTCATTTCGCAGAATTGTTAGGGGGTGAACGGACGCACGAAATCATCCGAGGAGATTTCGCAAAGTTCCATGGACCGTAGGATCTTGCGGAGGTGCAAGAATTTACAGCGAGGAAGTCTAAAGGATTCTAAGCTTAGGAGGGCAGAGTGTTGATACAAGTCAGTCTGGGCAGTTGTATTATTCGTGAGATCACCTATCGGGATCTCGTGAGAAAAGTGTCGAATATTTGGCAGCAGGACTCGCGAAGGCACGAGGTGCGATATCCCGACGGTGACGCAAGCCGTGTGGGACCGCGGGAGTGAGTGGAAGACAGGTGGCGGAAAATCGGGGTCTCGCGAACTCGAGGTTTGTAGGGTGAAAGACCAAATATCGGAAGTTTCAAGTTGCGAAGGCGCGAGGTCGCGAAAGCGCGATAAGGTCGTATTGACATTTCGGCGTATCGGTTATCGGAAGTTGAAAATACGAGGCCTTGGCATCGCGAGTAGCAAAGTCACGATAGGGCGAAGTCCCGACAAAATAAGAGCAAGTCAATGTTGTTGAGGAATCGGGTCTCAGAGATCTGAGGGTGTAGTGCTCGACCGCTGAACTCGCGAAGCTGCGAGTGTCGATCCTCCGAACAGAAAGAAGGAAGGATCGTGCGAAGAAGAACCTGTGGGGTGCAGATTTCCCGATAGGGAAATAGAAGAGCCTTGGAGCTCTTTGGGCTGAAAGGAAAGAAGGTCCTGTGAGGGCGATCGTGCTCCGAGGGGTGCGGTTGCTACCAAGTGGTATCAGAGCGGGAATCTTTTTGCTTTCTAAAGTAGAGAAGAGGAAATTCACCATGCCGCCCAGAAGAGAAAGACAGACACCTAACCCAGAAGATAGGGAGGTACGAAGAAGAGGTAGGCCAGCAGGAAATCTAGAAATTGATAGGCAAATGCATGATCTTCGGGCAAGACTTGAAGATATGGAGGCAGCGCAGAGACACACAGCTAGTGTTGGAGATCTAAGTGACTCCGAAGGAGAAATTGAGGTTGAACGTGAGGAGGAAGTTGTAGCCGAAGATGCATCAACTCAACGATTGATAAAAGCTATTTCCAGGATGGGTGAGAAAGAGAAGATGGACATTCCAGTCTACGAGGGAAATCTGGATGAAAAAGAGTTGCTAGATTGGATTAGAGCTCTTGACACCTACTTAGATTACGAGGATATCGAAGAGGATAAGAAAGTTAGGCATGCTATCACGCGGTTGAAAGGACACGCAGTATTATGGTGGGACGAGATACATGCTGACAGACACTGCAAAGGCAAGAAGAAGATCAAAAGCTCGGATCGAATGATTGCAAAGATGAAGGAAAAATTCATCCCAAGGGACTATCAAATCACACTGTTCAGGAGGATGTAGAACCTGAGACAGAAGCTGATGACAGTGAAAGAATACACTAAAGAATTCTATCGACTAAACATCAGTGCAGGTCATCGGGAGAGCGATGATGAGAAAGTCGTCAGATATCTGAATGGTCTGAGATATGACATTCAAGATGAATTAAGCATGGTTACCATCAGAATGGTGGAGGATGCTTATCAGATGACTCTGAAGGATGAAGAGAAGCTGAGCCATAAGCAAGGCCAGCGAGGATGAGGCAGGAGTCAACCAAGAGAAAAGGCCATTGCCCAGGAGAAATACTAGAAACCCAAGGAGGAATGGAAGAAACCTCAGGATAAGATTGAGAGAGGTGGAACCTCACAGAAATGGCCACACGTTGAACAGAGAGGGCAGCATACAGAGCAAAGTGGAGGATATGCTGATGGCAATACTATTCCTCGTACCAGAGGTAGAGGAAGAGGCCGAGGTGGAGTTATCACATGCTTCACATGTGGAAATAATGGGCACATGTCATTTGAGTGTCCAGAGAAAAAGAAGGACGTTGGAGAAGCTCACATCACTGAGGCGCAGAGGCGTGATGATGAGATAGAAGGCACAGAAGGTGGAAGGTCACTGATGATGCGTAAAGTTCTCTTAACACCTGGGAAGGAGGTGGAGGACTCATCTCAAAGGACCAGACTGTTCAAGACAGCTTGCAAAACCAAGGACTGGGTATGCAAGTTTATTGTGGACAGCGGTAGCACAGAGAATCTCGTTTCAATCGAGATGGTGGAGAAATTAGAGCTGGAGACAACTAATCACCTGAGTCCATATAAAGTCTGATGGCTACAGAAGGGACATCGGGTGAGTGTCACTAAACAGTGTTTAGTTGAATTCAAGATAGGGGGATATAATGATAAGGTCTTATGTGATGTCATTCCCATGGATGTATGTCATTTATTGCTGGGTAGACCATGGCAATATGACCGAAATGTGGTTCATGATGGGAGGATGAACACATATACTTTAGAGAAGGATGGGAGGACACATAGGTTGCTTCCGATAAAGGATAAGGAAATGAAGCCGGAAGTAGGCAACACAATACTTCTCATGAGTGGGAAGGATCTTCTTACAGAGATGGAGAAGAAGGAAGATCCAAAATTCTTTGTGGTCAGGAAGCCGAGGATTATCCTAACTAGCACAAGAGTGGATGATTTACCAGATGAGATTCAGGAACTGTTGGGAGAGTTCGCTGACATCATAGTGGACGAATTACCTCATTCGTTGCCACCGATGAGAAGTGTGAGTCATCATATAGATCTCATACCAGGATCTAGTTTACTGAATAAGGCCACATACAGGTTGATGCCTCAGGAGAATGAAGAGGTTAAAAGGAAGGTTCAGGAACTGCTGGACAAGGGATTGGTCAGAGAAAGTTTGAGTCTGTGTGTTGTTCCGACAGTGCTTAGTCCGAAGAAATATAGAGGTTGGAGAATGTGCATTGATTCTAGAGAAATCAATAAAATAACCATCAGGTACATGTTTCCACTGCTGAGAATGGATGATCTAATGGATTGCCTGAGTGGGGAAAAATTATTTTCAAAGATTGATCTGAAGAGAGGATATCATCAGATTCGCATGAGGGAAGGCGATGAGTGGAAGACAGACTTCAAGACAAATGAAGGGTTGTATGAATGGCTAGTCATGCCATTTGTCTTGACAAATGCACCAAGTACATTTATGAGATTGATGAATGAAGTCTTGAGGGAATTCATAGAGAAATTTTTTGTCGTATATCTGGATGATATACTGATTTTCAATAAGACAAAGGCTGAACATCTGAAGCATTTGGCCATTGTGATGAGGAAGCTACAACAAGAGAAGTTGTTGATTAATATGAAGAAGTCCTCATTTCTGAAGACAGAGCTCATTTACTTGGGTTTTTTTATTTTGGCGAATGAGTTGAAGATGGATCCGAGTAAGGTAGAAGTGATCAAGAATTGGCCATCACCCAGAAATGTTTTTGAGGTGGGGAGTTTCCATGGTTTGGCTAGTTTCTACCGGAAATTCATCAGGAATTTCAGTGGAATTAGTGCAGCGATGATGGACACAGTGAAGAAGCAACATAAATCTTTTCATTGGACAGCAGAGGCTGAGAAAAGCTTCAATCTGTTGAAGCGGAAGATAACGGAACAACCAGTGTTGGTGTTGCCGAATTTCCAGAAGACATTTCAGGTGAAATGTGATGCAAATGGGTATGCCATAGGAGCGGTCTTGAGTCAGGAGGACAGACCAGTTGCATATTTCAGTGAGAAGTTGGATGAGGCGAAGCTGAAATACTCCACGTATGATAAGGAATTTTATGCTATCATACATGCACTGAAGAAGTGGAGGCATTACTTGATCCAAAAAGAATTTGTATTGTACAATGATAATCATGCATTGTAGTTTGTGAGTCAACAGGAGAAGTTGAATCAGAAACATGCAAAATGGGTAGAGTATATGTAGAATTTCACGTTTGTGATTAAACACATTTCGGGTACTGCTAACAAAGTGGTTGATGCTTTGAGCAAGAAATGTTTGTTGCTGCAGGAGTTCTGAGTCAAAACATTGGGTTTTGAAAACCTGAGGGACATGTATGCAGGAGATGCAGATTTCGGAGAAGCATATGAAGCAGCTAAGAATCCGGTTCTCAGGGATAGAAGTCCTTGGATAGATTATATGATCCAGGAGGGATTGTTTTTCAGAGGCAATCAACTGTGTATTCCGAATTTCTCCATGAGGGAAAAATTTTTGAAAGAGAAACACAGTGGTGGATTGGCAGGACACTTTGGCCATGACAAAACATTCGCGAAGCTGAGAGAATCATATTTTTGGCCAGGGATGCGAGCATAGGTCAAGCGATTTGTTGATAGATGTCGAATTTGCCAACATTCGAAGGGGAGAAAGCAGAATGCAGGTTTTTATCAGCCGTTTTCCATACTAGAGAGACCATGGGAGGCGATAAGCATGGATTTTGTATTGGGTTTTCTGAGGACACAGAGAGGGGTTGATTCCATCTTTGTGGTGGTAAACAAGTTTTCAAATATGGCACATTTTATCCCATGCCAGAAGACCAGCGATGCGACTCACATCGCAAACCTGTTTTTCAAGGAGGTCATTCGACTTCATGGATTGCTAAAAAGCATAGTTTCAGACAGGGACACAAAATTCATAGGGAATTTTTGGAGGACCTTATGGAAAAAACTAGGAACTAACTTGGCATTTAGTTATGCCTATCATCCTCAGACAGATGGGCAAACAGAGGTGGTGAACAGAAGTCTAGGAGACTTGCTGAGGAGTCTGGTGACAGAGCACCATTGCAGCTGGGATAGCATATTACCACGGGCAGAATTTGCATACAATGACTCTGTGAACGGGAGCACAGGGAAGAGTCCATTTCAGATTGTGTATGGGACACAACCGAGAGGAGTTTCTGAATTGCGAGATTCAGAACGGACTGCTACTAGCAGCGCTAGTGCTGAAGAATTCGTAGAGGCGATGAAAGAACTTCACAGCAGGGTGAAGCAACGACTGATTGATTCAAATCAGGAGTACAAATGCAGAGCAGATCAGCATCGGAGAAAACTTTAGTTTGAATTTGGTGATCTAGTTCTGGCACATCTAAGGAAGGAAAGGTTCCCAAGGGGAACATATAACAAGCTGAAAATGAAGAAAATTGGGCCATGCAGAGTCCTAAAGAAATTGGGGGAAAACACTTATGATATTGAATTGTCGGATGACATCAGAATATCTCCGACATTCAATGTCTCAGACTTATATCCATATAAGGCTGAGGAAGCAGGAGCTGGAGGAGATGAACAGCCAGAAATCCAGTGGCAGAAGCAGATGTCGATTGAAGAGAAACCACAGATGGAGTGCATACTGGACAAGAGAGTGGGCAAAAAGACCAGGAGAAAAGAATACTTTGAGTATCTGGTCAAGTGGAAGAACCATCCAGTGGAAGATGCCAGCTGGGAGAATGAAGCGATAATACAGAAGCATGGACAGACCATGCAGGAGCTCATGGACAGGAGCCCATGAAAATTTTCAAGCCATGGAGTATGATGCAGGAGCATCGCCAACACATCAAGTGAGCCAGCATGAGGCGAAAAACAGTTGGACAAGCCAGCACGATTTTGGAAAACACTTTGGGATTGTTGCTCAAACCTTTAATGAAGCTATTTATGAAAGCGCACTTTGTATATTGAAAATGGACCTTGGCGAATAAGCTCTCATCCTTAGGTAGATGAGGCATTTAAGGTAGTTAATGTAAAGTAGATAGAATATTTAATTGTAGATTTAATAGCTTTAGAACGCAAGAGGGAAAACGGATATAGACACCCTCATTGTATCATTGTAACATTACCAATCAAGAACAGGAGCAAGAGGGAAAACGGATATAGACACCCTCATTGTATCATTGTAACATTACCAATCAAGAACAGGAGCAAGAAGAGAAGAGTAAGCAGAGAGTTGTGTAAAGAACACTCCATGTACAGATATTGAATTAATAGAAGAAAGCTTTGATTCAATTTCATGGTTATGTGTTATTTCTCTGTGTATTGATGTTTTTCTCATGAATGTTTTCTTTCTGTCATACATTTGCTTTTATATGTTGTGTATGTGATTTCATGGTTGAATTGAAGTCTGAGAGAAAGAGTGAATGAGTTTCAATTGTTTCTCTAAGTGAGCCAGAGAATTCCTGCAAGGAGTGCAGTTGAGTTGTCTGCAAGGAGTGTGTTGACAAAAGGGTTCACCTAGAGATTTCTCTCATCTCTTCGAAGGTGCAAATTAAGCACAGTGTCGTGCAAGGAGTGTGCAGGCCAAGTGAAGTCTCAGAGTTGCAATTCTGAGCAAGGTATTGAAGGAATGCTACTGCAGGAGTGCGCAGGGTCGAAAGACTTCAACACTTAGAAGTTGTTGAAAATTTGCCACAAGGAGTGCGCGCAAGAAGTTCTCAAAAAGACTTAAGAAGTTGAATTCAAGATTAGGAGAAGTTGGCCTTCAAATTCATCGGAGGATTGCACAGAGAAGTTGCGTTTGAAGTCTTCGAGCAAGTGTTGAAAACTTGTGTGCAGGTGGACAAGTCTTCGTGGAAGAAACTCTTATTTCATTTCACAGAATTGTTAGGGGGTGAACGGACGCACAAAATCATCCGAGGAGATTTCGCGAAGTTCCGTGGACCGTAGGATCTTGCGGAGGTGCAAGAAGTTATAGCGAGGAAGTCTAAAGGATTCTAAGCTTAGGAGGGCAAAGCGCTGATACAAGTCGGTCTGGGCCGTTGTATTATTCGTGAGATCGCCTATCGGGATCTCGTGAGAAAAGTGTCGAAGATTTGGCAGCGGGACTCGCGAAGGCATGAGGTGCGATATCCCGATGGTGACGCAAGCCATGTGGGACCGCGGGAGTGAGTGGAAGACAGGTGGTAGAAAATCGGGGTCTCGCCAACTTGGGGTTCGTAGGGTGAAAGATCAAATATCGGAAGTTTCAAGTTGCGAAGGCGTGAGGTCGCGAAAGCACGATAAGGTCGTATGGACGTTTCGACGTATCGGTTATCGGAAGTTGAAAATACAAGGCCTTGGCATTGTAATTAGCAAAGTCACGATAGGGCGAAGTCCCGACAGAAGAAGAGCAAGTCAGCGTTGTTGAGGCATTGGGTCTCGGAGATCCGAGGGTGTAGCGCTCAACCACTGAACTCGCAAAGCCGCGAGTGTCGATCCTCCGAACAACAAGAAGGAAGGATCACGCGAAGAAGAACATGTGGGGTGCAGATTTGTTGATAGGGAAATAGAAGAGACTTGGAGCTCTTTGGGCTGAAAGGAAAAAAGGTCCTGTGAGGGCGATCGTGCTCCGAGGGGTGCGATTGCTACCATGAGCTAAAATGTTAGAGACATCAACATTTTAAGAGAAAATGCTTAAATTCATTATCTTATTAAACAACATTAATATTTTACTTAATACCATCCCTCGATCCTTTATTGATAATTTTGTTGAATTAGTTACTTTTGTTTTGAAAATGAAATAAGGTGATTTGAAAAATGTTAAAAAGTCGTCTATATTTTGATATGTAAATCACATTTACAATTAAAACTATATTAAGAAGAATTGACTTGACTCATCCCTACTATAAAGGGAATAGTAATGAGATTATTGTATGCAATAAATTCAACCACTTAAATTTTTTTATTACACATGATACCAAATTTAAAATAAAAACATTGAGGACATTTGAATCCTAAACAAACAAATTTGTACTAAATTAAAAAAAGAAAAGGACATTTAAATCCTACTAACCAAACAAATTTGAACTAAATTCAACCATTAACCACTGCCTTTCAATTATGACAAATCATTGTAACAACACTTATGCTGGAGACCATATGCTGGAGACCATTTGCTGCTATTACTTCATACGAAAGGTGTCACCTTTCTTTGTCATTTTTACAACAATTCAATCGCATTTGAATTTATATAAACGTATACAATTTCGACACAGTTCGTGTTAGGAGATCATTTAAAAGAAGTGATTCTGAGAAAATGTACATAATCCACTTGTAGACATTGCAAAGCCACAAACGTTAATGGGTTAGGGTTACAAGGGGTGAAGTGGGAAAAGACCTTGCAAAGGATTCGAACAGTATGAGAGTCACGGTAAAGCTTACTGTTCAAAACACGCAGGCCAAGGTCATCGTGGTGTTGAGTGCGATCGCACTGATTATAAAAGCGTTGAATGAAATGAAAAAAAAAAATGAAAAGAGTGATTGCACTTCAGCGCCCCAGCAATATGGGTGCATTGGTTAATGTGTTGTTAAGTGTCGTGGTCAGGTCTGGAATTTGACGTTTCACAGTATGTTTTTTTTTTTTAAGATTATATTATTTATTTAATACGAGGATACAAAATTTATATTTCAAAATTTAAAATTTCAATCTGTTATAATGTTTTTATTTTTGTTTTAGACTATATTACTTAGTGGGTTTAATGGTTAAGAACATGTGTTTTCTTTTAAGAGATCACAAGTTCAAATCTAGAGGGGGTAGAGTATGTATACCTTTGTCCTCTCTTAGTAGGTAATGCACCAGAAAGAGTATGAAGCCCAAAAGATGGCCAAACATCCACTACTTGACATTGATGGAAAACATCCACTACTCACTTACATGAACATCGCCAAAAAGACCTTACTTTCCCTAGGGAGGAAAAGGCCTCTAGATGCAAAGGTTGATAGCAACAATTAAAGTCACCTCTTAGTGATATCATGGTCACGGGAGTCTTGAAAATGGATTTTGCATCACAGGATGTTTTAGATTGGGATTAGTCCATTTGCTTTCCATCTACGCCATTTCCAGTTATTGAACATACTGGGTAGTGAAGGAGTCTTCAGAACGGTTGATTTATGCTTCCATATACATTACAGTGCATGCATAAACCCTGTTGTTCACAACCACAATAACAAGGTAAATATGGTCTTCGAAACGAAGATTAACCTAGTTTGTTGTTTGTCCTTGATTTTTCGTTTTTATAAATCAAAACAAGTTTCCTTTTGCATTTTTAAAATTATCAATATCTTGTTGATGATATAATTTTTAGCTGATCCAAAGGAATCTTTTGAGACACACATGGAAAGATACATAGCAGCATCAACTCCGGTTATTCAATGCAGCGGCAACGCTGGAGCTAGATCAAGATCAACATACAGACGCAAAAGCAAGAGTAAGGAACTAATAACATTGAATGTAACTTCTTTTTTGGGGGACCGCTTGGCTTTTACAAGCCTATCTTCAGCGTGTTTGTTTTCAGTTTTGAATCTAAGCGTTATCCAGGCATGCTCTCATAGTATGGGAAGGAACCGATTTATTTAACTCTTATTCGTATATTTCATTCCCTGTTTAAAACTAATTAACAGAATTGCTGGTGCTCAACGGGAAAATAAATTAAGGTATGGCGCAGCCCATACTTGAACTGGAGACACTACACCACAACACTATCAACTATTGGTGCCGACACATTCTTGAATTTACACTAAAAACGATATACTCAGTAAGTCGGTGCCGTGGTGTAGTTGGTTATCACGTGCCATTCGATTTTATTATCAGCAGCCGTTTTACCTCGGTTTTATCACTTTCAGGAGTCAATCTGAGTTTCTGAGAAACAATAATCAATTTTGATATTCGCATAATTGAAATACAGTATTTTCTCTTAGCTGGTTACAACGAACAAGACACACACCAGTTTGAAATTGAATTCCGCAAAAAGCAGATTCGTAGAGTCATGACATATGTAGATTCAACATTGTAATATTAAATAAATTATAAATGTAATATGTAATATATGTAATTTAAATTTTAAATTCATAAATTTAAACTTTTAAACTGTAACATAATTTTAATCTATAATTTAATAAATAATAAATTTAAAATTAAAAATTAAAAAAAAAACGTAGCAAGAGCATACCTGTGGTTGCAATGGCGACCGGAACTCCTCCCGCGCGAGTTTCCTGCTGGATCGAAACCTCTCCCACGCGAGCTTTGCTTTCTGCTAGACCGGAACCCCTCCCGCGCGAGCGTTCTGCTGGACTGGAACCCCTTCGTCTCCACGCGAATTGGTCGCTGGTGGCTGGACCGGAAACCCACCCCGTATGCGCGCGAGGGCCGACTCGGACTGTGGCTGGCTCGGAAACTATCCCCGTATGCGCGCGAGGGCCGACTCAGACTGTGAGGGCCAACTGTGAGGGCCGAGACATGCGGGTAAATTCAAACTGTGAGGGCCGACTCTGAGGGCCGAGGAGTGCGGGTCGAGTGTGAGTGAGGTGAACAACGAAATGTGAATGTGAGGGCGGTAGGTTAGTCTTTACGCGCGCGCGGGTGAGTAGATTTAGGTTTATTTTTATTTTTTTATAATTTATGTGCTTATCAGTCCCCGAAATTTTTAGGGACGTCGGTACGGTACCCGATCCGTCCCCCATTTGACCCAGGGACGGATTGGGGATGGCTTAAACATCCCCAAGTCCCCATTGACGTTCCCTGCCATTTGGAAACGTTTCCTAGCCCTTTAAAAGTCCTCGGTACGCGGGAACGCAGGGTACTTGGGTTTTTTTGGGGGGGACGGGTCCCCGTGCAACATAGATTTATATGTATTATTTATATTAATTCGATATTGATTGACACCATTATTTTGCATGTCATACTTTACTCTGTCGTTTCAATATGGTATCAAAGCAATACTTGCCATAATTGCATCACGGTGTTGGGTATGTGTTATATTCTTTGCATGGGCGCAAAGGAGGGCAAAAGCCCTCTACGCAGGG
This sequence comes from Picea glauca, assembly GCA_000966675.3. Lineage (NCBI taxonomy): Eukaryota > Viridiplantae > Streptophyta > Pinopsida > Pinales > Pinaceae > Picea > Picea glauca. The sequence continues at coordinate 846,254 of JZKD02S0081220.1, forward strand.
GTTCGGGGATAATGCCCCCGAGAAAAAAAAAACCTCAAGAAACGTGTCACATGTTTGTCTTGTTTTTCGTGTTGCCTCGATTTTCGTGTCCAATGTTGGGTAGTTTTTCAACGCATGGTTTTTTGCCGATGGTTTTCTATTTCTGATTAAAGAATTAGGGTTGTTGATTAATCCAAGTCATTGAGTTAGGGTTTTGGATGTCGTTGGCTCTTATATGTATATTGTATTGTAAACAATGTATCACCATGAATGAATATAGAATATACTGGTTTTCCCGGTTTGAGTTTCCAGGGGACAAATTCCTGTGTAATGTTTGTATTTGCCATTGTATCTTTTCTGTTCTTTTACTAAAAAATTGTTTGCAGTAAATATTGTACAAGGTTAAAATTTACATTTGGTATCAGAGCTTTGTTGGCTTCAAGGGGATGCCTTTGTGGTCAATGGTTTTGCTCCAGACTGTGATAAGCCTTGTTACAGTGGGAGATCTGTGGTATTGATTTTTCAGGTGAAAAGAAATGGCGAGAAATTCGAAAATGAGGATCAAGAAGTTTAATGGGCAAAGTTTTGAGTTGTGGAAGCTCAAGATGGAAGATTTATTGGTGGACAGAGATCAGTGGATCATGATAGATCTAGGTACTGCACCTACAAAAACTTTAACAGAGGACTAGAAAAATTTGGATCGGAAGGCGAAGAGCACAATCTGATTGTGTCTCTAAGATTCAGTATTACTAAATGTGTCAGAGGAAGCTACAACAAAAGGATTTATGGGATAAGTTGGGGAAGTTGTATCAGTCTAAGTCCCTAGTAAATAAACTATTCTTGGGAAAGAAGTTGTATATCGTGAGGATGAGAGATGGAGACTCGATGGAAGAGCATTTGAACGCCTTAAATACCGTGATAAGTCGGTTAGTATCTGTTGAGATTAAAATTTCAAATGAAGATAAGTGTATCAATTTACTGTGTTCTTTACCAGACTCATGGGATGGTCTGGTTGTGGCCATAGGTAGTAATACAATTTCCTTGAAGTTTGATGAAGTGGTCTCATCCTTGTTGTCGGAGGAGATGAGACAGAAGAATATGGAAGGACATAGCATAGACACATTATTTTTGCAAGAGGACCCTCCTAGGAAAGCAATAGATCTAAGTTCTCAAGTGGGAGAACTAAGTCTAAGGGTAGATCAAAATCTCCCGAAAATTTTGTAAAGGTATGTTGGAGATGTGGAAAAGAAGGGCACTACAAGAAGCAATGTAGATCCAAAGTTGAGAAAGAAGGAATTTGAAGAATCTCCTTCTACAGAAGAAAATACCTCCAAGGAAGAAGGGGGGGGATGTGTACTTGGCTTCTTCAAGCACACATGTAGATCATGAGGCATGGTTCGTTGACTCATGTGTATCATTCCATATGACTCCTCACGGGGAGTGGTTCTTGTGAATATGAAAGGTATGATGGAGGTAATGTTTTCTTAGGTGATGATTCGACAACCAAAATAATAGGATGAGGAAAAGTAAAGTTGAGGCTCATAGATGGAAGGATTAGAACACTCTCTAGTGTTCTGCACATCCCAGGTTTGGCCAGAAATTTGATTTATGTAAGCAAAATGGATAATACAGGGGTAAAAACAATATTTGAAAAGGAAACTTCGAGGAGCAATGGTGTTGTTGAAAGAATTTTGGTTTGTAACTTTGTATAAGATGGAAGGAAGCACTATTAGTGATGGGTGTAATAGTTCCATTGTTCCTAATATTGGAGTTGAAGAAGAAAGAAATCCTACAGTTTCTGAAGAAAAGGTTATGTTGTGGAATCAAAGACTGAGGCATATCGGAGAGAAGGGTCTTCGACTACTACATGGTAAAGGTATGGTTGAAGGTATGTCTAACTGCTCTCTGGATTTTGATTTATGTGAACATTGTGTATATGGGAAGTAGAATCGGGTAAGATTCCCTTATGGTGTAATGAGGGTAGAAGGAATTTCACAACTAGTTCATAGTGATGTTTTTGGACCTGTTTCGGTCCCATCATTGGGAAAATCTGTGTACTATGTCTCATTTATAGATGACTTCTCGAGGAATACTTGGATATATTTTCTCGAGAATAAATCTGAAGTCTTTGACAGGTTTAAAGAGTTTAAGGCTCTTGTTGAGAATCAAATAGAGAAAATAATTAAGGTGTTGAGGAAAGATAATGGTGGAGTGTTCTGTGGGAATGAATTTGAAGAATTCTATAAGAAGTGTGGTATAGAAAGGCAGAAGACTACTCCATATACACCTCATAATGGATTTGCATAAAGGATGAATAGGACATTGATGGAAAAATCAAGGTGCATGCTTAGTGGTGTCAGGTTAGGGCAAGAATTTTGGGCAGAGGCAGTGGGTACTGCATGTTATCTGGTCAACAGAACACCCTCATCAGCATTGGATGACAAGAATCCACAAGAGGTATGGACTGGTAAGAAACCTTCTCTCACACATCTCAAGGTATTTGATTGTGATGCATATGTTCATGTTCCAAAGGAAAACAAAAATAAGCTATATAAGAAGGCTGAAAAAGTGTATCTTTATTGGATATAAAGATGGTCTCAAAGGTTATAAGCTTTGGAACCCAGAAACTAAGAAGGTAGTGAATAGTCGAGATGTGGTATTTAGATAAATGAAGGATGTTGTTAAACAGAAAGTCCTACCAAGTAAGGAAGAACTAGAGAAAATAGAGTTTGATTTAAAGGATGATGAATTAGACTCTATAGAAGAACATGAATTAGAAGAAGATCATCATACTCTAGTATTGAGGAGATCGGTTTGAGAAAGAAGGCTACCAGAAAAGTATTCTCCATCTAATTTTCGTTCAAATTTTTCTTTGTCTATTACCGATGATGATCATATCACTATCAGGGAGGCAGTGGATTTAGAGGATGGAAATATCTGGAAAAAGGCCATGGACGAATAAATGACAGCCTTGGATAAGAATGAGGCTTGGGACCTAGTGGAGTTTTTGACTAAAAGAAATCTCATTGGAAGCAAATGGGTATTTAAAAGAAGTTGAATGATGAAGGAAAAGTGGAGAAATACAAAGATCGGTTAGTAGCAAAGGGTTATTATGAGGTTGAGATAATTGATTTTGGTGAGATTTTTTCTTTTGTTGCCAAGTTAACCTCTATAATATTTATGTTATTTTTCGTTGTTGCATTTGATTTTGAAGTAGAATAGATGGATGTGAAAATAACATTCCTACATGGGGATCTGGAAGAAGAAATCTATGTGAAGTAACCAAAATAATTTGTTGTGGAGGAAAAGAAGGAGATGGTATGCAAGATGAAAAAGTCTCTGTATGGTTTAAAACAATCACCAAGGATGTGGTATCAAAAATTTGATACTTATATGTTGGGACTTGGTTTCACAAGAAGCAAAGAGAATCATTGTGTGTATTTTAAATTAATTGGTAAATATTTGATTTATTTGGACTTCTATGTGGATGGCATGTTGTTGATAGGAAATACAAGGGAGATTATCCAGGATGTGAAAACTCGGTTGTCCTCTAAATTTGACATAAAGGATCTCGGTGCTTCAAATTTCATTTTGGGCATGGAAATTAAAAGAGATCGAAAAAAGAGGAAACTGTGGTTAAATCAGAGCAAATATGTCGAGACAATATTGCAGAGGTTTAATATGCAGGAATGTAAGTCGTCCATGGTTCGTATTCTTGTTGGTGTAAATCTATCCGCGGATCAGTGTCCCAAGACACAGGAAGAGGAGGACATGTCTCGTGTTCCATATGCGAGTGCAGATGACAGTTTGATATACAAAATGATCTATACTAGACCGGACATTGCACATGCAGTGGGAGTTCTAAGCAGGTATATGTCAAAACCAAGGAAGGAGCATTGAACAACAGTAAAAAGGGTTTTCAGATATTTGCGTGGCACTGCTAGCTATAGATTGTGCTACCGAGGAAGACCAAGATTGGACAGAGTGGTGGATATACATGGCTTTGTGGATGTAGATTGGGCTAGAGATCTGGATCGTAGAATATCTACAAGCGGGTATGTGTTTAACCTATTTGGAGGAGAAATAAGTTGGATGAGCAAAATACCGGCTATAGTGGCACTTTCAACTACATAAGCTAAAAACATAGAAGCCACTCATGCAAGTAAGGAAGCAGTATAGTTACAAATATTGTGTTCGGGTATTGGGTTGGTACAACAAGTTGTAAGGATAGATAGTGACAGTCAGAGTGCAATTTTTCTAGCAAAGAACCCGACTTATCATTCAAAGACAAAGCATATTGATATTCAATATCACTTTGTGAGAGACATGATTGAAGAAAAGAAAGTGTTGTTGATGAAGGTGGACACTTTGAACAATGTTGCAGATTCATTAACAAAATCTGTGAGGATTGAGAAGTTCTCTTGGTGTAGAGGATTCATGGGCATTGTTGCCCTGGATTGTTGACTATGTAACTCTGTAACCTCTTGTATGCAAAGAAAACAACAAGTGGGAGAATGTTGGGTATATGTTAGATTCTTTTTATGGGTAGTAGTGTCTACATTGTGTTGGGCATGCAGGGGGGTTTGAGGGGGGGTGCAAGGGGACAAAATCCCCCTGTGCGAGGGTTTGAGGGTAACGCTCCCGAGAAAATTTTTTTGCCTCGGAAAATGTATCACATTTTTGCCTCGTTTTTCATGTTGCCTCGATTTTTGTGTCCATTTTTAGGCAATTTTTTGGCACATGGTTTTTTGTTAATGGTTTTCTATTTTCAATTAAGAAATTAGGGTTTTTGACTAATCCAGGTCATTGGGTTAAGTTTTTGGATGTCGTTGGATCCTATATGTATATTGTATTGTAAACAATGTATCACTGTAATGACCCTTTACTTATTAATATGAATAATTTCATAAATAATCCTAAAGATTAGCTAAATTATAATTAATTATTATATAACCTTAATTAATTATATGTTATTAATTAA
>JZKD02S0081220.1:851263-861979 GCA_000966675.3 Picea glauca
GAGGTATTTAAATTGTTATGTAAATTATGCAAATTGTTATGTAAATTGTTATTTTATTTATTGAAATATGGGAGTGAATATGCTAGATTAAGTGAATTTTGAGTAAATTTCAAATGTACTGTTCCGTTTTAATTCAATGGTAGTTTAAATTAAATGACGGTCACTACAATCACCATGAATTAATATATAATATGTTGGTTTCCCTGGTTTAGGTTTCCAGGGGAAAAATCTTTGTGTAATATTTGTATTTTCCATTGTATATTTTCTGTTCTTTTACCGAAAATATGTTTGCAGTAAATATTGTACAATATTAAAATCTACACACGGGAGTGCCTTGGAACATGTGGAGAGTAGAGTAGATTGTTTGAGTGTTTTGTTTGTCCATCCGGTTTTGTTTTTGTTGATAGATTTGTGGTAGAAGAATATGTGTTGCTGATTGTTGTTGATTTGGTCGATAGATGGAATAATTGCAGGACAAGAAGAGGCCTAGAAGTGCAATTTCACATTTGCTGAGTTGTTGGCGGTGAATTACATGGTTCTGTTGGAATCCCTGACATAATTGTCGGTGAAGGTCCCCTCGTTACTCTTAATGTGAGATCGAAACTCTCTGTTGAAAGTTCTTAAATGTTTAGTTTGGCGATAAGTCTTAACCTTTCCAAGAAAAGTGAAGGGATTATGATATTGACCCTTATAGCTTTTGGGATGTGTGTGTGAGGAGGAGCCTCATGCACGTGACTCTCTGATACATTAGTTGACAAAAGCTATGATCCCTTGAATTCCTTAGACGGAGGCTAGTAAAATCCATAGGAGAAATTGTGAATAAAACATGGCACATATATTTGTTGGAACTGTAGCTCCATCCTTTAAGAACCATGGCCTTCACAGCTTGCATGCAAAATTTGATGCCTTGGGGTTTTTGGTCTTCCTTCCGATTAGGATATTAATCATTGTCGGGCAACACATCAGTTTTAATATTGTTTATCGATTTCTAAGATACATTCATGAGGCGAAGCACGAGAGTGTAGCTTCCATTTCCATTGGTGTGCTCCGTTGGATCGCTCAGATCTCTACATTGGTCTTGTTTTCTTCTACTATTATTGTTTCTCATGCTTTTTCTTGTCACCCAATTGGGGGTGGAGGCAACTTTAATTCTTTACGAGATTCAATCTATGTTCATATGAATGGCCCTACATAGTGCCTAGGAGGTTTGTCATAGGAGATCACTACGGAGGAGAAGATTAACTATCGACATCGGCTAAGTAGGTCGCAACAATAGATTTATGTCGTGTTTTTTCATCGCAACGAGGTATATGGTGCATTTTCATCTTGGTCATAATTAAGTCTTGTCAATTCAAGTGAAATGGTTAAAGTCGATCATGTCATAAAAAATGCATTGATAGAAGTCTGGTTGAAAGAATTGGATGCTTATTGTTGTGAAGTTTTGTCTGGCAAACTATTGTCACTAGTTAGTTTGAGTCTATGTTAGAACTGGCCATTCCAATATTAAAAATTTTTGATTGGAAAATGTTTGCAAGAACCATTGAGTACCAGACAAATTATTATGAAGACTACGGGATGAGATGCAAATGGGATTATATTTCTGGAAATGTAATGGGCTTTGGGAATATGATTGTTACAAAGGAAGATGGTAACCTTTGTGTTGATGTAAATCATTTTTTTTTTAAATGCTTGTTATACATGAATTATGGTGCATATGCGATGTAGGGGGTGTATGATCGGTTGTACTCGACACCCCAAATTTTTTTGGTCCAAGTTGTATTTCCTTGTTATAGGAAAGTTAGTTCCCCGGGTTTGGTGTAAGCCCTGTTGTCCAGGTATACGTGTTGTGGTGCAAATTCACACATATTTATCCTTCTTAGCATAGGGAGGATGTGTAATCAAGTTGTGGAATTAACCACTTAGATAGGTACGAAGGTGGCAAGTGGACTCGTATCTAAGCTTGATGTTGAGTCGGAGAAATTGAATCTTTGATTAAGGGGGGAAATGTGAGATGGATTTATCTCAGAATGTGATGGACCATGTTATGATTAAAGGCAAGCCTAATATGTTGATGAACCACGTAGGTGAAAATAATTTCTACATAAGCGAGTACAACGATTGGTACCCATGTATCTCAATAGATGGATTGTTTTTTATATGAACGTCAATGATTAGCTATTTACAGTAAAATGGTCATGCAGGTACAAGAGGAAGCCGTAGCAAGTTTGAAGATAAAGCCCATAATGAAGAAATCCCAAGTGCAGACAATGATGAGGACATGAACCAACACAACAAACATGAACAAGTAAAAGGAAATTGAATCAAAAGATAAACATTAAGGGGACATGTTGAGAGATAATGTTTATCTTAGTTTATTATTTATGAGATTGTTAATTAGTTGGATTTGAGAAGATTGATTCAACTAAGTTTGCTCCTATTTTGGAGTGTGGTTGAGATATTGTCTCAAGTGGTTGATTGTGTAATATGTATCTTGAGACAAACTTGTTGTAGCTTGTTGTATTTATATGTATTTGATTATATTAATGCAATATTGATTGACACCATTATTTTGTGTGTCATAATCTACTCTCTAGTTTCAATACACAGTCAATTGGAGCAACGGCCTTTACCAGAAAAATACCTTCACTGCAGGTGTAATTGAACCTGGCACCTCACAATGCATCTCAATGCCTATGAATGGAAGCTCAACTCTTCATGCACCCAAGTGCCTCTACACAATAGTTACCAAATTCGGTCAGATCATGCCAAACAATATGAAAATTCGGCAGTACGATTCGTGAGGTGAACTATCCAATTTAATTAGATTTGTTGCTATATTCACCATGGTCGCACGCCTGTTGCTTTGATGTCAGACGGAAACTTTACATAACTATCATGGTCGCATCCACGAGATCGCTCTTCTCGGCCTTTCTTGACGTCGCGTACGAAGAGAGGGCCAAAACGTGGAGAGGGCCAAAGTTTAGTTTTTTCTGCTGCTGTTGAAGCCAGTATCACAACAAATACTATCAGAGAAAATACTGAGGATCGATATTGACTCTAGACTTTTTGCGAACTATTAGTGAATTTTTTTCATGAAAAAACAATCAGTATAAATTTATAAATTTAAGAATATATCCAGACAAAACTTATGAATGAAAAACAATAATCTTACACATAAACCAGGGAAAATTTTAAGTATTTGTTGCCCATTGATTGATTTGAATGGATAAAAATATGTTCACCTTTAAGCTATGGCGTAGTTTAAACATTTTAAGAGTCATAGTTTAAACATTCTAAGTTTTTTATTTTTTTGGACTAGTATCACCAAAATCCAACAATATAAACTAATGGGTAAATATATATTCACCTTTAAGCTAGGGCGTAGTTTAAAAATTCTAATTTTTTTTATTTTTTTAGAAAAATATCACCAAAATCCAACAAGAAGATTGTTAACAAAATCACAATTTATACTGGAACCCAAATATCTCAATCATAATTTAGTCAAAGCTAAAAATTGTTTCTCAATAATTTCACAATGGTTCTTGAGCTTTAGTTGTGATTATAAGCTTCAAAACATTCTCTTAGATTCTCATTACCCCCAATCAAATTAACCATGCAGTCGCCTTTGGAATATAAATCTGATCCTATGGTTGCTTCTAATAAATGTTCATGACAAGCTCGCTCAGGTGCACTAACATAAGGAAGCTTGTATGACCCGTCGATATGCCATTATAGTTAAGTGTACAAATAGCATCGTGTTGTGGGAAGTACGTTGAGATAGCATCCAAATTTGGATCAGGAGTTGATAGCAAACTGAAACTAACACGTTGTTGACATGGCATTCAAAGAATATCATTTTCTTGTCAATTATTATTTTTGTGTGGCAAAAACATGTCAATATCACAACGAAAAATACATGTCGATATCACAACGAACACTACAAGAGGCATCAACTCCCAACGGAAAATAGCCAAGCAGTGGTGAGATATGTCTTATGGGGGAGAAGTTCAAAATTAGTATGATCTTCTTGTATGCACGGGATTGAGAGTCATGAATTGGTTTTGCTATATGAAACCCAATGGACTTTAGATAGAAATTTCACCTTCCCCCCATCTAACCTCCTCTAAGGTGAAAACTCTTTGAATCTCTTTCTGTTTTGATTCTGGTTCCAACTAGCTTCATCCAAACTCATTCGAGCTCTAGTCAAGTTGATTTACAAGAATGAGCCTCCAACTATTATACTGATCTGATCTAAGGGATTAGGGGGTGGGGAGACTATTATACTGATCTGATCTAAGAAGGGGTGGAGAGACTTCGATTAAAATGTCTTTTAAATAATCCAATTATTTTATATATGCATTCCATTACCTTGTTTTGATTTGAATGGTTCCCGGTAGTCATTTGACTGCTAAAATATTTGAAGGTGTACATATCTTACCATTATGGGTTTGAACCTGTAACTTTGGAGGATAAAATTAGGACCTTATTTAAATGGGTTTGAGAATATCATGCCATTATGGGTTTGAACCTGTAACTTTGGAGGATAAAATTAGGACCTTATTTAAATGGGTTTGAGAATATCATGCCACTACACCTTTGCAACATCAACTTGCAGATTGAGCCTACGTTTATTCACGTCACTAAAGTTTAGATATGTTGAGATTCAATTCGGTCACTATTTAATGCACAGATGTGTTGCAGACTTAACTATCTACGCACAAACATGAAATAGAGAGATAAATTTAAAATTTTCTCAAAGCAAACATGTCGATGGAGTGTTTGGTTGAAGACTCTGTAACTTTGTAGTAACAGGAACAGAAAAGGAGGATTATACCGGCTCATGTTAGGCAGCTTCTTTCTCACACACTCTACACACAGTGCACTCTACATTGCATTCTCACCTCTATGGGTATGCTCATATATATAACATCTCTCAAACAATTAGACAAATTGATTATAATAAGATCCAATAGGTACACAAACTATTAACAGAAGAGTGCATGCATGCACATTCTAAATATAGTTGCATGCATGTGCATGTGACTGCATAGGAAATTGTTGGCATGTTTCCAACAATCACCACCTTGGAAACAATTTACCTGATATATCATGCCCAAATTTATCCATCACCTTTCCTGCAAGACAAGAGAAGACAAACACCATCACACCTCCACAAATTCTCTAACAATATTGTTACATGAACATGTATGCATGATTCGCTCAAGTATGGACCATTCTGTGTCCATCAATAACCTATCTAATAAACCGATGCACTTGTATAATTTTGATACATTGGATTGTTAGTCAAATGCACAACACTTTGACCACCATGGAACACCACATCATGTACTTGTCCAAACTTACCCAATAGATCCTTTCATTCTTGCAAGATATAACCTAAGGTAGGTATCCTCTTGTTTAAATCTCATGAATCATAACCATAGACTAAATCACTACAACCATTGTAGGTGATACTTGTGCTTCAGTGTTTGAAGCACCCATTTCCATGCTCTTCACCTGGTTTTTCCATGTCTCTACTAACAACACCAACTGCATGTGAAATGTTGACCATTCCCCATTGCAATCATCAAACTTCCTACTAGCATATAATACTTGAGACATATAACCCTTTTCTTATTCATTAGTTAGGACATAAACCTAAAGAGAACTTACAATGGAAAGCCAAAGGGATTTTACCGGTTTCATGTTATTCATACCAAATTTCCTTAGTATCTTCACTGCATACTTATTTTTTGATAACCAAGCTTACCATCCTTCCTGTCTCTATGTATTTACATGCCCAATATTTATTTTGCTACTCCAAATCCTTCATAACAAACCTCCTAACCAACTGAGCCAACCTGTTGATCTCAAACATGTGTGTTCTTGCTACAAGCATAACATATAACACCAAGATAATGAATATACCATAAACACAATGGTTATACTCACTTCTTGTAAAATTTGGCTCTCCATGAAGGAATCAAACATCTTGTACTATTTTTCTGGCATGCTTCAGGTCATATAATGCTTCTTGAGTTTGCAAATAAATATTTTGTTGTGATTTTGAACTAACCGTTCTGCTTGTTCCAAATACATCCCCTTATCCAAAAAAATCCATGTAAAACAGTTTTAACATCTAGTTATACTAACACAACATGAATAGAAACAAGCTTTTATCAACTTGTGAGACTTTCATGGAAATCAATACCTTCCAAATACCCTTATTCTACCAGTCATGCTTTGGAAATTTCATCTTTTACTATTGTTATGACTCTATAAATTCCCAGAAGTTGTTGTCAGGTAGAAGAAATTTACTAGAGGTAACCTTATCCAACCACTTTGAAACTGGGAGCTAGCCCTACTAGTTTCAGAGAGGGATCTCTCTGTAAGTTTTAACTTTGTTTTAAACTTCATGTATTATGCTAGTTAAATAGTGCATGACCGAATGTTGTTTGTTTTTATAAGATGGTTGAAAGGTTTTACGCATCCATTGGGCTATGGGGTCTGTTTTATAAAGGGAGAGATCGAAGAACAAATATAAAGATTCATATCATAGGGTAAGATAATGAAACTACTGGATTCTTTAGAAATAAAATGATGGTTAGTGGAGAAAAGCAAGATGATTAATTATAACTAGGAAGATTTTAAGAATTTATTGACTACAATATAAGAAGAAAACACTTAGATCTTTAAAAGCTAGCAATAGAGTACGCAAAAGTAAATTGTGTAACTTTAACCCCTTTTAAATAATCAGACTAGAAAAACAAGATGATAACTAGAAAATATACACATTTAACTGAGAATAGAAAACTTCACCAATAGATAACATGCAAGAATCCTGTGAAACGTCGCTTTATATTACTGAAAGATCTTCTTGATAAAAATTGTAATGCTTACAGCTTGCTAGGGCATAAAAATCAACCCTCAATACTTTTGAGTTATAAGTATTTATAATTAGAATTACAAATGACCCTGCCATAAATGATCAGGACGTGGAAGCCCCTAAATCTAACTAACTAACTAACAAGATACAAAACCTAGGAACTGTAGATGATGTGTCGAATTCTTCACGCTGAATCTGGGGAAGGCAGTTGGTGAGTCACCCACATGACTTTGACTGATTTGTTTGCTGACTCAACTTGCACACCTCATTTCCTACTCGACCAAGTTGCACAGCTCTTCCCATCTTAGTTTATTAGGGATGGTGACTTTGAGTAGTCTACGGTATATTTCATCCACTTATGTGTATTTGGAAAAAGTCGGTTTGATGATGAAAATATACTTGATCTCGTGTTGTATGCTAAGGTTTGGCTGCAAAGTCTCCAAGAACGCTTTGCTCATTATACTGCCTTGTATTCCCGAGAAATTGGAACTATCCTTGGCCATTGTATCCATCTTTTGCTTGTAGTCTGGAAGGGCCATCAGTTTGTCATTCAGAACCATCAAACTAGGAAAACCCTTTTTTTGCAGAGCCTCTATCTTGCTGAAAAACCTTTGAACTCCAATGTCCATGTTTTGGACCTTTTCCTCCAATTGCAACATTGGTCCTCTTTTGGTCAGAACCCTCTTGACTTCGAGGATGGTTTCTATCCTATCTTCGATTTTCAATTCTTCTAGTTCTTCTCTGGTCTTCAAGTTCAAGAATCTAATTATTTCATTGGCTTCAGTGGGCATTTCTCCTAACTCTCCTTTTATTTTGTCAATAACGTGTTTGCTTCTTATCACTAGTTCATGTTGCTCAAACATGATTTTCACCATGGGCCAAATTTCATTTATGGAGCTGGAGATATCCATCCAAATATTCTCCTTAGCCTCTACCAGTGTTTTACCCCCCACTGTTTGTTTCTAAAGATGCTAGATTTCCTACTTGAGATTATCTGATGTTTTCCTCTCGATGTTGTATCTTGTATGGTAAGAAGACTTGAGATCCTGGAGATTCTCCACTTCTTTTTTCAGTCTGCTGATTTCTATTCCTTGCAGGATCATCTCTTCCATGGATTTTGCTAACTCCACAGTTTTTTCCAGTGCTGTCAACAGGGTTGTTGATGGAATTTTTGTTGTTGTGGTTGTTGGTAAAGTTGTTGTGCTGACTCCTGCAAGAGGGATTGTACTCAATGGGATGACTTCCATGGGCGTTGATTGTTCCTTCTCCTTCAAAAACCTTTCCAATTCTGCCTCCATTTCCTTTATTTATGAGTTTTGTTGCATGATTAGCTTCAGCAATTCTTCTTTATCATCTTCTGTCCCAACTATTTATTTAGCCTGTGAGTCCTCTGTAGGTCGCAATTTTAGTTTCTTTCTCAGAGATGCAATGTCAGCATTCTTTTTCTTTAACATCTCCTCTGCTAATTTTACATTCGAGGGATCATACCCAATCTTTAGCACCAACTCCTCTAAAGGTTTTATTTTGTTATCCTTTGTAAAAGAGGATATTTTTTCCAATTTCAACTAGGTCTGAACATTGTTTAGAGATTCCTGCAATTTCCCAGTTGTAGAGGAAGCATGAGCCAATGTGGAGAAAACCATTTCTCCAGTCTGTCTGTGCAGATCCATCTAGTCAACTGGATGGACTTGTTTGGTGTCAAAAACAATAGTTGACCTTTTGTAGTCAGTGATCTCTTTGGGTTGAGGCACCTGTGCTTGAAGAAATGATAGATTCATTCTTCCTTTCTATGTGTCAAAAGATGATAACAGTCTGTGTTGTGTTGTGGATGTTTGCTTCCATAACTGAGCGTAAGTGTTGTTGGTCAACATCTAGTTTTTCTTGTTGATCAGATCATATATTTTGAAAATGTTCAGAGGTACAGATCCCTATGGAGTTTGGATGGTCACAGATATATTTTTCTGCTTCTTTCAAGAATAAGTGGACACCTCCTGATGTTTTTCCTCAACCACTTTGGCAGAGTGGGGTTCTTCCTCACCAGAAATGTGAGTAGTATGAGTGATTTTAGGTATTTTATTGTATACTTGAAAATCCTTTGTTGATACTTCAGTGACTAAAGGAGAGGTATCCTTCCTTGGCCTTTTTTCCTTTGTTACCTGTGGAGTGGTAGTCTGTGAGATAGTGACTGAAGGAGATTGCTGCTGTTCAGTATCTACCAGGGTATTTACCTCCCACTCTGTCTGGTTCACATACTTTTCAATTTATGGTTTGAGGGTGTGAGCATAAGGTGAACTTTTGTTTTTAGATCTCATCTCTACAATGATACCACTTGGATCATAATGCCAAATGAAACTGGTGTTGAATTTCATTTCCTTTAATATTTTATCTGCCTCTTCCCTGGCAGCTCGATTGTTGCATATAAATGGTCATATTTTCCCTTTAATCCTCATCTGTGGTTTTTTCTTCAAAGACACAAAATGAATGTCATATTAATTTATCATCTGACGAATATACTCCAGTGAAAATATCTACAAAGGCAAATACTTGGGCAATTTTTATGGAGCTAGATCACACCCATACACTCTGATCTCGGTGTGATTCTGATATAGAAACCCGTCCCCAGTCTTTGAGAGATCTGAAAGGTGCAGAACTCTTTGGATCTCCTCGTTTATCCTTGGCTCTGGTCTTCCACTGAGCATGCTTACCACTGGGTGATAAAACAACTCAATAAACTGTTTAAAATTGAACTCAGTGGATTTCCTTCTGAGCAGTGAAGTCCATAAGGTTACTGCCTACGGTTTTCCATCTTGGTCCATTTTCTGAATGAGAAAGGAGAATTTGTCAGTTTGATCAAACATAAACATGTAGGCCAGTATTGAAGAATATCAGAACATGACTTTTGTGGGGAATTTTGATAGTTTCTCGTGTAGGTTTTCGGCCAAGAAACCGTTGTAGTCGAACTAGATGGCAACCTTCTCTTCAGCCGAGAAAATGGATAGGAAACCCAGGATAGGTTCATCCACCCATTCGTCTGAGAAGTAACCAAGCAAACAACATAGTGATGAAATGATCTAGTTTCCCTTTTCTGAAAATATGGAGGAATGGTAAGGGGGTTCTTCTTGGGGAATTGGGTGTCTTACGGGAGGAAAATATCAAATATTTGCGCTCTTTGGGGAAAATACAGGTTTTGATACATTTTTGTTAGAATTTCAATGGTGAGGGGTGAACGGGGTTCAGCTCTGGGTACCTGCATAATTTGATCAATGGTCTCAAGTGTAATAGAGAAAAATGTTCATCTAGAAGACGATATTATGGTTCTCTGATCCGAGAGTTAGTGCACTTGGCATTTGAGTGCAAATTATGGAAAATGGTGGACTTGGGGAAAAAGATACAGAGGGAGATTTGACTCTCAGAGCCCGATTTCATCGCTCTAATCGAAGAATGTGTCTTTAAACCATGACTATAACTCAATGACATCGAATTCACACCTGGATTTTGAGATTAAATAATCTTTGTCTACTAATGGAATCCGGTCAAGATCGACGGGAGGTGGGAGGAAAGGATTTTCCTCAACATTTGACTTTTTAGATTTGGGTGCCATTGATTTCCTACCTACACACTAAACACATGTTAGTAGGTAAAAAGGCTATGGTTGGGTGAATTGTTGCAGAGGTGAAGGAAAATGAGTCTCTGGTGAGCTAGGATTATGAGCAGAATGCGAATGACGGAATCAGGGTCAGAATTTGGTGAATGGGTATCCGTTGGGTGAAAAGGACAAGTCAGGAGAATAGTGGGTATGTGGCCAATAATAAATGTCCAACGGGTCTTTT
>JZKD02S0081220.1:862029-877009 GCA_000966675.3 Picea glauca
ATCGTTAAAGGTAAGAAGCTTGGGGGGGTCTGAAATTTGTTGTTGATCATTGATCTGAGCATCGCTAGATCAGACGTTGATCTAAGTGCTCCCTTTATCCATTATATCAGACCCCCCCCCCCACACACACACCATTAAAAATAGAACAGTCGTGGGGGTCCAAAATCTCCTGTGGACCGCCCATATGCGCACTGTCGAGAAGGCCATAGATCTTTGTGCAAAATTTAATCTCTGGGTGCGATTTAATATATGCATCAAAACTTAGGCTTATTTCTTTTTGTGAGTTTTGTGCACTGCTTCCCTTGCTTTTGTCACCATGGGGTTAGGAAAGAACCTAAAACATCATAATCATACATTTTCTTCGAACACCATTCAAACTTTATTGAAAGAAAAGTTGGCTTAGCCTATGTCCTATCCTACCTACCTACATATTTAGCCCATATTAAACTATTGGACTAAGAGATTACTCTACCCTAGGGTTATTTGACTAAGATTAGACAGTTTGATCAAATTTATTCACTAGCTAACCTATACACTTGGATAAGATTAAACAATTTAACCAAGCTTATTCACTAATCCTATCAACATCGATTCAAAAGGACCTGACCATGTTTGAACAATATGGATCAAGTCATTGTTATTGCATGGGGATTTGTTCATTTTTTCTTTTATTCCCTCTTTTTTCTTTCTTTCTTTTTCTTTCTCTTTCTCTCTTTTGTTTTCTTTTTCTTTTGAAAATAATTTGCATGAATGAAATATTATTTGCAACATAACAAACATCAATAGTGAAAATTTTCTAGTCACCAAATGATCCTATAAATTATAGGGTTATAACAGCGGATCCACCTGAGAATAGTACTTGCCTTGTGAAGTGCCAAGAACCTATTTTCTGATGTCTGCAAAGTTTTTCCTCCATTTACTTTATTTATTCTATATTTTTTTGTTTTATTTTGGAAACTTGGTGGCATTGATCAGTGTCTTAGGGCCTTCGCTGCAGGCTTCAACCATCTGATCTGTGTCACCCATACGAAACTTGAATGAAAAAGAAATGGTATGTACAATGAAAAGTGGATTCATGAGATCTCTATTGGGGAGGCAAGTAATGCTTCAGAATCCTGCCATTAACTGGTCCACCTGGCAGTTCTGTCCCATCACCGTTTCTGAGAAAAAATGCATTATTTCCTTTGAATGCCTGAATGGTGTAATGTCCTTTCCATAAACTATCAAATTTTATGTGTTTTCCCTTATCCTCATTTCTGGAATCCCATTTGAGGACCAAGTCACCTAATTCAAAATCATCTTCTTTAGTCCTCTTGTCATAAATCATTTTTATACCTTCTTGAATGACCTGAGTCTTGTTGTAGACTTCCTCTCTAGATTGCATTAGGTGGATCATTTGATTTATCCTTCGTTGGGCATCATTTGATTCTACCTGTACTTCCTGCAATACTTTCATGACTGGGACTCCTAATGAAAGGGGAAAAACTGCTTCAGTGCCATACACCAACTGGTATGGAGACATACCAATTGCTCTTTTGGTTCTGTCAGCCCAGAGTGCGAAAACCAACTTATTATGCCATGATTTCTTATTTTCTTGCAGTGTCTTTCTGAGAATGTTCACTAGAATTTTGTTAGAGGACTTAGTTATCCCGTTTCCTTGTGGATAATAAGCCGTTGAGTGTCCCAGAATAATGCGATATTGACTACAAAAATCTATGAGACTTTTGGATCTGAAAACTGCTGCATTGTCAGCTATAATTTTTCTGGGGCATCTAAAATGAGACAGAATGTTAGTTTCTAAAAAATTGATGATAACAGAGTCAGTATCTTGCTTGCATGGCACAACCTCGATCCCCTTGGTGAAGTAGTTGGTGGCCATGAGGATCCACTTTTTTTGGCCCGAGGAGGATAGATATATTTCACCAATGAAGTCTAGACCCCGTTGTTGGAAAGGAGCTTCAACTGAGATGGGTTTCATAGGGAGTGGCAGAAGATTCTTTTTACCTTCAAAAATATGGCACTTGTGGCAAGAAGTAACCTTCTCATGGATGTCCGTGAACAGAGTAGGCCAGTAGAAACCAGCTCTCAGAATCTTGTTAGCTGTGGTCTTCCAGATCCGGTGCCAACCACAGTCTCCTGCATGAAAATCTTGAAGAACTTTGTCAGCTTCATCTTTTAACAAGAAATTAAGCAAGACACCACTAGGATCTTTCCAATAGAGATTGCTTTCTAGAATACAAAATTTCAATGCTTTCAATTTAATAAATCTGGCTTTGGTTTTAGTCAAACCAGGAGGAGCTTGTAAATTTTGGAGTACAAAAATGAGGTCTGCGTACCAAGGGGAGTTTAAGAATACCTCTTTTATGTTTGGAGTCGCCTGCTCTTCCGATTCGTCAACTGCAACCAAAAAACTAATATCTAGAGCATGAAAATTAGACTCAACCATTAGTTTGGCCAAACTCTATCCTTTGATCAACTTAGTAGGTTTTATTTCAATGTCGTATTCCAGAATAACCACAATCCATTTTCCTCTTCTACCATCTGGATTATCCTGGGTCAGGATATCCTTAACCACTGTGTTTAGAATGTATGCAATCGTGTGAGAATGGAGAATATAGACTCTAAAGTACTTTATAAATTTCACCAGAGTGAAAGCCTATTTCTACATTATGTTATAGTTCAAAGAAGCATCTCTCAAAGATTTGTTGAAAAATGCTATTGGTTGTTCGTACCCTTCACTGTTTTTCTGCAAGAGCACTGTTGCTATGGTGTGTTCAGATGTAAAGGAGAAAAGGTAAAAGTCTTTGGTGTAATTTGGGCTGATCAAAACTAGGGCTTGGGTGAGCGCATGTTTCACTTTTTCAAATGATTGTTTGGACTCGGCATTCCATTTGATTTTTGTGTATTTTTTCAACATATTAGTGATGTTCCTGAGAAGTTTGGCCAAGTTTGGCATGAACCTTCAAAGGAAATTTATTTTTCCAATGAAAGATTGTAGTTATTTGATATTCCTAGGGTGTTCCACCTTCTAGATGGCTTCTATCCTGATGAGATCTATTTTAATTCTATCTTTTGAGATTATGTGTCCCAATAGTTTACCTTCCTCTAACCCGAAAAGGCTTTTCTTAGGATTCAATGAAATCCCAAATTTCCTGCACTTCTCAAACATGCGTCTGAGGTGGAGCAAGTGTTCCTCGTCGGATTTGGAGTAGACAGTCATGTCATCCAGACAAATGACTATAAATCTTCCAGTCTCGTCCACAAAAGCAATGTCCATTGCCCTTTGGAATGTAGCCCCAGAATTCATCAGACCAAAAGGCATATTCACGTACATGAAGGTTCCCCAGGGTGTGGTAAAAGTTATCTTCTCTTGATCTTCTGGATGGAAAAGAACTTGGTTGTAACCCGAGAAACCATCTAGTAAGGAGATCCTACTGGACCCAACCACCTTTTGTAAAATATGGTTCATTTTGGGCAAAGGGTAATTGTCTTTGAGGGAGACTTTGTTCAAATTTTTGAAATCTATGGAAAGTCTGATCTCGCCAGTTTTCTTCCTGGTAGGAACTAAGTTAGAAACCCATTTGGAAAACCTCAAGGGAACTAGGATTTTAGCATCATACATCCGTTTGATTTCTTTCTCTATCAGGGGAAGTAACTTGGGATTTATTCTCCTAAGTTTCTGTCTGAAAGGTTTGTGTTCTTCTTTTATAGGAATCCGATGATGTATGGTACTTGTGTCGTACGATTTTAAGTCCTCGTAACCCCAGGAAAAAAACATCTACGTATTCCTTAAAAAGTTCAATGTATTTGCGTTTTTTCTCAAGGGGTAGAGATTTAGAAATTTTTATCATCTTGGGTTTTTCTTCTGTTCCTATGTTGCATTCTTCGACCTCCTTACCACTAGCTTCAATTTTCATTTTTTTGGCTACGTCGTTAAAATTGAATAAGTCTTCTTACAGAACTAGACCTCTAGGTAACACATTACTTTTCAACTGTAGAATAACAGAATCTATCTCATTTTCATTCAATTCATATGCATCTATTTTACTTTCATTGATCTTTTTAGAATCTACGTTATTTACACTAACACCTTCAAAAACATATTTATTTGCAATCTCATCATCATTTTCTAAATTTATGTGTGTACATTCGAAATCATTCTTACACTATAAGAAGTCTTCAATTCGATCATCATTTCCAAATACCTGCCAGTATATGATGTTGTCAGGAATGGTTGGTCTGCACTTCACCTCCACTGTGTACTTGCGAGTGGGACAGAAAGGAATTTTACACGTAGCTGCCGATGTGGCCAGGCCGTCTGCCAATATGTTTTGTCCTCTAGGCATTACCTACAAGTCAATTTCAGTAAAGCATTGAAGAGAATCCAAAACAACATTCCTATAATCCCTAATTTTGGGGTGTTTAGCTGCATACTCACCTTTAATTTGCTTGATAATCAATTCAGAATCACCCCTTACAATGATCTGTTTGGCACCAACTTTCTTTAGTAGTTTCAGGATGAGTAACAAAGCCTCGTACTCAGCTACATTGTTAGTGCATTGAAAATTTATCTTGTAAGAATGATTCTCATAATACCTTGACCTGTGGTTATGCAACCAAACTCTAGCCCCAGCTCCTTCTTTACTCACAGCACCATCAAAATCCATGCTCCAAAAATCTGTTGCTAGTTCTTCCCTTTCTACCGTTTCCACCCTTCTTGCCTCCATTATTGTTTTACTTTCTTTCGAATCATGTGTATCATCTTCTAGCTGAGCAATTTGTTCTTCTACATCACCATCGTTGTATAGAATGAAAGATTCTAGATCAGAGTGCGCAGAGTATAATGGATAGTTATGCATCTTTTCCTAACCACTGACAATATACTTCATCAAGGTCTCTCGATATAGTATTCTCTGTTGTCTGAATACTGGGATGGTGGTGTAGGACATATCTAGCTGTAGGGTTTCTTTCATCTTAGCTTCCCATGATATTGATAGTAACATATCGTATTTTGGGGAAATATTTGCAACTACTATATCCATTACCATACTCTTTGTTGGGATTTGAGCTAATGTAATGCATAAGTCTTTGATCAGGCCTATGCATTTAACCTTCCTGGAATCGAAAGAATGTAAATCTTTGTAGGGTCTGGTAACCTCGAGCCCCAACTTTTCCATCACAACTTTGGGCACTAGGTTGCGAGAGGCACCGAAATCCAGCATAGCGTTGTGTAATATCAGATCATGGATGTTTAGGCTAATTTAAAAAGGGCCCACGACACCATTATCAGTTTGGCCATCAAATTCAGGGTCGAACATGAGCTCTATTTAGTCATCTGCAAGATTTACTGTGTCTGAGTGATTTGTAGATACAACATTCAAAGCCTTAGTACCTATCTCAAGTTCGGTGCTCAAAGCTTTAATCACCTACGACCTATAAGCATTCTTATTCATTAGCTCGGAGAGGGCAATGGGAATTTTTAATTTAGCTAGTTCCCCTTCAAGGTTGAATGCAGTGGAAGGTTTTCTTAAGATCTATACTTCTAGTTTATCTGCCATAATTTTGTGGTTGGGTGCACTTGGTTGATTAATTGATGAAACTTCTGTCTAATTTTCTCTCTGTAGTATTTCTGGAGCTTTTTGCATGTGAGGTTCAGCCTTGTTTCTCTCAGGGGCTTTCTTGGGAAGGTTTTCCGAGGTTTTCTTGATTTTAGTAGTCTTCTTCGGAGAGATTTCATTTGTCTTCATGATCCTCAGGTTATACTGCCTGTGAACCTCCATTATAGCATTCTCAAAGGCCTGTTGTTCTAATTTCTCAGCTTCTTCATTTACCTCTATTTGTGAAAGGAGGAACATCTTGTGTTCTTCCTGGGTGAGAAAAATGGATTCATGATCATGATCGTGATCACCCATTAGGTTTATATGAGTGTCATCAAACTCCTCGATTACCTCCTCCCCATCATCGACATAATTCTCTTGGAGGGGAGGTATGATCTGCTAATCATGCCCCCTCTGCTCTCTTTGATATCTAGGATCTCTCTACCTGATCTAAGGTGGATTTCTTCTGAAGTTTGGGTTTCTAATTTGAGGAGTGTCTTGATTCTCCCTAGGTGGGTTTCTATCAGTTACAGTGAGTCTCTCCATCATTTTCTCCATAGCTCTGGCTAGAGAATCTAGTTTGGTGTCTGATGAGGAAGTAGAAGGCTCTTTTTTAATAGTGACTCGCCTTTTTGTTTTCTGCCTAGCCCTTTTGGCCAAATGATTTTCTTCTACATTGATGACACTTTTCGGCATGTCTTCAAGAGTTGCAACATTTCTCTCTTTTAGTTGATAAGACATATCTGCATCAAATCCATTAGGGAACTTTATTAATGCCAAACCTTGTGGTGGTTTGACATCAGTTGGAATTACATTGTACAGATTATTGAAACGAGTGCAATAATCTTGCACTGCCTCTCCTTGGTTCCGTCTAATGTTCTCATATTCTGACAGGATCTGGAGAGGATTTTTCTTCACTTCCCACCTGTCAAGGAAAGCTCAATGAAAAACAATAATGTTAGTTATGGTAGCAGCAAGTGAGGCCTTGAACCACTTTTTTACCTCTCCAGTCAGACTCTACGCAAATAGTCTCATCCGCACATCAACTTCATCCACTTCCTGTAAATCAAAATAAGTGTTCATTTTGTCAACATGTTGATGTGAATTAAGGGGACCAATACTATCAAAATGAGGGAGTATGGTTTGATAGTCTTGAGGCATGTCATGTAAAGGGGCAACCAACACCAATGGGGCATATCTCGCTGCCATGATAGGTGTAGGAGGATGAAAAACAACCTGTGCGACAGGAGAGGTATTGACTAAAGATGTAGAATATGAAGGGTAGGGAGAAAAAGAGTGACATGGTTTAGATTTAACAGAAATCGCAGCAACCGTCAAAGTAGGGAGTTCGACTGATGGTTGAAGGTGAATTTTTTCTAAGGCTTCACCAAGATTTGCAACTAGGTCTTCAAGATTATTAGATTCGAGGAGAAAACATTGATCAACTTTAGCTCTGGGAGAGAGTATTTCAGGGGTCCTGGGATGTAAGACGGTTTGATCTAAAACCGTTTCATTGAAAAAACTGTCAGATTTTGTCCTGAAAAGGTTTTGTTGATAAGATATATCAAACTCAAGATCTTGCAAAGAAACTAACTTCTCTGGGAGAGAAGGAGACCTTAGAAGTGGATTGCGACTCTTGGAAACCTCTACAGTGTTTTTCTTCCTGAATAATTTTTCAGGGTTGTCTATTACTGCTACAGGATCTGGGTCTAGATGAGATCTGGTAAAAACTCTTTTGGGAGCCAGAATTCTAATTTTTTATTTCATTTTTTTTTATAAGATAATCTTAAGCTAATTATATACAAACTTTAAAAACCTTTGAACATTATCTCTTTATACGTTTGGATTTTATGACTTGTTCAGAAATAAGGTTTTCTTTGTCTAGGGGAAAGAAATGAAAGGGTCAAAGTTTGTTCAGTTCTTCCCCAGTATGGTTTCCATTTATGTTATCACTCTGTAAATTCCCAGAGGTTGTTGTCAGGTAGAATAAATTTACTAGAGGTAACCTTATCCAACCACTTCAAAACTGGGAGCTAGCCCTACCAATTTCAGAGAGGGATCTCTCTGTAAGTTTTAACTTTTTTTTAAACTTCAGATATTAGGCTAGTTAAATAGTGTAGGACTGAATGTTGTTTGTTTTTATAATATGGTTGAAAGGTTTTACGCATCCATTAGGCTATGGGGTCTATTTTATAAAGGTATAGATCGAAGAACAGATATAAAGATTCCTTTCACAGAGAAGGTTAATGAAACTACTGGATTCTTTAGCAATAAAATGATGGTTAGCGAAGAAAAGCGAGATGATTAATTATAACCAAGAAGCTTTTAAGAATTTCTTGACTACAATATAAGAAGAAAACACTTAGATATTTAAAAGCTAGCAATAGAGTATGCAAAGGTAAATTCCGTAACTTTAACTCCTTTTAAATGATCAGACTAGAAAAACAAGATGATAACTAGAAAAGATACACATTTAACTGAGAATAGAAAACTTCACCACTAGATAACACGCAGGAATCCTGTGAAACACCACTTTATATTACTGAAAGATCTTCTTGATAAAAATTACAGTGCTTACAACTGCTAGGGCATAAAAATCAACCCTCAATACTTCTAAGTTAGAAGTATTTATAATTTGAATTACAAATGATCCTGTCATAAATGATCAGGACATGGAAGCCCCTGAATCTAACTAACTAACTAACAAGATACAAAATCTAGGAACTGTTGATGATGTGTCGAATTATTCATGTTGAATATGGGGAAGGTCGTTGGTGAGTCACCCACATGACTTTGACTGATTTGTTTCCTGACTCAACTTGCACACCTCATTTCCTACTCGATCAAGTTTCACAACTCTTCCCATCTTAGCTGACTGGGGATGGTGACTTTGAGTAGTCTACGATATATTTCATCTACTTCTGTGTATTTGGAAAAAGTTAGTTTGATGATGAAAATATACTTGATCTCATGTTGTATGCTGAGGTCTGGCTGCAAAGTCTCCAAGAACACTTTTCCCTTTATACAAACTTGTATTCCCAAGAACTTGGAACTATCCTTGGCCACTGTAGCCATATTCTACTTGTAGTCTAGAAGGGTCATCAGTTTTTCATTCAGAACCATCAAACCGGGACGACCCTTTTTCTACAGAGCCTCGATCTTGCTAAAAAACCTTTGAACTCCAATGTCCATGTTCTAGACCTTTGAACTCCAACTACAACATCAACCCTCTTTTGGTTAGAACCCTCTTGACTTCGAGGATGGTTTCTGTCCTATCTTCGATTTTCAATTCTTCTAGTCCTTCTCTGGTCTTTGAGTTCAAGAATCTAATTATTCCATTGGCTTCAGTGGGCATTTATCCTAACTCTCCTTTTATTTTGTCAATAACCTGCATGCTTCTTATCACTAATTCATGTTGCTCGAACATGATTTGCACCATGGGACAAATTTCGTTTATGGAGCTGGAGATATCCATCCAAATATTCTCCTTAGCCTCTGCCAGTGTTTTACCCCCCATTGTTTGTTTCTGAAGCTACTGGATTTCCTGCTTGAGCTTCTCTAATGTTTGTCTCTCGATGTTGTATCTTGTCTAGTAAAAAGACTTGAGCTCCTGGATATTCTCCACTTCTTTTTTCAATCTATTGATTTATGTTCCTTGCAGGGTCATCTCTTCCATGGATTTTGCTAACTCCATAGTTTTTTCCAGTGCTGTCAACGGGGTTGCTGATGAAATTTATGTTGTTGTGGTTGTTGGTAAAGTTGTTGTGCTAACTCTTGCAAGAGGGATTGCACTCAATGGGATGACTTCCATGGGAATTGATTGTTCCTTTTCCTTCAAAAACCTTTCCAATTATGCCTCCATTTACTTTATCTGTGTGTTCTACTGCATGATTAGCTTCAACAGTTCTTCTTTCTCATCTTTTGTCTTAGCTATTTGTTTATCCTGTGAGTCCTTTGTAGGTGGAAAATTCAGTTCCTTTCTCAGAGATGAAATGTCAGCATTCTTTTTCTTTAACATATCCTCTGCTGCTTTTACATTCGAGGGATCATACCCAATCTTGAGCACCAACTCCTCTAAGGAATTTATTCTGATATCCTTTGCAAAAGAGGATATTTTTTCCAGTTTCAAATGGGTCTGAACATTGTTTAGAGATACCCGCAATTTTGCAGCTGTAGAGGAAGCATGGGCCAATGTGGAGAAAACTATTTCTCTAGACTGTCTGTGAAGATCCATCTGGTCAGTTGGATGGACTTGTTTGGTGTCAAAAACAATAGCTGACCTTTTGTAGTCAGTGATCTCTTTGGGTTGGGGCACCTGTGCTTGTAGAAATTTCAGATGAATTCTTCCTTTCTATGTGTCAAAATATGATAACAGTCTGTGTTGTGTTGTGGACATTTTCTTCCAGAACTGAGCGTAAGTGTTGTTGGTCAACATCTGGTTTTTCTTCTTGATCAGCTCATATTTTTTGAAAATGTTCAGAGGTATATATCCATGTGGATTTTGGGATGTCATAGCTATATATGTATACTTCTTTGAAGAAGAAGTGGACACCTCCTGGTTTTTTTCCTCAACCACTTTGGCAGAGTGGGGTAATTACTCACCAGACATATGAGTGGTATGAGTGATTTTAGGTCTTTTACTGTATACTTGAAAATCCTCTATTGATACTTCAGTGACTGAAGGAGAGGTTTAATTCCTTGGCCTTTTTTCCTTTGGTACCTATGGAGTGGTATTATGTGAGATAGTGATTGAAGGAGATTCTTGTTGTTTAGTATCTACCAGGGTATTTTCCTCCCACTCTATTTGGTTCACATACTTTTCAATTTCTGGTTTGAGGGTGTGAGCATAAGGTTAACTTTTGTTTTTAGATATCATCTCTGCAATGATCCCACTTGGATCATAATGCCAAATGAAACTAGTGTTGAATTTCATTTCCTTTAATATTTTATCTGCCTCTTCCCCAACAGCTTGATTTTTGTAGATAAATGGTCTTATTTTCCCTTTAATCCTCATCTGTTGTTTTTTCTTCAAAGACACAAAATGAATTTCATCTGAATGTATCATCTGATGAATATACTCCAATGAAAATATCTGCACAGGAAAATACTTGGGCAATTTATATGGAGCTATCTCACACCCATACACTCTGATCTCTGTGTGATTATGATATATGAACTAGTCCCCTGTCTTTGCGATATCTGAAAGGTGCAGAACTCTTTCGATCTTCTCGTTTATCCTCGGCCCTAGTCTTCCACTGAGCATGTTTACCACTCGGTGATAAAACAACTCAATAAACTGTTTAAAACTAAACTCAGTGGAGTTCCTTCTGAGCAACGAAGTCCATAAGGTTACTGCCTGCGGTTTTCCATACTGGTCCATTTTCTGCATGAGAAAGGAGAATTTGTTAGTTTGACAAAACATAAAAATGTAGGCGAGTATTGAAGAATACCAGAACATGCCTTCTATGGGGAAATGTGACAGTTTCTCGTGCAGGTTTTCAGCCAAGAAACCGTTGTAGTCGAACTGGATGGCGACCTTCTCTTCAGCTGAGAAAATGGACAAGAAACCTAGGATAGGTTCATCCATCCAATTCATCTGAGAAGTAATCAAGCAAACAACACAGTGATTAAATGATCTGGTTTCCCTTTTCTGAAAATATGGAGGAATGGTAAGGGGGATTCTTCTTGGGGAATTGGGCGTCTTACGGAAGCAAAAGCTCAAAGATTTGCACTCTTCGAGGAAAATACAGGTTCTAATACATTTCTGTCAGAATTTCAATGGTGAGGGGAGAACGGGGTTCGGCTCTAGGTACCTGCATCATTTGATTGATGGTCTCGGGTGTAATAGAGAAAAATGTTTCTCCAGAAGATGATATTATGGCTCTCTGATCCAGAAGGTAGAGCGCTTTGCATTTGAGTGCAAATTCTGGAAAATGGTGGACTTGGGGAAAAATATACAGAGGAAGATTTGACTCCCAAAGCTCGATTTCATCGCTCTAATCGAAGAATGTGTCTTTAAACCATGACTGTAACTCAGTGACATTGAATTCACACCTGGTTTCTAATATTAAATAATCTTTGTCTACTAATGGAATCCGGTCAAGATCGATGGGAGGTGGGAGGAAAGGATTTTCCTCAACATTTGACTTTTTAGATTTGGGCGCCATTGATTTCCCCCGGTTCCTGCACACTAAACACACGTTAGTAGGTAAAAAGGATATGGCTGGATGAATTGTTGCAGAGGCGAAGGAAAATGAGTCTCTGGTGCACAGGGAGTATGAGCAGAATGTGAATGACGGAAACAGGGTCGGAATTTGCTAAACGGGTATCCATTTGGCGAAAAGGACAAGTCAGGAGAATAATGGGTATGTGGCGAATAATAAATGGCCAATGGGTCTTTTAGAGCGTGAGAGGGCAAGTGAAGGACGTCTGACGTGTGTACCCAGATGATGTGGAGGGTGGTGATTGGGAGGTAAACGAGTGAGGTATGACCCATAAGGGTTAGATAGATGGGACATGCTGACGGGGTCACGAGATGGCACTTGCGAGGAGGGGTTTTGGGTGTGACATCTTGAGGTGGTGGAGGTAATATTGGAAATATGGTAAGTGGTAACAATTTTGGAGCAGAGGAGGTATGACGCAATGAGTTGATGCCACATAGGGATGGGGTCCACCGGGAAACTGTTTCATTTCGGACCCCCCCGGTCGTTAAAGGTAAGAATCTTGAGGGGGTCCAGAATTTGACGTTGATCATTGATTTGAGCATCGCTAGATCATCTGTTAATCTAAGCACACTCTTTATTCATCATATCGGACCCCCCCCCACCGTTAAAAATAGAACTATCAAGGGGGGGTCCGGAATCTCCCGTGGACTGTCCATCTATGCGATGTCGGGAAGGTCGTAGATCTTTACGCAAACTTTAATCTCCAGGTGCAATTTAATATATGCATCAGAACTTAGGCTTAGTGATTTTTGTGAGTTTTTTGTGCTGCTTCCCTTGCTTTTGTCACCATGGGGTTAGGAAAGCACCTAAAACATCAGAATCATACATTTTCTTCGAACACCATTCAAAATTTATTGAAAGAAAAGTTGGCTTAGCTTATGTCCAATCCTACCTACCTACATCTTTGGCCCAGATTAAACTATTGGACTAAGAGATTACTCTACCCTAGGGTTATTTGACCAAGATTAGACAGTTTGATCAAATTTTTTCACTAGCTAACCTATCTACTTGGCTAAGATTAAATAGTTTAACCAAGCTTATTCACTAATAATATAAACATCGATTCAAAAGGACCTGACCATGTTTGAACAGTATGGATCAAGTCATTGTTATTGCATGGGGATTTGTTCATTTGTTCTTTCATGCCCTCTTTTTTCTTTCTTTCTTTTTCTTTCTCTTTCTTTCTTTTCTTTTATTTTTCTTTTGAAAAACAAATTCATGAATGAAATATTATTTGCAAGATAACAAACATCAATAGTGAAAATTTTCCAGTCACCAGATGATCCTATAAATTATAGGGTTATAACAACTATGTCTAATTTTATAAAAGGAGATTCATCAAGCACTGCATCTATGTCCATGATGATTATGTGGGTAGTAGGATCCCACAATATGCACCCCTTAACATCATCACCATATCAAAGATCTACCCATTTGATCTGGGTCCTACTTAGAATGTTGATAAAAAACATAAGCATCACAACCGAATAACTTCACATTTGAGTAATTACCAGATGACATGTTCATACTTGTTTCATGATCTTTTTATCTTTTGCAACCGATGGTGACCGAGTTACCAGATAGCACAACCTCTTCTATACACAACTATTGTTGCAACTTGGAATTACTGAACATGCCTATTCAATCTCATCTTCCTTGCAATACTTTCCAAGTTCCATGGATATGAACCTACCTTCATCATATATTCTCAAACACTTGATTGACCTGCCAACACATCATCCTTTCTACAGACCCACCTTTATAACCTAGACACACTATTTCACTTCAAACTTTTCATTTGAACAATTTTGACCAAATCCGATCAAAACAACCCAAGTGAAACTTTAGCTCTCACCTCTAGGGACTTCACACTAGAGTCTCGGTGCTCCACCTTAATACGAACATTCCCTTGACCAAATTCGGCCAAGTAAGCATTCACCACTTACCTCCAGACCCATTTACAATGGAGTTCACCAAGCCTTTTATAGGATTCATTAGATGCAATCCATGGACACAATACCATGGAATATCCAAAAAGCATGGACCCGAAAAACCACCTGCTTTGACCTAAAAACCAAATTTAACTCATTAACTCTTTCACCGAGTCAAGGTTAACCCAACATACAGGCCCCCCCCCCCACATATTCAATCTACCTAAATATATGTCTAGACTTTTCATAGGTGACCTGATAAACCAAGGGTATGCATCCCTATCTAGGTCTTACAAACATATGTTCATTTACATGCAATCAATATTTTGTACAACTCCAAAGAAAACACATTTTTTTTTTATTATTTCACGATGACTCAACCATCACCACCCTGCACCTTTTATATGAACACAGGTGACGAGACACAACAGATTGAAAAAACTTCATCAACCATACTTGTAGTTGAATTTGCTTCTTTTGTGGAGTCCTCTTTGGATGCTTGTTGTCTTTTCCAACAATCCTTCTTGAGATGCCCATATTTGTCACAGAACCAACGTTTTTCTTTACCCTTACTGTCTTTTGACTTAGACCTAGATGTACCTTTCTGATCTTTCCCTCCTTCCATAGATAGACCTCTAACCATCATTGCTTCTACTGTTGAGGTTTCCTTACTAGATCTTTTCCTCATCTCCTCAAACAACAAAGCTCCCACAACAGTGTCATAATCAATGGCATATGTTGAGATAAACCACATAGTTGTGACCAGATGATCCCAATACGCAGGAAATAAACACAATAGCATAACTTC
Organism: Picea glauca; assembly: GCA_000966675.3. Taxonomy (NCBI): domain Eukaryota; kingdom Viridiplantae; phylum Streptophyta; class Pinopsida; order Pinales; family Pinaceae; genus Picea; species Picea glauca. The sequence goes on from JZKD02S0081220.1 coordinate 876,590, forward strand.
CTTTTCCTCATCTTCATACGTTACTTCTATACTAGATAATTGACAAATCAATGTATTGAAAACATTCAAGTAATCAACAATTTTTGTACCTTCTTTCATCTGCAAGTTGTACAACTCCCTCTTCAAGAATATTTTGTTGGCAAGGACTTTTTCATATACAAACTCTCCAGTAGGTTCCACAAACCTGTTGTTGTTTCCTCTTTAAGCGATGTTAAACAACACTTCATCTTCTAGACACAAATGAATGGTATTGAGGGCTCTTGCATCCAGATCTTCCCTGTCCTCGTCTGTCATGCATGTCAGTTTCTTTTTCTTTCCACCCAACGCCTTTTCCAATTCTTGTTGCACAAGAAGATACCGCATCTTGAGTTTCCATAGAACAAAGCTATTATTACCACTGAATTTCTCCACCTCAAACTT